>CM039139.1:15409389-15697594 GCA_022036555.1 Microstegium vimineum
TGAAGACTGTGAATTCACATATCTTTCTAGTCAGGTAACTACAATTATTATGTTATTGCTGTTGATAAAGAATTTATTCATTAACTTCCACTCTTCCAGCTATCTATGAATTAAGTAATCTCCATTTGTTGTAGTTATTTGATGTCCTCTAAAATAGTAAAATGCTTATGCATAGAAAATAGTTTCATGGTTTGAAAAGTCATGGTTTTGCACCAGTAGTGAGGTATACTCCCTCTGTCCCTAAATGTCTGTCACTAGAAAACCGTGTTTGTCTCACAAACACGCTTCCCGGACGACACATATAAAGGGACAGAGGGAGTATCTAAAAGTTCACGTCTAGACGGCATAAGATGTTTTTTGCTCCAAACGATTGCTTTGGGTGGGTATCTATTTTTTGTTCACTGGGCTGTTCAGTTTGTTTACTGTATTCAATTCTGTTAAGGGGTCCATTTATTGCTCATTTTGGTTAGATTTGAGAAAAGCCAGTGTCTCCTATATTAGATTTTGTGAGATTAATATTCTAATATATATATATTGTACCGAATATATGATAGATAAGCCTGTGCTATTAGAGTACTTTAGTTGTTAGTCTCTACTTTCAGTTTTAGACAGTTGCTTTATGCTTTAGGCTAGCTTTACTTTACAGCATTAGGAATATGCTCTTAAAGCAAACTTGTATCCCAAGAAGCTCTAGTGTATATAAAGGGGATCAAAGCCTAGAGGCAATTCAACCCTAGCACACAAAATCTGAGTCTCATTGCTAACAATTGGTATCAGAGCCTTAGATTTTGCTAGAGCCCAAAACCCCCACCTTTCACCCTCCCACCAGCCATGTCTGCCTCAGCAGAGCGCGTCTCCGCCGCCGCCACCAAGGCCAAGGCTTTGGCCACCGAGGATGGTACCTCGATCACCGGTGAGGGAGCGCTGGGCGACCCCAACAGCCGGGCCGCGCGTCTGCTGGCTGCAGAGGCAGCAGCGGCGGCGGCGATCCAGGCGGCAAGGCAGGCTGCAACACCAGCAGAGCAGGCGGCGAGGACCGCGCAGGCGCTGCGGGCAGAGATTGCCGCAGAGGAGGAGAAGGGAGAGAAGGATGCCAGGCGCTCTGAGAGCCCGCGCGACCGCAGGCGGGGCTGCGGCGGCGGGCGCCATGAGTCGCGGGACAGGGTCGTCTACTGTGACTTCGGCAGCAGCACAACGTGGCCGATGCTGGACAAGACCAACTACCATGAGTGGTCGCAGCTCATGAAGCTGCGGATGCAGGCGCGCGACATGTGGGAGGCCGTCCAGGGAGGTCCGGTCCAGTACCGCGACGATCGGCGGGCGCTCGAGGTGATCGTGGCCGCCGTGCCCAAGGAGATGGGCATCCCGCTCATGGACAAGGCGACGACGAAGGAGGCGTGGGACGCTATCGCTGCAGCAAGGATCGGCGTGGACAGGGTCCGACGGGCGACGTTGCAGTGCCTTCGCCGGGACTGGGAGAACATTGGCATCAAGCCCGGTGAGCAAGTTGACGACTTTGCCATTCGATTGTCGACTCTGCATCAGCAGCTCGTCATCCACGGCGACCGAGACATCACCGAGCCGCGCGTGGTGGAGAAGTACCTTCGTACGGTGCCGACGGAGTACGCGCAGATCGTCGTCGCCATCGAGCAATTCCTCGACTTTGAGACGCTCACACTCGAGGAGGTGACCGGAAGGCTCAAGGCGGTGGATGATCGCGAGGAGCAAGCGCCAATCGAGCCGATCACCGTCGGAGGCAAGCTTATGTACACCGAGGAGCAGTGGAGAGAGCGCTGGAAGAAGGAGAAGAAGGACGCTGACGATGCTGGTGGCTCGGCTCCCAGGCAGCAGCGCGGTCGCGGAGGAAGGTTCCAGCGGGGCCGTGGCGGCGCGCGTGGCTGAGGGCGCGGCGCTGGCCGTGGCGATGGCGGCGGTGATCGCGCCCCCCCGGCTGACAACCGAGGCCCAAACACCTGCCTCAACTGTGGTCTGGAGGGCCACTGGGCGCGCGATTGTCGCCTGCCACGTCGGGAACGCGGCGGCGGCCGCGGCGGTGGAGGCGACCGTGGTGGCAGAGGAGGTGATCAAGGTGGAGGACACGGTGGAGGCACTGGCGGACATGTTGGGCGCGCCCAGTACGCCGAGTGCGAGGACGACGCTTTGTTCATGGCGCACGCCTTCGTCGAGTTGGACCAGCACGCGCCGGCGTACTCTCTCGCCGCGCAAGAAGTCATCTTGGAGGAGCCTAGAGCCCGCGCCTACCTCGGCGTCGATGAAGAAGAGGAGAAGATGGGAGGCTGGTACCTCGACAGCGGAGCAGCGCATCACATGACGGGCCGCCGCGAGCTCTTCGCCGATCTGAACACGGACGTCCGCGGCACCGTGCGCTTCGGGGACGCGTCCAAGGTGGACATCCGCGGCGTCGGCACCATCGTGTTCCAAGGCAAGACCAACGAGCACCGCGTGCTGCACGGGGTGTACTTCATTCCTGCCCTCAAGAACTCAATCATGAGCCTTGGGCAGTTGGATGAGGGCGGCTCCAAGGTACTCAAGACAATGGCGTGCTGCGAATCTGGGATCGCAGTGGTCGTCTGCTCGCCAAGGTACTCCGAGGATCTAACCGCCTCTACATCCTTCATTTGGAAGCTGCGCAGCCATGCTGTCTCGCCGCGCGCAAGGATGACAAGGCATGGCAATGGCACGAGAGGCTCGGCCACCTGCATTTCGATGCATTGCGGCGCCTGAGCAGAGGAGAGATGGCCCGTGGGATCCCCAAGATCGACCACGTGGAGCAAGTGTGCGACGTCTGCGTCACCACCAAGCAGAAGCGGCGAGCTTTCCCATCTGCGACGTCGTACCGTGCCCAGAAGAACCTGGAATTGGTGCACGACGACCTCTGCGGACCCGTGACGCCGGCGACACCGGCAGGCAACCGCTACATCCTACCGGTGGACGACGCCACTCGCTACATGTGGGCGGCGCTGCTGCCGACCAAGGACGCTGCTGGGGAAGCAATCAAGCGCGTCAAGGCTGCAGCAGAGATGGAGAGCGGCTGCCAACTCAAGGTCCTGCACACGGACAACGGCGGCGAGTTCACCGTCACCGAGTTCAGCTCCTACTGCGCCAACCAAGGTATCAAAAGGCACTTCAGTGCCCCTCACTCCCCTCAGCAGAATGGGGTCGTTGAGCGCAGGAATCAGACGGTGGTGGCCATGGCGCGTGCTCTGCTCAAGCAGCGCGGTCTACCGGCAAGATTTTGGGGGGAGGCCGTGATGACGGCAGTACACCTCCTGAACCGTGCCCCGACGCGAGCACGGGAGGGCATCACCCCCTACGAGGCATGGCACGGTCGGTTGCCGACCTTGGGCCACCTCAAGGTGTTTGGCTGTGTCGCCTACACCAGGCGCCTGACCCAGCTCCGCAAGCTAGATGACCGCGGCGAGGCCGGCATGTTCATCGGCTATGCGGAGGGCGCAAAGGCCTACAAGATCTACGATCCAGTGTCCCAGCGCGTGCGCATCAGCCGCGACGTTGTGTTCGACGAAGGCCGCGGCTGGGACTGGTGTCTCCGGTGGCAAGCACCTCGGAGGAAGGCGGCAGCGACTTCACCGTCGAGCACCTCGGCATCACCATCGCCAACCCCTCCGCCGCGCTTCGACACACCGGAGCCTTCACCAGCTGAAGAGGAAGAAGGGTCAGTGGCGGTTGTCACTCCACTGCCCGCCACGCCACCAGCAATGGCAAGCAGCCCCAGTCCCCGGGTTGAGCACGCGACTCCCCTGGAGGACGATGAAGAAAGGGTGGACGCCTACCACGGCAGTGAGCCACTATGCTACCGCCGCGTAGCTGACCTCATCGGGATGAGGCTATTCCGCCGCCGGCACAACGTTTGTTTGCCGAGCTACACCTCTCCTGCTCGGGCGAGCCAACGACCTACGCAGAGGCAAAGGATGACCCTGCCTGGCAAGCTGCAATGGAGGAAGAGCTGAGCGCTGTTGAGCGCAATGGCACCTGGGAGCTGGTGCCACCCCGAGCTGGTCATCGTCCAATCACCCTGAAGTGGGTGTTCAAGCTGAAGAAGAATGAGCAAGGTGTTGTGATCAAGCACAAGGCAAGGCTTGTGGCTCGGGGCTTTGTGCAGCAAGAAGGGGTGGATTATGAAGATGCTTTCGCCCCCGTTGCAAGAATGGAGCCAGTGAGGCTACTGCTAGCATTGGCTGCTTAAGAAGGGTGGAAAGTCCACCACATGGATGTCAAGTCGGCATTCCTCAATGGAGAGCTCAAGGAGGAAGTTTATGTGCAGCAACCACCTGGTTTTGCTGTCCCAGGAGAAGAATACAAGATCTATCGTCTTCACAAGGCTCTGTATGGGCTGAGACAGGCACCCAGGGCATGGAATGCAAAACTGAACTCAACCTTGAAGAAAATGGGTTTTGTTCAGAGTAATCATGAAGCTGCTATCTACAGAAAAGGCTCCAATGGCTCTGTCCTATTGGTTGGAGTCTATGTGGATGATTTGATCATCACTGGAGTCAAGGAGGAGGAAGTGAAAGCCTTCAAGACAGAGATGAAGTCCATCTTTGAGATGAGTGACCTTGGGCTACTCAGTTTCTACCTAGGAGTAGAAGTGCAACAAGGAAGTAGTGGAATCACTCTGAGGCAGAGTCACTATGCCAAGAGGATAGTGGAGTTGGGGGGCATGGCTGATTGCAACCCTGCTGCCACTCTAATGGAAGAAAGATTGAAGCTGAGCAAGGAGAGCACAACAGAAGAAGTGGATCCAACTCAATACAGAAGATTGGTTGGAAGCTTGAGGTACTTGGTCCACACTAGACCAGACCTAGCTTTTTCAGTGGGGTTTGTGAGCAGGTTTCTGGAAAGACCAACTACTGAATATCAACTGACAGTCAAGAGAATTCTCAGGTATCTGGCAGGGACTCTTGACTATGGCCTCCACTTCACCAAAGCACCAAATTCAGCAAGGTTTTTGGGCTACTGTGACTCAGATCTTGCTGGAGACATTGATTCCAGCAAGAGTACAACTGGCTGTCTTTTCTTCCTAGGCAACAGCTTGGTCAGTTGGCAGTCTATCAAGCAGAAGGTAGTGGCACTCTCAAGCTGTGAAGCTGAGTATGTGGCCATGACTACAACAACAACTCAGACACTCTGGCTGTCAAGATTGCTGGCTGATTTGCTGGGAAGAAGAGTGGAAACTGTGGAGTTGAAGGTGGACAACAAGTCAGCACTTGCACTTGTCAAAAACCCAGTGTTCCATGACAAGAGCAAGCACATAAGGACAAAGTTCCACTTCATCAGAGATTGCATCGATGAGGGGAGCATCAAGACAGATCACATCTCCACAAGTGAGCAACTTGCAGACATTCTCACCAAGTCACTTGGAAGGACCAAGTTTGAAGATATGAGAAGCAAGATTGGGCTCAAGAAGATCATCAAGACAGGTTGAAGCAAGGCTTAGGGGAAGAATTGATAGATAAGCCTGTGCTATTAGAGTACTTTAGTTGTTAGTCTCTACTTTCAGTTTTAGACAGTTGCTTTATGCTTTAGGCTAGCTTTACTTTACAGCATTAGGAATATGCTCTTGAAGCAAACTTGTATCCCAAGAAGCTCTATTGAGCTCTAGTGTATATAAAGGGGATCAAAGCCTAGAGGCAATTCAGCCCTAGCACACAAAATCTGAGTCTCATTGCTAACAATATATTCACATATGGCCATTAGCAATACAAACAACATGTGGATTTAGAACGTGCAGCAACTACAAGTGCTTAAGTATTATCTCAATTGTGTTTGTTGATCCACTGTGATTGCGAGAATTGGGATGTTTTTTTTTGTGTGTGTGTAGATTTTGCATTTTTTGGGAAATGAAGGGCCAAGGACATCAGATCCAAGCAGGTACATTCGCTACATTTACAACCGCGTGATATTGGAAAATGCGACTGTTCGTGCTAGTGCTGTCAGCACGCTGGCAAAGTTTGGTGCCCTGGTTGATACGCTCAAGGTATGTCAACTTCTTAGATTAGTAAGTGTATTTTTATATTATCGCTTTTCCTGTGTATTTCTAGCTCATTTAGAATTTCTGTATTTGTGTTTCAGCCTCGGATCTTTGTTCTCTTGCAACGATGCCTGTTTGATACTGAAGATGAGGTGAGTTTAGATTTGTGCTTGCTTTAATATGCTTTTGAGCACATAAGAAACTTTGAACAGTTCTTCATCAGATTTGGTAATCTTACTCAGCTGAGCAGAGTACCTGATAAGATGGACACTATGGCATAGAACCCCAGAATTTCTGTGTTAACAAGAGAATTGGTGTTTGCTGTCATAGGTTCGTGATCGTGCTACACTCTATCTCCAAACTCTTAGCGGTGAAGTTGCCATTGGTAACGATGAGAAGGATGTGAAGGACTTCCTTTTTGGATCTTTTGACGTGCCATTAGCTAACCTGGAAGCAAGCCTAAGAACTTATGTATGTTTAGAATGAGCATTAAATCCTGCATAGTTCAAATGAATGCATGTTTTTGCTTATGTCTAGAACTTAACAGGAACCTTCAGAGGAGCCATTTGACATATCTTTGGTGTCGAGAGAAGTCAGGTCGCTACCATTTAAAGAGAAGGCAGCCCCTGGCAAGAAGCTACCTGCTGCTGCTGTCGCTGCCCCTGCACCTGTTTCAACTGTTGATGCTTATCAGAAAATGCTTTCATCCATTCCTGAGTTCTCTGGGTTTGGAAGACTCTTCAAGGTTTGTATACTGTTCTGTCTTTTGAAATTTTGATAAGTGTATATGCTAATTCCCTCAATTTCTGCAGTCCTCTGAACCCATGGAGCTGACAGAGGCAGAAACTGAATATGCTGTTAGCGTGGTTAAGCACATTTATGACGGCTACATTGTATTGCAGTACAATTGTGCAAACACTATAGAAGAACAACTGCTAGAAGATGTAAGTATCTACATTCCAAGTATTTTCTTCAAGGACTAAATGTTAACTCACACTGAAGGTTTGGTAAATGTCTTTGCTTCTTCCAGGTCACTGTTTGCATTGATGCCTCAGATGCTGAGGAGTTTTCAGAGATTTGTTCAAAGCCTCTTGCAAGCTTGCCGTATAATTCACCTGGGCAAGTTTTTGTTGCTTTTGAAAAGCCAGAGGGTGTACCTGCTGTTGGGAAATTTTTAAATTTGTTGAAGTTCACAGTTAAAGAGGTAAACATAATGCTGTTTCATGTGTATGATCTTCTCCCAGTATCAGGCATTAATAATAATATAGTTTGTTTTTCAATAACTGTAGTTTGTTAAGATCTGTATCATATGGATTTGATTTGGAATTTTCTGTCCATAGCATATGATTTAGCTTGTCTGGAAACTCTCTGAAGTCTGAACTGTCTGGAATTCTAGTATTACCTTCTTTGGTTCTGAAGAACTTTTTGGGAAATATTCTAAGATTGACATGACTATATGTCTTTTTAATTTAGATTGAGTATGCTAAGACATGGGTGTTAATGAAATTGAATTTGTATTGTTCTACAACTAAATACCTTCCCATTTTGTCAGGTTGACACAACTACAGGGGAAGCTGATGAGGATGGTGTGGAGGATGAATACCAGTTAGAGGACTTCGAAATTGTTTCATCTGATTATATGCTGAAGGTTGCTGTCTCCAACTTTAGGAACGCCTGGGAAAATATGGACCCAGAAAGTGAGCGTGTCGATGAGTATGGACTTGGGGTTAGAGAAAGTTTGGCTGAGGCTGTCAATGCTGTCATTAATATCCTAGGGATGCAGCCGTGTGAGGTCAGCTTCCAATTCTCAATTGTTTTCTCTCTCTCTGAAAAGCAATTGTCAATTTTGCCACGCATCATTTGATATTTCTTGGAGCATCGGTAGTGAAGCTTAACCTAAGAATTTAGCTTGTTAATTTTATGCCTTGTATTGGGTGTTGGGATGATTAATATGCAAGTGGTAATGGTTGGTTGATGTTCTGGTGTGCATAATTTGGAATATCAGGACAATTATGTTGGCATGGTGAACTAGACAGCTAGAACACATCTTCAGAACTTTGTTTTTCTTTAGATAACAGTCCTTGGATGGTGCTAGGTGCTCCAGTAACTTTGTTTTTCACTTTTCAGGGCACTGAGGTTGTACCAAAAAATGCAAGATCGCACACCTGCCTGCTATCTGGCGTGTTTATTGGCAACGTGAAGGTCCTAGTTAGGTTGTCATTTGGACTGAGTGGGCCCAACGAAGTGGCAATGAAATTGGCTGTGAGATCAGATGACCCTGAAGTCAGTGATAAGATTCATGAGATTGTCGCCAGCGGATAAAGCGCAAGACATACAGATCTTCTGCCAAAACAATGTAGAGCGGGTAGATAGCCTTTATACTTCGATGCTTACAGTCCTTCGTGGATATTCTCAGATAGCAGATGCTTTAATCCTTTTTTTTGCTGTACAAAAAAAATCAGATATTAGTTGATGTTTTATTCAATACTGATTTCATGGAATATTCAGAATGCAAATGTAATGTACCCGTCTGTGGTTTGCCCTTAGTGATGAACTGTACGTCTGTAACCCTCTCCCAGAGGTGTGAACATGGGCCTTTTCCTTGTGTGGTTGGGTGGGGGGGGGGGGGGTACCTGAGAATGCATCGCTGTCTGGATGTCATCTGCCATCTAAGAGTAGTAAAACGAATAAACATTACAACTGGAAATAAATAATCTCCCATGGTGAGTCTTTTTTACATGTAGTTAAACATTTGTATCTTTGACCATCGATTAAAAAAAAGTTATATATATTCGTGACATAAGATTTATGTTTTAAAATTCACTATGTGAAAGATGCTTTCATACTATACATTTTATAGGTTGTTAGACTTTACGAGTTTTTTTTGAAATGAACGGTTACATGTATTAATATTTGATTTAGACAAACCTAATGAAACATGTCAAAACGTCCGCAAAAAATGTAACATGTAAAAAAGAATGGAGCAACACATTCCCTAAATAAAAAGAATGGAGTAACACAGGTTATCAACCAAATACTTTTATTGTGTTCCTAGTAAGGCAATAGCTTATGGAGCTAGAGAATAGAGATGGCCACCATAACTTTTTTTTTTTTGAGTTTTGAATTGGACTGAACAATACATCATTCACTTGTAATATTTGCTTCAGAGAAAATGAGATGTGTTGTCATACACCTAACCACCTAGAGATGGCAACAGAAAATGGCTCCCCATCTCCATCTTTGTAGGAAAGAAAATCCCCGTCACCCTCTCTCCTACAAAGCTTGCAAGGGAGATTTGGTCCCCGTCCTTGTCCCTACATAGATGATAATCCAGGTGCAGTTGGTACATCACGGAATGTAAATGAAAACTCAGTTAAACTTAAAGGCAAATATCAAGTTTTAGCACAAGCACACAACTAGTGAACTACAAACTGGTGGGGATCCTCTCCCCACGTTATTAGCAATAAAAAAAGTAAGCTGCAATGCACACATATAATTCACCAATCCCTCTACACAAATACAAACTACACAACAAAGACATTACGTGTTATAATGATCTCTAAGTGTATGAGAAACATGCTTAGAATGGGGGAGGTCGGGGATGGAGAATGACCCGTACACGCGTGTAGAGACATTTGATTTAGTGGTATTTTTGTTTCGAGGCCGATACTTCCATGTGATGAAATTATTGAATCACATTTTGTACTCCTCCTTTAAAGTGTAAGTCGTTGGTTGTATACTTATATACGCATTATTTCTAGATACATAATAAAAACTACGTAGAAAAGTTAAAATAACTTATAATTCAAAATCAGAGTGAGTAGTAGGGAGAGGAGTTTGTCCAAGAAAATATAGAATTAGGTAACTTCATGTTAAGCTATTTTGGCCTGCTATCCAATTGGTGTTCGCACTTCAGAGTGGCTTCTGCACAAATTGTCCCTCGATCTCCAAATATAGAAGAAAAAGGAGCAAGAAGACCGAAAGGGAATTTGAAAACTTCAATTTAAAAAGAAGACCGAAAGGAAAAATCTAAATGTTCAAGACTGAAAGGGATTTGAAAAAACTTCAACTTAAAAAGAAGACCGAAAGAAAACTAAAAAAAAATTAAAAATAAATTTTCATTGCCGGGGGCGAATTAAAAGAAGACTGAAAGGAAACTAACAAAATCAGAACTTAAAAAGAAGACTGAAAGGAAACTAAAAAGAAAATAAATGTTCCATTGCCGGGATTTGAACCCGGGTCGTCTGGGTGAAAGCCAGATATCCTAACCGGACTAGACGACAATGGATTTATGTACAATAGAACCTACAATATTTCACATCTAATAGGCCGATAGACGAACTCAGGCCGATCAAAGCCCACAAAGCCGCTCGTTCGAGTCCTGGCTCTGCCGCTGTTGGCTTGCGCTCCTCTGCAGTCCTTTTCTCCGCCCGCGCATTCTGTCGAACACCCGTCCTCTACATCCTCATCCCCGCCTTCCCTTCCCTGTTCAGAACTCCTAAACCCTAGCATTCTTCCCGCCACCACCATCCATCCACAAATCCACGCGGGCGATGCGGAAGAGGTAGGCCTGCCGATGGCCTGCTGCTTCCTCCGCGTCGCTGCGGCGCCCCGCCTCCTCCTCTACCGTGCCGCCGCTTCGCGGCCGCTCCCGTCGCCACTCACCGTATTCAGGAAGGTAAATGTTACACTAAATCCGTTCTCCTCTTTTGGCGTGATGACTTGGGAGCGAAGTGTGTTTATGGGATGCCCATTAGCCCTAGGAGCGAAGTTCACGAGCCATCTACTGATACTTGGATTGCACTGCCATGGTTTTTACTTTTATACTCAAGGTTATTCGATGTGGAAAATCGGAATTGTGTAGTTCGATTACTGCGTTAAGGTGGTAACTACATTATATGCAGTTTTGGACTGCCACTGAATTTATTTTTGCTCATAGTTGCATAGCACGCTTGATTGGTCAAGCATTCTTTTCAGCCCTCGAAATGATTGCTGTTCAAAGTTCATTATGATAACTTCGAGGATGTTAGGATCGATTAGCTGTTCTTATTTTTCTCTTTAATATCAGGGTTTTTCGGAGCAGTCAGTTCTGCCAGTCACAGACTCGACTGAGTGTTTTCAAGGACCATCAGTGCAGAATACTCCACGGATTCCGCTGTATGATGACAGCATATCCTCAAACATATTGGACACATTGTCGAATCCGACTGAGGTTGTCCCTCATGCTGATCCTTCAAAGAGCAGAATAATGCTAGTTGATGGGACGTCGGTGATGTACAGATCCTACTACAAGATATTAGGTTAGTTTCTTCCTGATCTTCTTCTTCTTCACTGCACTGCTTTGTCGTTCTGTGTTGTTTGCCTTTTGCTTCCTGTTTCTTAGACTAAGCTTGGCATATCTGGTATCTTGAAAATTGTCCTCCTTGCTTTAATTTGTGCTATGCTGTCTAAAGCTTGTTTGACTAGCATCTTGTTCTTCTTTAGTTATGTTAGTGTAATCATGTCAAAGTTATGTCTGACAAAAGCTCCTTTACTTAAACTGAAAGCAACTGCTTGACATTGTTTTCTATTTTTCCCCTCTTCGACATTTTCTCTGCATTTTTAATTACTGAAATCTGCAAGTCATCTCTTTTTTTCTTTAACATTTGTAGCACAGCTGCAGCACGGCCAGTTGGAGCATGCTGATGGAAATGGGGATTGGGTTTTAACTATATTCAAAGCTCTATCACTGGTAAGTAGTATTGTTCCATAGTCAAATGGGGTCCTTGATCCTAAGAAGTTCAAACTCTACCCTTACATTTCTATTCCCTCCTATCCCAAATACAAGTTCATCTAGCCTTTTTCTGAAATGCACCAAATATAAGTCCATTATAATTCCAGTGCACTTTTTTGCTTCATTCTTCCATATATATCCCTACTTAAGTGCACACAGCACAGTAATCAATGCAATACCCTTGCCACCCATCTTTACTGTGGTAATTATTGATGGGCAATATAGTCAGTGCACCTCTCGCCTTAATTCTCATGCTCAAGTCCAAATGGACTTATATTTGGATCGGAGGGAGTATGCATTTTTACAGCTTAATTTCCTAATTCATTTGTCACAAATAGAGTAAATGGACTATGAGCATCATTCCTGTCCTGTCTTTCTGTAGAAAAACTTTTATGATGTTTTGGAATTGTGGAATAGATAGAGAATAATTTACAAAGTCTACTAGCATGGATGTAGATGGCCCTTTGACCATTTCCGTTGATAGATAAACCCTGCTGCATTAGCATAGCAATTAGCTTAACATAGTCATAGATAGCATCTACTTTCAGTTTTGCTTTAGCTTCAGCTTTTCCCTTTATCCCTTTTGTAAGATACCTTAGGAATATGCTCTAGTGAGCTTCTTGTAAACCAAGTTTGCTTTTGCTATAATAGAAAGGGACTAGCCCACCAAGACTGCATTCCTGCAGCACCAAAACCCTCACCTTTGCACTGTTCCATTGCCAACAATTGGTATCGGAGCTGAGGGAGAGCCTAGGGTTAGCCACCAGCCATGTCGACCTCTGCAGACCGCGCCGCACGCGCCGCCACCGCCACTGCTGACGCCGCCGCCATCCCTGCAGGCGATGATCGCCGTGCACGTTTGGCCGCCGAAGAGGCCGCCGCCGCCGTAGCCGTAGAGGCTGCCAGGCAGGCCGCAGCAGCAGCGCAGGCCGCGGCACTCAGAGCAGAGATCAATGGCGAGGTTGAGGGAGAGCGCGATCGGGCCAACAGCCCGGCGCGGAGGCGTGCAGCAGGCAATCCGCGGAGGCGCCGCGCTCCGTCTCCATCACCGGTGTACCATCGCGAGTGCGGAAGAGGAGGACGACGCGAGTCGCCCGCGGTCCACACGGTCTACCGCGACTCCGGCGCAGGCACCACCTGGCCGATGCTGTCGAAGAGCAACTATCACGAGTGGTCGCAGCTGATGAAGCTGAAGATGCAGGCTCGCGATCTCTAGGACGCCGTTGAGGGTGTGCCGGTCTCCTACCGTGACGACAGACGGGCGCTCGAGGTCATCATCGCCGCCGTGCCTCCGGAGATGGGGATTCCGCTCACTGACAAGGAAAGCGCGAAGGAGGCGTGGGACGCCATCGCCGCAGCCCGGATCGGCGTCGACAGGGTCCGCCGGGCGACGCTGCAGCTCCTTCGTCGCGAGTGGGAGCACCTCTGCTTCCGCCCTGGTGAGCAAGTCGAAGATTTTGCCATCAGACTCACCACTCTGATGCAGCAGATGGCGTTGCACGGCGATCAGGACCTGGATGAGCAACGCGCGGTGGAGAAGTACCTGCGCGTCGTCCCGGCGAAGTACTCTCAGCTCGTCATCGCCATCGAGACCCTCCTTGACATGGAGAACCTCAGCATCGAGGAGGTGACTGGGTGCCTGAAGGCTGTCGACGATTGGGAGGAGACGCCCCCCACCGAGCCGATCACCGTGGGCGGGAAGCTGATGTACACGGCCGAGCAGTGGCGGGCGCGCCAGAAGAAGAACGACGACGACGGTGGGTCGTCATCAAAGGACCGCCGCCAACGTCCGCGAGGTGGCCGCATGCAGTGGCCTAGGAGGAACGCGGCCGGCGAAGGAGGAGAAGAAGAAGGTGAACGCCGAGCAACCCGCGACAATATGTGCCTCAATTGTGGCCGCACTGGTCACTGGGCACGCGACTGCCGTGGGCAGCGTCGCGATCGCGGAGGTGGCCATGGCGGAGGACGCGGGGAACGCAACGGTGGTGATCGTGGCGACCGTGGTGCTGACCGCGGCGACCGTGGTGGCGATCGAGGAGCAGGATAGCGCGGCGATCGCAGGCAAGGCCGAGGCGGTGGCCGCGGTGGAGCCGTGCACGTCGCAGAGGCAGAGGAGGATGAAGCTGCTCTCTTTTTCGCCCATGGGTTCCTCGACATCGACGACGGCGTGCAAGCTTGCGCCTTTACCGCGCACAACCTCGACCTCCACGAGCCCAGAGCTCGCGCCTTCCTCAACACCAGCGCCGACGATGGCAAGCTTGGTGGCTGGTACCTGGACAGCGACGCCACTCACCATATGACAGGTCGCCGAGAACTCTTCTCCGACCTCAACACCGACGTTCGCGGGACTGTGCGGTTCGGCGAAGCATCTCGTGTGGAAATCCAAGGCGTCGGCTCGATCATCTTCCAAGCTAAGACCGGCGAGCAGCGCGTTCTTCAAGGTGTATACTTCATCCCTGCCTTGTGTAACTCAATTCTGAGCCTTGGACAGTTGGATGAGGGAGGTTCGAAGGTGGAGATCGACCACGGCGTGCCCCGCATTTGGGACCGCGGTGGCCGGCTACTCGCCAAGGTCCGCCGCGGCCCCAACAGGCTGTACATCCTCCACCTCGACACTGCACCACCAACCTGCCTCTCCACGCACAAAGAAGATGAAGCTTGGCGCTGGCACGAGCGGTTTGGGCACCTACACTTCGAGGCGCTCCGCAATCTGGGCAAGGAGGAGCTCGTTCGTGGGATGCCAGTGGTCGACCACATGGAGCGGCTCTGTGACACTTGTGTCACCACCAAGATGAAGCGGCGGTCATTCCCGTCCGAGGCCACGTTCCGTGCCAAGGAGCAGCTCGCACTGGTTCACGGTGACCTGTGCGGGCCTGTGACGCCGGCTACGCCCGGAGGAAGACGTTACTTCCTGCTCCTTGTGGACGACGCCACAAGATACATGTGGGTGGTGCTGATCCCCACAAAGGATGCCGCTGCCGATGCCATCAGGAAGGTGCAAGCCGCTGCCGAGATGGAGAGCGGCTGCAAGCTCAAGGCACTCCACACCGACAATGGTGGCGAGTTCACCGTCACCGAATTCGCCTACTAGTGCGCCACTAAAGGAATCAAGCGCCACTTCTCTGCTCCCCACTCACCGCAGCAGAACGGCGTGGTTGAGCGCCGCAATCAGACCATCGTGGCGATGGCGCGCGCGCTGCTGAAGCAGAGGAGGATGCCAGCAAGGTATTGGGGGGAGGCTGTTGTGACCGCGGTCCACATCCTCAACCGATCCCCAACCAAGGCGCTGCAGGGCAAGACGCCGTATGAAGCCTGGCACGGGCGCACGCCATTGGTGGTCCACTTCAAGACCTTCGGCTGCGTCGTCTACGCCAAGGAGCTGGCTCAGCAAGGCAAGCTCGATGACCGCGGCAAGACCGGCGTGTTCATCGGCTATGCGGAAGGTGCCAAAGCCTACCGGGTGCTCGACCCAGTGACTCAGTGAGTCAAGATCAGCCGTGATGTCGTGTTCGATGAAGGGCGTGACTGGGATTGGTCTTCGCCCGAGCCAGGAACGTCAAAGGCGGCTGACAGCGATTTCACGGTGGAGTTCTTCTGGCCGGCTGAAGCAGAGGAGGTGCAGAGCCCACCGCAGGCAGAGCCCGACATGGCGACGCCTGCCCCGACACCGCCAATTCATTCGCTGCCAGCATCTCCCGTGGGGCAAGGTCCACACTCAGCATCTCCGGCAGCCACCCCACCAGTGCTGGAGGCGCCGGATCCCCAGCCGGAGTTCGCCACTCCACTGGAAGGCGACGAGGAGCGCGTGGATGCCTGGCACGGCAGCGAGCCGCTCCGCTACAGGACGGTCGCGAACATCCTGGGGGAGGCGCCTACTCCACCGCCGGTGACCCGCCTCTTCGCCGAGCTGAACCTAACCCTTTCAGGAGAACCTGCTTCCTACGGCGAGGCGAAAGGAAATCCTGCCTGGGAGGCGGCCATGAAGCAGGAGCTGCGCTCTGTCGAGCAGAACCGCACCTGGGAGCTGGTGCGGCTTCCCGCCGGCCACCGCCCCATTTCACTCAAATGGGTGTACAAGCTGAAGAAGGATCAGACCGGCGCCGTGATCAAGCACAAGGCTCGGCTTGTGGCGCGCGGTTTCGTTCAGAAGGAAGGGATCGACTACGACGACGCGTTCGCCCCTGTCGCCCGCAGGGAGTCTGTCCGAATGATGCTTGCGCTGGCTGCTCAAGAAGGCTGGCCTGTCCATCACATGGACGTGAAGTCCGCTTTCCTCAATGGAGAACTCAAGGAAGAGGTGTACGTCCAGCAACCGCCCGGCTTTGCCGTTGCTGGAGAAGAGGACAAGGTCTATCGACTTCACAAGGCTCTGTACGGTCTCCGTCAGGCACCAAGGGCGTGGAACGCCAAACTGGACACAACCCTTAAGCAGATGGGCTTCGAGCAAAACAACCATGAGGCTGCAATGTACCGGAGGGGCACCGGTAGCTCAGTCCTGCTGATTGGGGTGTATGTCGATGATCTGATCATCACTAGCGCAAGGGAGCAAGTCGTGGAAGCATTCAAGGTGCAGATGAAGACCACCTTTGATATGAGTGACTTGGGGCTCCTGAGTTTCTATCTCGGAGTCGAGGTCCACCAGAGCTCCGATGGGATCACCCTGCGCCAGACTCATTACGCCAAGAGGATCTTGGAAATGGGTGGCATGGCTGAATGCAAGCCAGCAGCCACGCCCATGGAAGAAAGGCTTCGGCTGAGCAAGCACAGCACGGCTGCTGAAGTGGATTCCACCCAGTACCGGCGAATTGTTGGCAGTCTGCGCTATCTTGTTCACACAAGGCCAGACATTGCCTTTGCTGTTGGGTTCGTGAGCAGGTTCCTGGAACGGCCAACTGAAGAACACCAGCAAGCAGTGAAGCGTCTACTGAGATATGTGGCTGGCACCACAGAGTATGGTCTCCATTTCACCAAGGCACCCTCTGCTGCTCGATTCATAGGGTACTGTGACTCAGACTTGGCTGGAGATATTGACACAAGTAAGAGCACAACTGGAAGCTTGTTCTTCCTTGGAAATTGTTTGATCAGCTGGCAGTCCATCAAACAAAGAGTGGTGGCTTTGTCTAGCTGTGAAGCTGAGTATGTGGCAATGACAACAGCAGCAACACAAGCACTCTGGCTATCTAGATTGCTGGCTGAGATGTTGGGAAAGGAAGTTGACACAGTGGACTTGAAGGTTGATAACCAGTCTGCACTTGCCCTTGCCAAGAACCCTGTGTTCCATGACAGGAGCAAGCACATCAGAACCAAGTTCCATTTCATCAGAGACTGCATTGCAGAGGGAAGCATCATGCCTGACTTCATCCCTACTGCAGATCAGTTGGCAGACATACTGACCAAAGCTCTTGGAAGAATCAAGTTTGAAGAGATGAGAAGCAGAATTGGGCTGAAGGAGATAACCAAGACAAGTGGCAGCAAAGTTTAGGGGGAGAATTGATAGATAAACCCTGCTGCATTAGCATGGCAATTAGCTTAACATAGTCATAGATAGCATCTACTTTCAGTTTTGCTTTAGCTTCAGCTTTTCCCTTTATCCCTTTTGTAAGATACCTTAGGAATATGCTCTAGTGAGCTTCTTGTAAACCAAGTTTGCTTTTGCTATAATAGAAAGGGACTAGCCCACCAAGACTGCATTCCTGCAGCACCAAAACCCTCACCTTTGCACTGTTCCATTGCCAACATCCGTTGCAATTTAAGATTTGCTGGTAAGACAACGGGTTTTTTTTTGAGTGGACCCCCACTGTAAACTTTTTATTAAACAAAAAGAACACCAACAACTCTATACAAGAAGTACAAAAAGGGAAGCATGCCCGTGGTGGGCAGCAGAGCTAAACTAGAGCAGCTGTACAAGAAAGGAAGACAGAGCTCTTAACAGAACTGAATCTATGGGCCTGTAGTCTAATTTCATAGAAGGAGCTTTTCCAAGAATCAAAGGATGGTCAGCCTCTGTTTCTCTGCTTCCAAATCTGCCACGTGGCAATGATGAAGGTCTCCATAAAAAGGAGTTATTAGGTTGGACCTTGGCTTGCTGCATCATCTGGAAGAAGTCCATTGTGAAGTCCCAATTTATACCAAGATTTTGCCAGCATGCTTGGCTAAAGGGGCAGCTGAAGAACAAATGAAATGCAGTTTCTTCAATGTTGTTGCTGCATAGAACACAGTTGTAGCTGTTTCCCTGAAGCTTGTGCTTTTTCCTTCTCAGAATGTTCCTTGTGTTCAGTCTGTCCATCAAGAGGAGCCACGAGAAAACTAAGTTTGTTACAGCATCTAGAAATCCAGAGAAAAGGGGATGGGGGCTGTATATTCTTGTAAGGATAGTTGTAGCACTTTGATGAGTAGTAGTTCTTGCTTCCCCAAATGTATTCCCAGGAGTCCTTTGAATTCTGATCAACCTGCAGGTCTTGAATTAAGTCTTGGAGACTTTGGAATTCTTGGAAGGCCTGCTCTGATAAGGGCAAGTGAAAAAGACAAAGGATTTGCTATGCATAGCTGACTGTTTCAGGATTAGCCTGTTTTGCATCTTAAAAGAGTTCAGTATCATTTTAATGTTATTATAAATTTTACTTTTATTGTTTCTGTTGTGGGTTCACAATTTTTTTTAATATTCCTCTGTTCCAAAATGGAGGTCATTTTTAGTTTTGTCCTAAGTGAACTGATCCAAATCTGACCATGTTGATAAATATATTAACATCTACAATACCAAATAAAGGCACTATCAAGACATATTTCATGAGAAATTTAACAAACTAATTTGATGTTGTAGATTTTGGTGCATTTTTCTTTAAACTTGGTCAACTTTAGAGAAGTTTGACTTAGAACAAAACTAAAATGACCTACATTTTGGAATGGAGTAGTGAGGTGACAAACTACATTTTAACATGTTACAACTTTATATTTAGCTTTGTGTGTTATACATCATTGTGATTGTTATGAATTTCTTTTGCAGCTTCTTGACATGCTGGAGTTCATTCCATCTCATGCTGCGGTATGCTCAGTTCTAGCATGGTTTCTACTGGCATCAATATCTGTTGTTTCCTCATAGCCTCCATCGCTTATCATTTTATTAACGCATTTGTAGGTTGTGTTTGATCACGATGGTGAGCTGTGCCCAGGATAATTCATATATTTGAGTATACACATTCTGTTTAATGTTTAATATTCACGCAGATCAACCTCTGCAACACACACTTGTCATATTTTTTCCTCAATAAGCATTGGACCTTTGCCATAATATAACGATTGTACTGTTGAACTTATTGAGCTTCATAATTGCACTAGACCTGCATATTGAACCGCTGCAAGTTTTACCTTGCTATGTGATTTTTTGTTACCTCACAAATTGTTATATTCAATATATTGT
This sequence comes from Microstegium vimineum, assembly GCA_022036555.1. NCBI lineage: Eukaryota > Viridiplantae > Streptophyta > Magnoliopsida > Poales > Poaceae > Microstegium > Microstegium vimineum. The sequence goes on from CM039139.1 coordinate 15,428,590, forward strand.
CATCAGAGATGTTTGGTTAAATTTGAGATCAATTTATTTAGGGTCTTTATTTTTTGGGTGGGGTGGGGTGGGGTGTTGGTTCTACTTTTTATTTTTCTCGAATTTCTTCTTGGAGCTGAACATTCCTGGTGGATGAGATTGTGAGATGGACCTAGTATTTGCGCAAATTTAAAGTGATGCATTTCTTCAAGTTCTTAAAGCAACAAAGTCACCGAACCTTTCTTTTCAGGAGTTCCATATGGTCATTATACTGCCATACCATCCAAAGAATGCCACATGGCAAAAGGTAAGAGTGTAAGATGTCTCAAGTCGATGGGATCATGGTAGAAGGTAATCTGTGGCTGTCAATAAGCATCTTGGGGATGCATCAGAGATCTTGGACTGAGCCTCAATCCATGAATTGTGTTTGAGGGCCTGGGCCTTGGCTTGCACATAAGGTCATAAGCAATGTTTTGTTGAACTCCATTCCTTGGTCAAGAAAGTGTTGGGTAGAGAGTAGGAATGGTATAGGAGTGTTGGGTAAACCAGTTTTGGAATATTGCATATTGCCTTTGTAGCACTGCCAGCTTTTATTTTCTAAGAACTTTATGGCACTTAGTTTTTGGCTCTTATTATCTTTCCAGTTACCCTTTAATAAAAAAAACGCGTAGTATATTGGAAGCAACAAACATACGAGGCATCAAGGGCACCTTTGATGCTCCAAGTTGGGAGGTCTTAGAGATGCTTTGTTTACGCATTGGAAAGAGAGCATGCCAACACTTAAACATTGATGTTTTCATTGGCCACTATTTAGAAGATACCTTTGCTTATGGAGGGTTGGGTGCCAGTTGAGTGTTTTCAGCCGCTGTATCATGTTAATCTCGTCTTCTGAAACCTACAAAGAAACAATACCATTTTTTTCTCCCCCTTTAGGAATGACCTTTCGTCATATGTTGTACCCTGCTTACAAGAGCAACCGCACTCCAACACCTGACACCGTTGTCCAGGCCATGCAATACTTGAAGGCATCCATTAAGGCAATGTCAATAAAAGTAATTGAGGTAAAAATATATCAGTTATGAATTTGCTTACAATCTGGGTAGCCATTTACTATTTAGTATGTTTGGGGAACACGCCATGTACCACGGAGCTGCACCTCCGTAAAATGAGATAGTTGTTGATATTTGGCATTGTCAAATAATTGATTCAGGTTCCAGGCGTTGAAGCTGATGATGTTATTGGCACCCTGGCTGTAAACAGTGTTTCAGCTGGTTACAAGGTAAACACTGGAGCCATTGGTCATTTTCAGTTATTCTATCCATCAATTATTCATCATTGATAATACCTAGAGTATTATATTCGAACTTGAGGTCTTGAAAAGATCTGAACAGAAAAATTGCAACTAATGGGATCACCCATCCCCAAATGCGGCACCACACCCATCCACAAAACACCACAAGCACATAATATATTCTCATATATTTTGGTCCTTATTTATGATGAGTGCCTTTTGGTCTTAAAATGCTCCTTCTGAAGGTACGGATTGTCTCTCCTGATAAAGACTTCTTCCAAATTCTGTCACCTTCTTTGCGTCTGCTCAGGATTGCCCCACGTGGATCAGGGTAAGTTCAAATGTTTTGTTACATTTCAAGTACTTAACTGAACGTTTGAAATAGTTAAGTTTTATGATTTGGACATGCAGGATGGTTTCATTTGGTGTTGAAGACTTCGTCAAACGATATGGAGCACTGAAACCCTCGCAGTTTGTTGATGTTGTTGCACTTTCAGGAGATAAAGCTGACAATATACCAGGTAGCCTTTTGTTACTGTTTTGTCCTATGATCCATGCCTCTTCTAACAAGTGATATCCTTTTCCCTTTTTTTTCTCTGATAAAAAAGAATTATGTGTGTGAACTATGGGTGGGTTCGTCTGTTTGTTTCCTTCATACGAATATATTTTCTGATTACTATTGGTGACAGACAAGGAGATTTCATTTTTCTTTTGCACAAAGTTAACCAAGTACACTAGTGTCTATCATCTTATAGAAATAGTGCTTTCTCGTGCTGGATTGCATTTGTTTTTCTAGGCCCTGTTTGGGACTACGGTCTGGGGCCACACGGTGCGATAGCTGAACTGTGGTTCCATGGCTGTGGTACCGTTAATCGGTTGCGCAGTTCATTCTTGCGGTCCCATTCTCTTGTGTGGTCGCGAGCATCGCTGACGCTGTGCTGTGTTTGGTACAATTCTCACGGTCGGTGGCCGGGAATCCGATTTTAGTCGGTTCCAAACAGGGCCCTAGTCTACTGTCGTCATAATCAGGAGTCCCACAAAGCAAAGATAAGATAACTATCCGCAAGAAGTCAGTGTGAAGGTGGTAAGAACTTTGGAAACAAAACAAAGACATCTAGCGTCATATGCTCTTTGCTGTAGCTGTCCTTTATCGAGGAACAGATAAGTCGATCTTCTACAGATATTCTTTCGTGTTTGTTCTACTTGTTTAGCTATTGGTTCTTTTGTTCTGTACTGTACTGTGTGATTGAAACTGTAATTTTAGCTGTTGAATAAAAACTTTTACTGACCTATCAAATTAGCTATGAACCATACTAAGTCTATTTACCTTTTTAGCACAAATGCAATTTGTTCTGTGCCAATCTGTTTATAACTGTTACCAGTGATCATCCATCATTTGTTGCAACAGTGCATCTCTCTGATCTAAATTTATCTTCGGTGGAACCTGTTGACAGAGATATGCTTATGATGTGATTGAAAACACTTTTATTTTCAGGCGTTGAGGGGATTGGAGATATTAATGCAGTAAAGCTGATAACTAAGTTCGGTATGGTTCTTTAAATATCTTTGCACTTAAAATACTAATTTAATCTGGGTTAATTAGTTTAACATTTGTATTGCTGTAGCAGAGTTTATTTTGTTATGTTTAACTTGTTGGTTCAAACTCATTGATCTAGTACACATACTATAAAAATTGGATAGGTTTGAGAATCTGGCATACACTCCAAAGTGGGAAGGCTTAAATCCACTTGTCTTTTATGAATCACATGTTTAGCCTTGTGTGTAAACCTTTTTCTTAGGGAACATCAGCAAAGCATATCTGTTACCCTTATTATCTTAGGTGGTTTCAGCACGGCAATGATCTTTTTTTTTTCTTTTGAAAATTCTAAATAGGTTCCTTGGAGAATCTACTGAAATCTGTGGATGAAGTTGAGGATGAACGAATTAAACAGGCAATGTGTACATGATAACTCCTCTCCTCTGTTTCCTTTGTTTGCATGTATCAGCATCCACTTGCATCTGCACAGAAACTCTAGCAATGCTGGCATGATTTCACTTCATTTTGTTAGATGATTCCTTTGTTGCAATGGATTTGGTAAATGCATGGTCCTGAAAAGTTAAATATAATTTTTGTTCTTACACTTGAAGTTAATCTGGCTTCGTTTTGATTGACATCTTTGTTCTCGCAAATAGGATATATTTTTATTTAATTTCAAACGGTACTGTAACTGAATTAATATGGGTTCTTTACAGGCTTTGATTTCTCACTCAGAACAGGCAATCCTTTGCAAAAGCCTGGTATTTTTTTATTGATATTTCTGTGGATATATAGTTCTTGCTTTGTTTCTAATTGTCAAGAGACCATCTCAACAAATTCTTTTCATCCAAACCACATTGTAGGCCACGTTGCGTTCTGATCTTCCTTCTTATATGGTTCCTTTCAAGACAGCCGACCTTGTATTTAAGAAGCCACAGGTGACTTGGGAATTAAATTTTAAGTACCATACCATTTTAGTTTGTAGGGATAAAAGTATTCTCATTTTATGTTCCTCCCTTCATACACTTAAATTCATGTCACATACTGCTTCAGGATGATGGAGTCAAATTCATAAAACTCTTACGAGCATTGGAAGCATATGCAGAAGGCTCCTCAGCAGACCCAATCATCAGAAGGGCATCCTATCTTTGGAATAAACTTAAATCATGATGAAACTGATGTTTTCAGCATTGACTAAAAAGGAATTTTGCCAAGGCTGAGAGTTTGGATTCAAAGCCTGGTGACGTAGTGCTCTACACTGATGCCATTGACTTCTGTGGGCTCGGCGGCCAGCCATACCCAAATCGCGAAATCAAATTGTTGCTGGCATAGGCGTGCAGAAGCGCATAAATTGAAGGTGCCACTGCTTAAGCAAAGCAGATCAGTGTTTATATCACGAAACTTAGCTCTGTAGATAAGAAATGCACAACATTGCTCATGTATTCCGCCTTTTTTTAGAGGAAAGCTTACGGAATCTATCTGATTTTTATATCTCTGTACTACCAATTACAAAGGGGTTGCAGGTAGAGCTGTGGAGGCCAAATCAGGGCAACCGTGTGGTTCGACATTCGACCATTCGACTATGCCTAGCAGCTTTCATGAAGTCTATCTAATAATCTATACGCACAACTGTGGCATCCAGTGTGTTGCGAAATCCTGTACTTGTTCTGTCGCACACAGATGCTGTAACTAGTTGCCGGCTACCTTGACCAAGCACAGCAAAACACCCAATAAAACAAGCTGCCATGTGGTGGCGTCAGCTCGCCGCGACACGGCTCCGCCCGGGATGTAGCACGAGCTGCTCTGCGGCAGCTGTTGCCCCTGCGTGCTGCCTGGCACGGCGGACGTGGTCTCGCAGAACCCCGTCGGCATCGTCCCTTTGCTCGGCTGCGGCGTGCCCTGCAAATTCAATTCAGATGGCATCAGTAACGCCCCCTTTCATCAATCAACGGCAGCAGGAGTGGCGAGCACTGGTCTGGAAGCACCTGTGCCGGAACCGGAGTCAAACTGGTCGGTGCTGCCGTGCTGCTGCCTTTGGCGAGCCCGACGTCGTAGTTCGCCGTCAGGTCTGTCTTGTACAGTCCGAAGGACCGCTCCGACTCGGGCCCCCCCTTGAGGTCCTCGTCGTAGAGCGCGAAGATGTACGTGTCCACCGACTTGCCGGGCGTCCGCGGCGTGCCGACCTGGGACTTGAGGTGCGCCACGAGGTTGGTGTTGTAGGCCTTGGCGTTATCCACCGTGGCGCCGGCCTCGTCGGCGTCCCCCTTGTATGGCCACCCGGTCTCGGCGATGACGATGTCGACGCCGCTGTAGCCCTTGCCGTCCAGCGCCGCGCGGATGGCGTCCAGCTGCGCGTCGAACATGTTGGTGTAGGTGAGCCCCGACACGGCGTCGACGCGCCCCGCGTTGGGCTGGAACAGGCAGAACGCCAGCGTCTCCGGCCGCGTGTCGGAGGCGTACGCGAAGTAGGGGTACGGGTTGATCATGAAGGGCGCGCCGTTCTGGTGCAGGAAGTCCAGCACCGGGTCCAGGCTTCCGGCGAGGTCCGGGTGGAAAACGCCGGAGGACGGCGGGTCCGACGCCGACAGCACGGCCATTGAGTGCACGGTGGAGACCTGTACACACAGTAGTTGCCAGCTTGGCTTGCTCAGGAACCGTCCGGTCAACCACGCGGCTCTACAGTGACCACACATGTGTGACGTGTACGAGATGATATATACTAGTACATGCCTTGGTGGTCGAGCCCGCTGGGAGCGCGGCGAGCAGGTTCTGCATGGCGGGGAGGAGCTGGGGCGCCAGCGTGGGGTCGCCGGAGTTGAGCAGCTCGTTGCCGACGGAGATGGCGGAGACGGGAACTGTGGTGGGGATGTTGGCGGCGGCCCAGGACGCCGCGGCGGCCGGGGAGGACGCGAGGTCCGGGACGGCGCTGTTGGGGATGCCAAGCAGGATGGAGATGTTGGAGCCCACGAGCGCGGCGACCAGGTCCGGCTGTGGCTCGTACAGGCGGAGCTTGCCGATGGACGTGGACATCAGGAGGCTGGCTGTCGACGCCGCCGGCGGCAGGTTGTCCGCGATCGTCCCGTAGTTGACGCCGATGAACGACTGCGACGCTGTAAAATGGTAAAGTTGCATGTGAGTGTTAGCGATAAGTTTCAGTGCTCGTTCAGTGCTCGTTCGCACGTCCCACGGCTCTCCATGAATGTAGTTAGCTTCGTTAGTTATCTGACTGTGGTGTACTTGTATAAAAGTGTAAGCCTTCGATCAATACAATTGAGTTGTCCTCATTCTTGTTTCTCCCGCTTACATGGTATCAGATGCTCCACGATCCAAAACCGTTCCACGATCCACAATTTCCGCTGCCTCTTCTGCTTTCCCAGCGCCGCCGCCATGAGCTCCTCTTCCAGTCCCTCGTCGGGCTCCACCGACAACTCCGACGTCGAGTCGCTGCTCCCATACACCCTCCGCGTATAGACTGAGCCTGCTGCCCCGTCGGTTGTCCACGGCATCAATATTCTGAACCGCATGCCGATCGTCCTTGATTTCAATGACGCGAACTACGTCGCCTGGGCTTGCTCCTTCTCTGCCATCTTTGGTCAGTACGGGCTCCGTGATCACGTCGACGGCACTGCGGCTCAGGGCGACAACGATTGGGTCCAAAACGACTGCGCCATCGTTTCCTGGTTCTACAACCGCATCCCCCCCCCCCCAACTCCTCTCCATGGTCTCGGAGGACATCGACACCGCCTGCTCCATCTGGCGCGCCGTCCGCGACCTCTTCCGCGACAACAAGGACACTCGCACCGTCTACCTCGGCGCCGAGTTCGGTGACTTCTACCAAGGCGACCTCAACATTCTTGACTATTGCTCCCGCATGAAGGTCATGGCGGACCGTCTCGCCGGCCTCGGTGCACCGGTGAATGACAAAGACCTCATCTACAACATCGTCTGTGGCCTCAACCCTCGTCACCATCATGTGATTCCGCACATCACCCTTCGCCGTCGCCTGCCATCGTTCCTCAAGACACGCTCCCATGCTGCAACTCGAAGAACACCGCATCGCCGAGTCCGAGAAGATGCAGGCTGCAGCGGCCATGGTCGCCCAGGCCACAACCCACGGATCCACCTCTTCTGCTGCGTCATCCACGACGCCCTCGGCGACACATCTCCAGGCCGCGGCCGCCTTCGTCGCGCACGCCGTACCCGGCACTCCCTCAGCACCCTACAACAGCAGCCGCCCCTCCACGCCTTCCTCCTCCCACAACAAAAAGAAGAAGAAAGGCACGCCATCCCCTCAGGCACCACCGCCCGTCTTCTGGCCGACGATGAACCCGTGGACAGACATGGTTCAGGCATGGCCATTCCAGGCGCCACCACGTGCCCCGACGTCCAGCGTTCTCGGTGCCCGACCCTCCGCACTGGCACCACCCCAGGCTCACGTCTCCAGCGCGTCTTCTCAGCTGGATCCACAACTGCTTGCTACGCTTAACAACATCTCGCTGCAACAGCCTCAGACCGCTGGCGACTGGTTCTTCGACACCGGTGCCTCTTCGCACATGTCCCGTGGCTCCGGTAACATCTCTTCCCTCTCTCCAAACTCTTCCTCCAACAGAATCATTGTCGGTAATGGCACCTCTCTTCCCATCACACACACCGGTTCTTCCTCTATACAAACTAATTCCAATACTCTCTCCCTGCACAATGTTCTTGTTTCTCCATCTTTAATCAAAAATCGCATTTCAGTTCGCGCTCTTACACGCGAAAATCCTATCACAGTTGAATTTGATGCTTGTGGTTTCTCTATTAAGGATCGTCACACCCAGGAGGTGATTCTCCGCAGTGATAGCAAGGGCGATCTCTATCCCTTGCAACCGACGGCCACTGCATCCACCCACTGCCTCACCGCCCTCTCTGCAGACCTCTGGCACCAGCGGCTCGCCCACCCCGGGAAGGAATCCTTCCGTCATCTTGTTCGGTCTTTCCAATTCAGTTGCAATAAGGAGCTATCACATACTTGTCATGCTTGCCGTATAGGCAAACATGTCTGTCTCCCATTTCATTCCTCTGAACACAAAACTACTGTTCCATTTGAATTGATTCACTGTGACGTTTGGACATCACCTGTTTTAAGCTTTACTGGGTTTCAGTACTATCTTGTGCTCTTAGATGATTTTACGCACTTTGTCTGGACCTTCCCACTACGTCACAAGTCTGATGTTGCTAAACATATCATGTCGTTTCATGCTTATGCTCGCACGTAGTTCGCCAGTCCAGTACGCGCCTTCCAAACCGACAATGGACGCGAGTTTGATAACTCTGTCCTTCGTCAGTTCTACTCTGAACATGGCATCCTGCTCAAGCTCTCATGTCCCTACACTTCTCAACAGAACGACAAAGCCGAACGCATCTTGCGCACCTCGAACGAAGGCACTCGCGCACTGCTTCTTCATGCCGCTCTTCCACCAATTTTCTGGGTCGAAACCTTGCAAACCTCGACATACCTTCTGAATCGGAAACCTTGCAAACCCCGATCGTTGTCCACCCCTTTTTCCCTCCTCCACCACACTGACCCCGACTACAAATTCCTGCGAGTTTTTGGTTGCATGTGTTATCCAAACACTGAATCCACCAACTCTAACAATCTTTCACCGCGGTCAGCAGCCTGTGTGTTTATTGACTACTCGCAGGATCATCGTGGATACAGGTGCTACAACTTGTCCACCCAGAAGTTGATCACACCGTGACACGTCTACTTCAATGAAGTTGTGTTCCCCTTTCGATCGGGGCCCTCGACTCCCTCTCCAACAACCTGCGCCTATGATCCCTGGCGTCCGGATCCCCGCGCAACTGATGAGGCCCTACCAGCGCCCCATCCTCCATCACCCCCGCGATCGCCGCACGCACCACCCGCGCGGCACGACCAAGGTGGGCCCGGCTCTCCACCTGCTTCGCCACGATCACCGCCCGGTCCACCATCATCAGCGACAACCCCGGCGCACGCGACCCCGCCCTCGGCAACAACTTCTCCTTCATCACCAGCCCCGGTCGCTGCTCCAGCGCAACACCCCATGGTGACCAGGGCACGGACGAGAACGTTCAAGCCCAATCCTCGCTACGCCGGGACAGCAACCACGGTGGCCATCTCGCCTATACCGCGCACGGTGACTCAGGCCCTTAAAGATCCCAACTGGAACAAGGCAATGCAGTTGGAATTCGACACCTTGCTCGCCAACGACACATGGGAACTCGTTCCACGTCCCCATGGTGCCCATGTCGTCAGCAGGAAGTGGATCTTCCGTCACAAATTCAAGGAAGATGGGAGCTTCGATCGGTACAAGGCCCGCTGGGTCGTCTGCGGATTCACCCAACGCGCGGGTGTCGACTACGGCGAAACATACTGCCCCATCGTCAAACCGGCAACAGTGCGCACTGTGCTCACTCTCGCTGCTCAACGCCAATGGCCGGTCCACCAACTCGACGTCAACAACGCCTTCCTTCACGGCGTGCTCGATGAACAGGTCTACGCTCGCCAACCTGCCGGCTTCACCGACAACCCGAACTTGGTGTGCCGCCTCTCCAAGAGCCTATATGGCTTAAAGCAGGCGCCCCGGGCATGGTACCTGCGTCTGGCCACCTTCCTTGGATCGATGGGATTTCAGCCCACCCGCTCCGACAGCTCCCTCTTCGTTTTGCGGTGAGGCAAGGAGTCCGTGTACCTACTACTCTATGTCGACGACATCGTGCTAACAACCTCCTCCGGTGAACTCCTGCGCTGGGTCGTGCACACCATCAACGCCGAGTTCACGCTCAAGGACATGGGGCCAGTCCACTACTTCCTTGGTATTCAAGTACAACGCAACGACGACGGCTTCTTTCTCCAACAGTAGCAGTACGCCCTCGACTTGCTGGATCGCGCCGGCATGACTGACTGTCGTCCCTATGACACACCCATCGACACCGCCGAGAAGCTATCAAGTGATGCAGGCTCACCTCTGTCCACCTCGGATGCCTCGGACTACCGAAGCCTCGTTGGCGCTCTCCAATACCTGACGATGACGCGCCCCGACTTGCAGTACGCCGTCCAGCAAGCATGTCTTCACATGCACGCACCAACAACAGCACATCAAGGCCTCGTCAAGCGAATTTTCCGCTACGTCCACGACACCTCCGCGCTCGGCCTTCAGCTCCGGCGCTGCGACACCTCCGACCTCGTCGCCTATTCCGATGCAGATTGGGCAGGGTGCCCCGACACCCGGCGATCCACTTCAGGCTTCTGCGTGTTCATGGGGGACTTCATCGTATCGTGGTCATCCAAACGACAGACCACAGTCTCTCGCTCAAGCGCGGAAGCTGAATCCCGCGGCGTCGCAAACGCTGTGGCTGAGTGCACTTGGCTCCGCCAGCTCCTGAGCGAGCTCAACTGCCCACTGTCCAAGGCCACGATCGTCTTCTGCGACAATGTCTCTGCCTGCTACATGAGCTCTAATCCAGTGCACCACAAACGCACTAAGCACATTGAGCTTGATGTGCACTTTGTCAGGGAAAAAGTCGCTGTTGGACAATGCAAAGTTCTTCAAGTACCCACAACACAGAAGCTCGCCGACGTTATGACCAAAGGACTGCCGACGGCAAGCTTCAAAGAGTTCAGAGATAGTCTGTGCGTCGCCGGCAACGACGCTCACACTGCGGGGGGTGTCAGCGATAAGTTTCAGTGCTCGTTCGGTGCTTGTTCGCACGTCCCACGGCTCTCCTTGAATGTAGTTAGCTTCGTCAGTTATCTGACTGTGGTGTACTTGTATAAAGGCGTAAGCCTTCGATCAATACAATTGAGTTGTCCTCATTCTTCTTTCTCCCGCTTACAGCGAGAATCAAAGATTACACATTACAGCGCACATGAAGTGATTTCGTGTGTGTTCAGTTCTTCCTGTTACTATAAGCTGGCACACGCACAGAAACACACAAATGACAGTGATACGAATCAGATTTTAAAATTTCAAACAAAAACAAACAGTTTTTGGGATGTGGCCAAATGGAAGAGAGCGTGATTTGTGGGGGCCGGCGCATAACGCGTTTGGTCACATGCAAATGTAAGTACTCAGTACGTGGGAATGATCGAGCACTCGAGCAGTGGTTAGATGGCAACGATACGCACAGTTTGGCAGCCATGGCCTCTCTTTTGGCACCATCATCTGTCATGCACTCATGCGTGCAGGTACCGCACAGGCCACAGTCCCACAGACATGACGGACTACCATAGTCTGTGGCGGCTGCTGCAAGTCTGGATTAGTTACAAGCTGCAACTACCAACTACTCCTACAGTCGTTGATTTCTATGCATTAATAATTGGGCAATTGGCAATTTGGCATGCCCCTGCTAGATTCCCTGACCAACCGGTTTGGTGGACTCGGAGACAGTGTGATCCACGGGGTCAAACTCACCTAGTACTTGCCTTCACATGACACATACCATTGAACCAGTCCACTTTGAGCATGAACACGCCGTTTGAACTCTGAATTCATGCTCCCCCTTCAATACAGTATACTGGTTCACATGGGCCTGAGCCTGACATGAACTTGTGCCCCAACTGAACTTAATATGGCTGGGTTTTGTGTGGTTCAGCTCAGCGTCGCCTGCTTTGACATTTAAGGGCAATTTCTATCATAATCCCTTTCTTTATCCTGGCGTTAACAATACGACTGTGACATATTGGAAAGAGAAGCTCCAGTTGTCTGCAGCAAGGAATTTGCTGGAGAAATTTCATTTTCATGGTCAGCTAAAGCAGAGATCTCAGCAAATCCGTCCCACCGTACCCTTAGAATAGCAAAAATTGTACCGTCAATCACCATCGTCTTTACACGCCACTTGGGGAAAAACCAGCAGCAACTACCCCCACGACACGAACAAGTGAGCTAGCTAATGTACTCCCTCCGTCCCATAGAAAGTGTCGTTTGAAAAGCGTGTCTGTGAGGGAAATACGGTTTTAATGGGGCGGAGGGACCGAGGGAGTATGCGGAAGTTTGTGTCTCCAGAAATGATCACAGAACGCTCAACCGAGAAACCAAGAAGCATTCATGCGAAAAGTGAAGCCACTCCCAAAGCGAACTAAATCGAGTATAGGCAACTAGACCGCTAAAGTTTTCAGAGAACGATCTTACTCTGAACTGATGGAGGGGGAAATCAAAAGCTACTTACTCTACATGATATGATAGGATTCAGACATTCAGTGTTAGGCTCTGTACTGTATATACATGCCGAGTTCCAACCTTTCTGAGAGACAACTCTTGTAGCCTAAACAATCAATCAATTCAGCTAACCAAGTAGAAGTAGAGCAGTACGTAAGCCTAGCAGACAATAACATGGAAATTCGACATTCAGTTCTTCAAATTAGCAGGGAAAGAGATGGCAGCATATGAAACTTACTTGCCAAGCGGAAGAGGAAGAGCTCCAGGAGCCCCAAGACGATCGTGTGCTTCCTCCCGATCCCCATGGTACCTGCCGCTGCTCACTGCAGCCGCCTCCAATGGCTGGCTACCGGTGGCGAAGGCGCTGGGGGAAAGCAAGGCGAAGGAGCGCGGGGACGGGAGACGCACGCAAGGACTCTGCGCCGTCGCTGGCTGCAGGATGCCAGGATGCAGGCAGAGTCTTTTCGCTCGCCTACTACTGGCTGCTGCGTGCCTGCGTAGTAGTAAAAGAGAGGAAAAAGCGCGCGCGGCGACACACCGTGGGCGTGGCAACGACGCCAAGCGTTGTGCGCGCAGTAGTAGACGACGACCCTGGTCAGGTCACCGTCTGCCTCTTTTGCGCGTAGTCGTACTGTATATCTGGAATCTGCCTGCACTGCACTGCACGAGCTGTGTGTGTTTCGTGCAGTGGCCACGGCCACGCCTGCTGGATTCTCTTTATAGGTGGTCTGGCCACCGTAAAAGGGCAAGGGTTGCTTCAGATGTGGAGTAATGATGCTCGACCGGCCAAAAAAGCAGAGCAGAGGGCGAGAGGGAAATGGAATGGAACCCAAAGGACAGGGATCGCTTGCATCGGAAATCATGGCGGCAGTGCGCGTCGCGCTTTCTTCGTCTTTGCAGAATCTATGGGGGTTCCGCGAATTATTTGCCCCGGACGTCGCCCGAGCCGGGAGGGGAGGGGAGGGGGGGATGTGGCTGCGCGCCTGTCTCGGTGGGGGAACCGAACAGTCGAGTGGAAAGGAGGACGTGGTGATGATTTGATGGGCCTTTGTTTTGCTCTCGGAGCCTCAGCAATCAAAGTTTCGCAATTACGTATGTGCGTGCCATACAAATACAGGGTGTCATAAGCAGGGTTGTGGCGCTGGCGTCTGAGCAGCCACACGTGTAGTTATCCGCGCTAATGAAGTAATGAGTCGAGGCAACATCAATCATCATAGTACCGCGCGGTGAGGTGAAGAGGAAGATTCATGCGCCATGAGGCAAGGTGAGATGATGGCAACTGAAAAGCGCTTCTCGCCCGCTGGCTGACAGACCATATATATGGATCATCCTGGACAGCGCGGGGTGTTGATGAGTGAACTGATGGATAAGCACGAGAGCCTATGGATCATCCTGGACCATATGAAATGAAGGTGGAGCTCCCGCGCGGCCCGGACGTTTGCCCTCGGCAGAGTTGGAGTCAGCCATCAAGTTTATTGGATCACCTCTGATTTATTAGAAAACATTAAAGATCTTAGCCATATGATCTCTAATCTAGTTACATAAACACGTTAGTAGATTGATGACTAACCAAAATCTTGAGAGTAGTCTGCTATCGGTGGTCGTAGTCGCAGTAGAATCGACAGTAGCCGCTGGCCTTTCCTTCACATTGAGGGAGAGGAGCAGCCACCCTCCACGGTCGGTGCGGCCCTTCAGGCCGGCCCTTCACGGTCGATGAGGAGGAGGAACGGCGGTGACCTTTCCGTCACTTCAGTGCGGTGCCCTCAGATATCGGATCTTAGGTTAGGTATAGAATAGACATAGACATTAACTCTTGGAACGTTGGTTCCCGAAGGGGAAGCCATCCTTTTATAAGCGTTGTGTGACGAGGGGCCACAACCTTGTAACGTTAGGGTGTCCCTGATTACTGCACGCACGGAAAATTCACGTACTCCCCTTAACTCGGCCATAGGGGCGGTTAGTACGTTAGCCCATACAACCCATGGGTCAGAGATCATTTATTCCAACATAATTCTCCAGTACACCACTGATCTTTACTAACGATGAATAATCATTTAAGCTCGGTCTGGATTTGTTTCATGGTCTAAAGTTTAGGTGACTGAGGTTAAAGGTTACATTCTAGACCACTTCACTCACTTATGTGGTCTAATAACGAATTGATAAAACTTTACACTACATGTTTAGAGTCCCTTTTGGCTGTAGTTTTTGCTCCCAAAAGTTTAAAAGCCAACAAAGGCCCCTTTATAGACCAGCAGCTTTTGCAAAAACCAGCTTTTACTGTCGGTGGAGAACTCTACAGACTCCTCATAGGCCGTACTACATAAGAGTGGGCCTTGGCAACAAGGCCCACGACAAAGACGTGGAGCAAAGCGACGTGCAGAACCAAAAACTACTCGGACTATATAAGGAAAGGCGCCCAAAGCGTAGGTTATAACTCTAACCTTGCATCCGAGTAAGATTCAAACAACCCTCTACAATACCTTGACTATAAATAGTTGTTGAGGGTACCTCCTGAAAAAGAGGTGAAGCAGCAGGTAGCAAGTTGCATGTCAGACACAGAAGATAACACACATGCGTGTACTCAATACTCTAAGCAATACAACACGAATAGGTTAACGACAACTGGATGTAAGTGCCATGTTCGTCTGATCGTTTCAGTGGCTGATAATGGCTGATGTCTTTTCGTGTTTTATTGAAGAAAAACGTTTCGGTGCTGATAATGTCCGACAGGTGTTTTTATTTGACCAAGTCAGACTGAAACCAGTTATCGGTGAGTTTGCATAACACGTGGAGTTATTTCTACGACCAACAGACTGGTCCTGAACCCTGGCATACTGATCAGTGGCTAAACGTGAATTCAATTATTCTAAAACCAAGAAACTGTCCAACCCATGGCTGATGATGCAGTGGTAAAAATGTTACGCATTCATCCAATTATGTGGGCGTTACCAGTTCATTTGTGCGTAAGGAGCCGAGCACGGCGCCTCTCCTCCTCCTCCATGGCTGGCGTCCGACGCACCTCTAAAGCCAGCCATGGCAGGTCGCTGCCTCGCGGGCTCCATTGGAGATGCTTTGACTCTTTAAGATTTTTAGAATGACTTATAATTTAGAATGGAGGGAGTGTCATTCAAATGTTCAGTTTGACTGGTCATTGGTGCGCATCCAAACCCTAGCTCTAACACACCAGTGAACAAAATCGCTAATGTCGTCCTACAGTGGGTTAACATATAGTCAAATTGCTGATGCTTGTGCTAAGTGTTTGAGAATGTTATAAGATTATTGAATAAGTCCTTTGATGATTGGCCATCCTCAATTTTATTAAGTGGTGAAATATGGCTTATGGGAAGATGAATCAAAGGATTAAAATTATTTCTATTTAAAACTGAATTATTTACGGAATGCAGTACCATAATTCAAGAAATTGGGACTCAAATGTGCAGGTGTGTCCATGTTCAGAGGATCACTAATGAGAAAATCATTATGAGACACCAATTCGTTCACGGCTTTTTAAAGTTGATTTTTTCTCATACAAGAATCCTAAAAAATCATTTTGGTGATCATGTTAGATCGGAAATCCTAAAAAATCAGGTCATTTGGTTTGGAGTGAAACATTTCTAATTCTACAGAAGCTATCCTATGCACTTTTGACCTAATCAGCAGGATATCGCCGCTAGTTCTTGGGGTGTAGAGTATGTATACCCCTTACCACCTCCCTCGTAGCTCTCTTCACCCACTTTGAAAAAAAGGCCAAGCATTTACTTCTCTCTACCACTCTAGAAGGTTGACAGTGAGATTTGAGTTGTGATTTGAGAGAAAAAGTTTGTCCAGTCTAAGTATGTTAGGGCTTTACATGTTAGTATTTGGGATCGTTATGATTTATGTACGGGTTTTAATCTTGAAATTGTCTACTTTCTCACATCAACCCTTTGTCTTTTGCTTACCGGAATACAATCGAATAGTGAGATGCAACCTAGGCCACTTTGAGGAAACTGATAATCTGCATATGGTTCTAATAAAAGATATGACCAAATTGCACTAAGAGAGGATTTCTACACACACACATTCCTTGTAAAGAAGTAAAAACATAACCTCCTGTTTACTGTTGTCAAGCACAAGTGATGATGCTATGTTTTTTTTAAAAAAAAAGAAGAAAACAAATGGTTTCTGCTCTGGGTTTTTCTTGGTTTAGAATTTGAAAATTTTAGATGAGTATAAGTGCCTTATATATGCTCCCCGTTGAACCAAATTACCAAGGTTATCACAGCGGAATGCTAAGCTTGGACACTAATAAGACGATCATGCCTACACTTTCCTATGCACTCTTGCTGCCTTTGTTTGGCCGGCTAGTGCACGCAAAGCATTCAAACAAACGACTAAACGCCGGCATGCCATGCCCATGCCACACGCTGACGCAAGTATGGTAAAACTTCGCCACGATTGAAGTAGTAGCTAGGTGGCAGGGCAGCGAGTCCAAGAGCGAGCGAGGGACCACCAAATAGACTTGGTCGTGTTCCACCGCCAGTTCATCACCTGCAGGCCATGGTTCAAGCAAAGGAAAAGCTCATCACCTTCAAGGCTTCAAGCTCTCTCTGCTTGTTCGTAGCAGTAGCAGCGTAGTGGAAACTTCCTTCGCTAATCGTTTCGATCTTCTGCGTGAGCTCAATGATAGGATCTGCATTGTCTGACCGGGTGCTGTCCAGAGTCCGGACAGACAGCAACAGCATGGAAAGGTTGGTGCCGCCGTCACATGCCACACGGAAGAAACCCTCGAATCAAACGCCCACGAGAAACACGGAAGTATTCCGTTTAACCGTTCCTCAATGAGATTCGGTGGTCTCGTGGATGCAACGTTCGAGGAAGTAGGGATTCCATTTCACAGTCCCAAACAATTTGCGAACAGATCAGATGACCAGCGCTTTTTATTTATTAGGGGAGGTAATAAAGATAATTTTGTTTTGCTAGGAAGGTAAAGATAGACCCGTCCACGGCCCACAATATAATACTCCTACCTCCTACTACAATAGTGACCGCAAACATCTTTACAACAAAGTGAAGATGTTTGGAATACATGATAGAATTTTACACCAAAATAGTGCTGTGTTGATTTCTTCAGGGATTTTACAAGTTCCACGTGCATAGTGACAACATTGGGACGGTATACGAGATCAGCACCGTTGATTTGCTATCCAGCGGTGCTACGCGCCCAGCAGCAGGACGGAGGATACGAGTTCGTCTTCCTCGAATCCCTCTTTCTTCACCTCCTCTCCTCGCCGGCTTCCTTTCTTCCTCCTCTTTTCCAGCAATTCGAGGATAGTTTTCGCCGGGCCCGGCCTAGAAATCTGGCGTCAGGTGAACCGAGAGGAGTGGTTGCCTGAGGAGGAGGAGATGATCACGCGAGCGAAGCTGGTGGAGCAGCTGCGGGAGCACCAGATCCGGTCGGCCCAGTCCTACTCAGCCGCGCTCGCCGTCTTCTCGCCCAACCCCCACATCTCCTCCAGGTCAGGCTCCCATCAACCTGCTGTCATCTGATTTCCAATTTGGTGCGCTTCACTGTTAACTTGACGCGCAGGGAGTAGGAATCATCGATTTAGATTCGCGCTGTAAAGATTGTGTTGATATCATCTTGTGGATCTTGGCAGGTCCGCTTGGGCCTTGATTGCATCTTTTCTGCTTTGTTAGTTTCGGCTGGGGGAAGCAGGAAAGGACAGGGATGCACGAGATGGATATGTAGTTAGAGAATTACTTAAGAAACATAGAAAACTTATCATTTCATGGTTTAATTTGAAAGACAGAAGATGAGCAATTGCAGGCATAACATGGTGCAAAATTTTACTACTAGAAAACCTATATTTGAGGTTACTGAAAACTTTCTTTTGAAGATCTGAATTATTGACAAGCGCGTTGGCATGTGTTTAAGACAGGGTTACTGTTCGTTAAGACAACACAATAGATGCTGTGCTTGGTTGGCATTTGGGTCAACATATGATTTTTTTTTTTTTTGTAGTGCAACTCTGACTAACTTAAACACTGTTAAACCATGCGTGTTGTTTGATGGCTTCTTCAGTTTCGGAAGAAATGAATTCTTAAATCTAAGAAGAATTAGGAGCAAAATAGATACCACCACCACCTTTTGGGAAGACCGAAGAACTCTTTTCAGGCTTGCTCTTTGTCACATTCCAACTGAGCCAGCTGACATTGATTCAAGTAGACAGGTACGGCGGTAAGCCTAGTTAGGCCAGCCAACTAGTCTTCTGACCAAAGCTCCTGGCTTAAGCTGTGCGAAGCCTGCTGATCACAGGGTGGGCACTCGATTTTCCCAGGTCTGACTTGGACCGCTTCTTCACTTAGATCCATAGACCCAGAATATACAGTATGTTGGTATTCCTGTATAGGTTAGCACCGATAATCTGCATCCATTTTAAGTAAATGAAACAGATGATTTTCTAAGACGACACAGGATTCCATGTTGGAAACCTGAATCATTTCAAAGGCATTGCTGTACCCCATTTTGTTGGAAGGGGTAAAACTTCTCTGTTCCTGCAATGTGACAGCATTTGTCAGGTTGACACCTTGCTGTTGTGCTGTTCCTTTTGCATGCATGGATAAGAAGTTATGTAATCTATTAAAAGTCTATGATCTTGCTAGATATAAGAAACCATGATGCCACCTATGTTGAATGGAAAGACACCAATGTCATGCTCACAAAGCTCCTAATGAGCACCCTTTAGGGTGAAATGGAAAGAAGGGTTCCTAACTTCTCCATGTCTAGTCAAATGAATAAGGTTTACAATGCTGTTTCAACTGTCAAATAATGGGAACTAGAAAGAACAGAACTAAAGGAGGGTCATTTTTCATGTCGACGGAAAGGAAATGAAACTTAGCACAAGACATATGAAGATGTGAAGAAAGACTAAGCAAAATGTCCTGTTAGTAATAAAATTCCCTTTAAGAGCAAAGCTAGGGCAACGCTTTTCTCCCCCTACATCCATTCCAAAATGTAGGTCATTTTAGTTTTATTACTAAGTCAAACTTCTCTGACTTTGAGCAAGTTTATAGAAAAATATAGGAACACCTACGATAACAAATAAATGAAATATCAAGACATATTTCTAGGTAGATTCAAGGAAACTAATTTGATATTTTAGATGTTGGTGTATTTTCTGTAAACAAGGTAAAAGTTAGTGAAGTTTGGCTCAGGACAAAACTAAAAACATGACCAACATTTGGAGTAGAGCGAGCAGTGGTTCATCAATTTTGGATTATGTATTTTTGATCAAACCTAACCCCAACTTGCTTGGGACTAAAAGGCTTTGCTGTTGTTTTTTTTATCAGTTTTTGTGGTTATTTTCAGTTTAACTTAGCACAATCACAAGACCTGTAGTATAGAAAAGATTCGGCTCACTCCTGAAAATCTACAAAATGGAAGTAACAAATTCATGTCCTGGGCACATTTCAGTGGGTCTTTCATGTATAATATAAAAACTATAGCGTCAAAGGGGGAAACAAAATCCAAGGTATACAGGAACAAGTGTAGGACTTATCTAAGCCTCGGCTATAACTTCTGGGTCTCACTTGCCAGAGCCCGAGGGGCACCTTCTTCTTCCTCCTGCCTTGGTACTGGCCTACTGGTGGCCTTGCACGACAAGTTGACAACATGTCTTCTATGTTATTGATTATACACAGAAGTCATGTCTCTTTCTATCACTTGTTCTGCCCTTCATTACTGGACTCTGAGCATACAGGGTAGCAAGGCCAGCAAAATCTACTTCTCATTCTTGCATGCATTTTTAACTTAAAATAGAGGGAGATTGGTGTTCTTGCCCCTACTTTGAAGGGAAATTATGATTTAACCCTCATTTTTTTTTCTTCCAAATTTTTATTTTGGCCTTTTTTTTTTTAATCTGAAGCCACCGTTCATACCTGTTTAGACTCTGGTAGCTAAAGGCCGCATAAATGAATTGAGGAAAAATAAATCACAAAAAGGTTAAAAGACGATACTAACCCTGACCTTATCCTAATCTCCTGGTTTCTAAGGATGGTTGATTACGCATGTGCAACTTAAGTGTGCTTAGATGTGAAATATTTGCAAATTGGTTGTAAAAATTCTTTCAAAATGCTGTCAAAACAATTGATTTCAATATAGAGATTAAAATCAAAGAGTACTAGAAAGCCTAAGGCAAATTCACATGAGACAACAAGTCTTTGTTTTTTTTTGGGCCTATTGCATAACTGACCTTGTTTTGAGGGCTAATTGCACGTTTGCCCCTATTTTTTTAACTTTGCATGTTTGCCCCTGTTTTTCGAACCTGAAGCTTCCCGTTGCCCCTAGTCCGTTAGGAGAGTTAACGGTGTTAAGTACATGCTAAAAAGACAGAAATGCCCTCGTCGCCGCGCCGGCTGCTCGTGCTCTGCGCCGCAATGGCCGCCTGCCCGCATGCCGCCCGTCCGCCCGCTCTCGCGTTGCGCCGTCCGCCGCGAACCGCGCCCCGCGCCGCTCGAGCTCGCCACCTGCTCTGCCTGCCGCCAGCGGCCCCATGCCCCGCGTCATCCGTCCGCGGCCTCGCGCCCCGCGCTGGTCACCCGTGCGCGCCCGCGCCCCGCGCCGGGAGGACCCGTGCTGGCCGCGCGAGCCCCGCGGCTGGCCCACCACCGCGCACCGCGCTGGCCGCCCAAGCCCCGCGGCTGCCCGCCCCCGTTCGCGCAACGCCGTCCTCCCTCGCGTTGCGCCGTCCGCCGTCCGCTGCGAGCCGCGCGGCTGGCCGTCCGCGCCGCCTGCGCGCGCTCGCGTGCCCCACGCCCGCCCGCTCTCGCGCTGCACCGTCCGCCGCGAGCCGCGCCCCGTGCCGCTCGAGCTTGCCACCTGCTCCGCCGGCCGCCAACGGCCCCCACGCCCCGCGTTCGTGCCCCGCGTCATCCGTCCGCGGCCTCGCGCCCCGCGCTGGCCACTCGCGCGCGCCCGCGCCCGGAGGACCCGCGCTGGCCGCCCGAGCCCCGCGGCTGGCCGACCACCACGCGCCGCGCTGGCCCCCGCCGCCGCACGCTGCGCCTGCCGCAGCCCTGGATCCGGATGCACTCGACAGAGGAGAATGGGAGACACGGATGGGGTGGTTTGGACAGGGGTAGTATTGTCTTTCTCGTTTTTTTTCTTTTTTGAAACAAATTTTTTAATCTATTATTTATCAACACCTCACGGTGTCAAGAAATAGGGGCAAACGGTAGCTTTGATTTCGAAAAACAGGGGCAAACGTGAAGTTAGAGTTTAAAACAAGGGCAGTTATGCAATTGTCCCTTTTTTTTCTGTTGCTAAACTGACATAACTCCTCTAAATGGAACAGGGGTAAACTCTGAAAGCGCTTTCAAAAAGCAGGGGCGAAATCACAAAGTTAAATAAATGAGGGCAAAATCACAATTAGACTTCAAAACAGGGTAAATAGCACAAGAGCCCTAGTAGTAACGGCCTGTTTGGCACAGTTCCGGCTCCCCAGCAGCAGCTTCTGCGGAGGAGCCAGAGGAGCCCTACCAAACACTTTAGGAGGAGTCGTTTTCTGGTGAATAATAGAACAGCCGGAGCGCCAAATAGGCCCTAAAAGCCCATTCATGTCAACCTGAGTAATACCATATATGATCTGCATTTAACACATCTTCTTGCATTTGTATGGATTTTCATCTGTTGATATTCTCAGTGCTAGACTGCTAGTAAATTATAAGATCATCAATGATTCATATATATGCATGAATGGGAATAACTACTAACCTTCCAATGTTAATCACTCACTGAAAGTAAACTATTTTTATTTAGTGTCATAAATAACTTCTGCATTGTTTGCACATTAATCTGGATGGTGGAAATTTCATTGATATAATCTGCATGTTATCATTGTGTAGTTTTTAAATGTAGAATATATTATTTGACTGCATGTCAGTTTGTTCACTCTGTGTATTATGCTCATTGTGACAGTGATATAACAAATATCTGCTGACTACAAGCCAGTGAACAATGTTAAAAATGGTGTTTTTTCAACACTGATGTGAAACTTATTTGTCTGTCTGAGAACATCTGTATATAGTGACTGAAGCACCTTTAATTTCTCCCTATGCATTGTTGTTGCACTCGTCACAGTTGAGTCTTCAGCTTCATGCTTGGGAAATTTTGCTGTGGGACATTGAACAAACATGATATTGGATTGGTCAGTTCACACTGCTATCACTGAAATTTGCTAGGTGCCATTATGAAATCACGGTCATTTGTCGTAGGACAACGCAACTATTATTTTGTTATTTTCTCAGATCTAAGGAGAGAGAAGGTAAGGCAAATGCTCTTTTTGCCTTGTCTTCATCTCCTCTTTGTCGCTCTTCTCACGCTGTAGTCCCTCCATCAGTTGTCATGCGGGTGAGCCACTGTTTGTGTGACTAATCTGTGAACTATAAAAAATACTTGTGATGAAAAAAGCATCAAGCTGAGTTGATCTTGCCCCAGGTCCAAACATTAGCAAATAGCTTGAATAGGAGTGTCACATTTATGAGCTGCAGCTGCAAGGTATTGGAAAACAACTGGTGATGAGAGCTCCACTGGTCTCCCACAAAGTTACCACCCCACTTGATTTAGTATTTCAAATCAGCCTACAGTGGTGCAGGTCTCAGTCAACGTCATCTGGGTGTTCTCCCTGGCCACTGTAGCCAGCGGAGACCAGGATGTCATGGTGGCCTTTTGATTCACAACAGCTTTGTGAGGGTGCTGGTGCTGTACTACCTAGTGGCTGGCCGCATCACGAACGTGAGCCCCGTGGAGCCACTACACCAGCCAAGACGTTTGGTTCATGTAGGCTGCCGCGAACCGTGCCTTAGCCAACGTGAACTACATCCCCAACGCGAACAGTGCAGCTCATCCCCAACCCAAGCAAGTTCGATGGGCAGGGTGCGGTGCAGTTTCTCAAGGAGGCGAGTGAGATGGAGCGAAGGTTGCCGGCGCCATCTACAATGGCGTCAGAAGAGCAAGACAAATATGATGAAGACAAGGGCAAAAAGGACATTTTCCTTACCTTTTTTCTTTTTAGATATGAGAGATTAATAAAATAATCATTGTGGTGTCTTATGGCAAATGACCGTGATTTCATAGTGGTAATTTGGTTTTAGCGGTGTGAACTGGCCAATAACATGTTCGATGTCCCACAACAAAATTTCCTTACCTGCTATGATTTATGCAGCCTGTTAGTTGGAGAATCGTCTTAAGTATCCCTTTCTACAACTTTTGCAGCACACCAGCATTCCTCGTAGAAGAGTCTGGTTACTACTGCATGATGCCCACAAGTCATAAGTCACTACTGCATTGACCCTTGTGGCCTGCAGAGTTAGCTTATTTTATTGATGATGAATTTCTTTGTTTTTTATTATAACAAAGGAATACATTGTATCATTAGCTTCCCTGTCCTGAACCCTATTGCATTTGGTAGCTTCTGAAACAATGTCTGAACTTAGCTCTTTTTTAGATGTAAACTAATAGATCTGCTTTGTGATGTAGTACCAAGATTGTTTGTTCGAGAAAAAAAATGTAGTGCCAAGTGATTATATCACAGCGAAGAATCTGTTTAATTCTCTTGTTCTCTCTAACTCCATAGCATTTTATAAACGTGACATATTTTCAACGTCCATTTGGATCAGCTGTCCCTAAATGTACAAAAGTAATAGAAAGATGATGGTTAAGGATAGAGTATACTTAACATCAATTAGATTTAGTATTTCCTATAAAATCCTTTATTTAATCTTTGCAAATGACCTAATGTATTTGCAACTTTGTAAGTCCTAACTGATGTTTTGGTTAGTGTAAAAGCTATTTATGTTGGTTGTTTGAATCCTGTTTGTGCCTGAGCTGTGGAGCCAGTGTAATTGCTCTTGCATTTAGTCATCTTTTAATTAGTGTTACTTAAATTATTTCTTCTTTTTCTTTTTTCACAGGAGAGATCTCAAGGTTGCTCTCATCTATGCAGTCTTGTTTTGTTTTCTCATGGTGTCCTGCTATGTTGGCCTTTACTTGAAATGGTTCAGACTTTCAGCCATGTTTGTAATTTTCGGAATCCTTCTTCCAGTAAGTCTCAAAATCTCTAGGCATAGAAGACTGAAGAGGAAAAGAGAAAGGAGATTGTTGTTACCCCTGTCCATGTGAATATAGTTTTGATATCTTGTAACATTCTAGTAAGAGGTGACCAATTACAGATAGGAAATTCTCTGCAGATTAACTCAATTTACAGCCCCAGCTTACCCTTTCCAAAATGTTGTATGCATCACCTGTTGTGGTTTTTGCGCACATGTGTACATATATGTGCCGACACTTGCGTTTTCTGCCCCTTTTGTATTCATCAAACTTCGTCCGTTGACAGATGATGCATGTTGTTGGAGTTTCTGACAGCAGATTTCTCACAAATCTCGTACTTAGTAGCATGTTTGTCCAGTGCATTTTGTGGTGGCCGCAATCATGTCGAAAGACAAATGCCGTTGTGTGGCGTCAGTTGGAATTACTCCTTGTTCAGTGTACTCGGTGAGTCGCTTTGCCAGTTCAAGCCTACAACATGTGAATGCGATGCCAAATGCTCGAAAGGCGTGCTATTTTAGAGCGTTGTGTGTAGGTTTTTGTTTTGCCGGACTACAGCATGCATGCATAGTCCCAAAACTTTGACACATGGTTGGAAAAATCATCGCTAGTGCTCTTGATTGGTGAAATTCGTGCAAAAACGATGATGCGTTCTTTCAGTTTCTTTTTTTTTTCTTTTGCGATGTCGGCCTAACATCCGCTGTAGGGCGGTACTGCAACCTCAATCGTCTTGCCGACATGCGTTCTTGTTTGCCGGTCGCTTCTGTTGAGGGTGTCTCGAGACCGGAGGACCTGGTAAAGGCAACCCCATTGAGGATAACTTTTACATTTTTACATTACCTACCTATATATCGGTTGAGGTCAAAAACAGTTCAGTTGAGACGCACTGTTGCTGCTCCGACCGTGCCTGCTATCAGGAGGATAAGATCTTTTTCACTGGTTCGGCACAGCACCACTGAAGTGACGCTGTCTTGTAGGAGCAGTAGTAGTAGTAAACTGTAGTAGTCCGGGACGCGGCCGGCCAGAGTGATATGATGCAGCCAGCGTAAACGTAGGATGGGTTATCCGCAAGACCGCAACAGCGAGACTGACTGACGATCCCCGCGCGGCGTCTCGTGGTCATGGCCGGAAGAGGCTATTCATTTCCCGGCACGCCGTTCCCGCTGGCTCATCGACCGACAGTTGGCTCATCTGGCACTGTACTCGGCTCGGCAGTTTCCCCTTCCCCCACCGTCACCGCGCCCCCACGAACCCGGGCTCACCGAACGAATTCGTTTGCTCGCGACGCCGCCGCCTCCCCACTTCCCCAGCCAGTCAGCCAGGGCACTTGGCTATCCGTAGCGTTGCCGCATCCGCATCCGCGTCCATCTGATCTGCCGCACCGCACGCCTGTGCCTGGGCCTGCGCCCACCAAGATGGTCATGGCCATCATCATTCATCACCACGAATCTATCGTGGCTGTGGCCCGGTGGACGTCGATTTGCTGCTGCTTCTGCTCGTGCGCAGCCTTTTGACCACAGACGGACGCTGTAGACTACTGCGGTGCGGAGAGAGAGGCCCCTCCGGCCTTCCCCTTCCCAAGTGTGGCAGTGACATTTGTTACCACAAGTGGGTGGTTTTGTTTTGTCATCCACCGAGGGAGAGAGGCACGCCAGCATAGGCATAGCAATATAGTAGCATCTTTGCCATGCCATCCTCCTTGACCTTGTGGAAGTAGCATGCACAGCGCACCATACATGGAGCGCCGCAGCACAGTCAGAGTTTCAGATTTCAGACTCGCCGGAGGGAGGGGAGACAAACAAGCGCGAAATACTGTTTAATTCCCGCACGTGCATGCGTACGTACATGGGCTCGGTTCCGTGGTTGCGTATTTGACCTGCAGGCAGAGCCTCGTGTGCACTACCGCACGTCCGCACTGCCCGGGCATGCAAGCACGGGAGTGTGAGCGTACTCATTTGTGTAAGCACCACCGGGCTCTAGTTTAAGCAGCAGCTAGCTTTGCCCTTTGCCCTGCTGCACTTGGCATTGCACGCCCCCCATTCGCCACGCTTTTCTGCCACTACCACGCTGCGCTTTGGACCCTCTCCCGGCCGCAACGCGTCCACTACCCGCTCTGCCCAATGCAAGGTGGGCCGCGGGAGCCTGCCTGCGGCTCCTCTCTCCTTTTCTCGTCGCAGAAAAAACAAAAAAAGGCCTGTGCCCCCCTATAGCAAGGCCACGTCCGTTTCTGCAGCGTTGCACGAGCCCGCGCGTATATACTAGTAGTACCACGTTGGTTAGTTAGTAGACTACCCGATCCACTATGACTTCGACCAAGCAGCGGTGTAGCCTGCTTTTCACCATAAATATATATCTATCTTCGTAGAGTTTTGTGGCCAACGTCGTGTCCGTCGCTGTCGTAAGAGCCCCTGCGTTGGCGTGTTCTCGTCCGAAAGCTCCTGCCGCCCGCCGGGTACCAATATGGTATCTTGCGGGTTATTAGCGAAAAGTAATAAGGCCATCTAGTCGTGCCGCACGAGTGCCCGAGATCGATGGGTGCTCGCCACCAAATGAGATTGAGGCCTTGACAGGTGCCCGCAGCAAATGATGGCGCGCGCGCGCGTCCACCCGCCGGCCCCGGCTCCGTCCCCGGCGACGCATGCAAATTCCGCGCGCACACTTCAGCTCGCACTACTCGGGGAAAGAGGAGAGAGGAGAGAGCAGCGAGCGTCCGTCTTCGACGACGTACCGCCGACCGGACGGGCTTTTCGTCGTCTACTTAGGCCCGCAATAGACTAATTTAATCGGCCCAAATGCGAACCTCATCGAGTTGCCCGTTGATCGCAGTCGCCATTTTGTCTGTCGAGCAGTCGACACATCTTCGTGCACTCGCGTATGTAGTTGCGTTTTTAGGTAAGAAATTAAACCAAAAGGGGTTACTGCTACTACTCTACTAGCTAGGCTAGCTAGCCAGTAGCAAAGTTGGAGTTGGACCTCCTAGCTTTTCCTTCGTCGCCCGGCAACATCTTTTGTGTTGATGCACATTCATGATGCCCAGAGACAGCAAGAGACATCTTTCCCGGGCTCGATCGGCTGTGCTGTGCTGTTCTGTTTCCTTACTACGTGCTTAGGGTCTGTTTAGTACAGCTTATAACAGCTTTATAAAGTTATTGTAAGCTGTTTTTTTTAAACATCTTTTTTTAAACAGTTTTACTTATAAAGCTGTTTTTTCCCCTCTTACAAAGATACGAAGTGGGGTGAAACTCAAAATAGTAGCTTATCATAGCTCTCTCTCCCCCCTTTCTCTCTCATATCCATGCATAAAGTTGTTGGTGAAACTGTTTTGCCAAACACTTTTTCCAAAATAGCTTAGCTTCACCTAGAAAGTTACTCATGAAGCTATTTTCTCTAAAAAAACAATTTTACTAGTGAAGTAGAGCTATATCTAACAGACCCTTAATTACTTTCCGGCTTTTTAGCCTGTTTTCTGTTTATATATAGTTGCCAGCCACATGGTTGCCGACATGTCTCCGTCTAGTAAAATCACATCAGATCAACGTGAAATCAGACATAATCAGGTACTGTTCGATTGCTTGCGGAAAGCAGGTCAGCCTGAACAGCCTCAGCGAAGCTAAGCAACTGGCTTTTCAAGGGGACAGCAGGGGAAACACAGTTCAAGTATTTGCGCTGAAACCCTCCATTTTTCTGATCCTATGAGCTAGGTACCTTCATGTACTCGCTCTTAGATCACATCTCATAAATTAGTCGACGCTTTTCCTTTTGGCCCCAAAAAAGTGTACATCTTGGTTATCGAGAAGTTAAACTTCTCTAAATTTGACTAAATATATATAAATACTACTGATAAATATGATGTGT
This sequence comes from Microstegium vimineum, assembly GCA_022036555.1. Classification (NCBI taxonomy): domain Eukaryota; kingdom Viridiplantae; phylum Streptophyta; class Magnoliopsida; order Poales; family Poaceae; genus Microstegium; species Microstegium vimineum. The sequence continues at coordinate 15,456,516 of CM039139.1, forward strand.
AAGCCAGATGCATGTATATTTATTTTGGGGTGCATAGTACGCAGGAGGAAGATAAGCATCGTTGCAAAGGGTCAAGGACGACAGTGCACGCACAGCACTCATGGGGTCCCGGTCATAAGAAATGATGCAAAAGATGTGTAATCCATATCCACGCACGCAATGGCATGCCTCCTTTTTCCAGTCAAAGGCTTTCGTTCGTTGGCCATCCCTACGCATGGCACTGTGCGAGCTTTTGTCCATGTCCATGCACATTTTCAGTACAACAGTACAAGCACTGTGTAATCATATGTATGCTGCACGGTCACCTATCCATGCATGCATGGCTTTATAGCATGCATGTATTCAGGGAGGAAGATGTGGAGAAGAAAAGGCCAACATGTTGGAGTTCATATGAGCAACCGTCGACAGGCGATCGAGTGAAAACCGTCGACAGGATCATAAGAGTAACCATAATGTTTATGGATTAAGTAGTCTATATGAACAATTTGTATGTAAGTGGTTTATAGTTAAAGTTATTGCCACAATATTGGATAGTCCATATGAGCAATCTATAGGATTTTAAGAGAGAATGACTATTTGTTTATTACTTATGAGCAGTCCATAGAACTATAGGTAACTTTATCTATGAACTGCTCTATAAACTATTTACATAATGTTTCAGCTACCTAATACATAATATTCTAATGACTATGGACTATTTTTATGCCTTCTTTTTCATCCCAGAAGCCTTGTACAGCTGGTGCTCTATATAAAATAAAACTCTCGGCCTCACCCAAGGCTTGCTGGTATAAGGATCATCCAGCGCAGTACGTAGTACACATGTAAATGTTTCCTTTCGTCTTGAAGCATTTAAATATTGTCCGACAATGAATTATAGCTAGTTAGCACATTTGCAGAAGACAATGATCTCCCTTCTAAGCTAGACTAGATAACCAAAGCAAGAGCAAAAAGAGCGACAACAAAGTTCCACCAGCCAGCATCTGTTTGGAGCCTTGGACGGAACTAGTGCAATTAACATGGACCTTGTGGTCTAGTACTGTAGAATTTAAGGAATCAAGCAAGTACATGACACCCCAATTAGCGTTTTTGTTGTGTTCATAATTAGTCCTCGTTTGATAGGGCTCCTTTCATCAGTCTCTGGAGCAGCTATTAGCGTATTTTTTTTTTTGCTTTCAATCAATAAACCTGTCAATTCTTTGCACCGCCTAACTGAGATTATTAGAAGTACACCTTGCTGGAGAAGAAGGGTACAGAATTTATTTGGCGGTTCGAGCTTTAATACGTCAAATTTGGCGGTGTGAACAAGAGAGAAAAAAATTGTAAGCATTATGATGATTAGTTCAGGTTCACGATCGCCCTCGGATGGAACAGTGGACTGTCAAGGAACAAACAAAACTGGTGCGAGGACCAGAACAGTTGACTACTAGAGAACAGACCTTTCGTCGATGTTCAAAATGAATTTTAGTCTCAAAAAATTTTACGTCCGAATAGACCTTTAGTTCCGGTTCCCTCCCGGTTGTTGTTCCCCACTGAGACTAAAGGTCCCTCGACGTATGGTTCAAAAGTCAATGATTTTATTTATCATCAGATATATTATGTAGGTGAGGTGGTAAGCTACGCGCGAGCTGTACATAAGGTCTCGGGTTCAAGTACGTACGACTAGCTAGCTAGTACTACTACAGTGTAGCAGAGCACGCTACGCAACGCGTGCATGCACCACCCCACCCGCGCGCATCCAATCCGATCGATCCGCCGTCGTCGTTGGACTTGGGTGATTCTCCCGGCCGCCGGCACAGCTAGCGTCCGGTCTTAATTGTTGACGGAGCTTGGACACACAACGAGAGGGCCCAGCCCAATGATACGCAGGCAGGACTAGTCGCTCTCGGCTCCATGAATACACATACACGGAACACGGTACGGCCGGCCAGCTGCGCTCAAGTCCCTGCCATGCCTCCGCAAGATCTGCAGCCTTGATACCCCTGATCTGGCCCGGGACAGTGACGCTGCGCGATCCCGAGCCGTACGGGCGGGCGTGGTCAAGGACGGAGCGCCCGCCTGACCCCTCCGCGGAGACGGAGGCTGCTGCTGCTGGCGCGTCGCTTTCGCCCGGCGCCGCACGTCGGGGTCGCCGCGCCTGTTCATTCGCTGGCACGGCGCCGCACTCGTCCTGCCGCTGATGCGTGGGCTGGGCTGGCCGACGCGTCGACGCCTGGCTGGACCGCTCCGCTCGGTCCGCTCCCCGCCGATCCGATGGATCCCCGCGCGGCGCGGAAGATTTTGGCTGCTTCCGCCCGCGCCCGCGCACGGTTGGGCAGGGACAGCGAGGGAAAAAGAAGAAGAAGTATAGTACTGTACTACGCGAGGCGTGTCCGATCCATCTCCACCTCACGTGCGTCACCGAGTGCGTGCGCGGCGTGACGGCGACGCGCCCGGCCCCGGCCGGAGAGCGACGTGGATATGGGGAGCCCCTGCGACCGACGCATAGTGGCAACATGAAGTACTGTGCTGCTCTCCGGCAGGCCGGCCACCTCGCTCGCGCAACTTGCGTTGGCCTGGACGCTGGACGCACCTGCGACGCAGCCTCCTCCTCCTCCATCCATCGGTCGGTCACTCGGTCCTCGTTAGGTTCCATCCGGGGCCTGTCAGCTAGCTCTCGGGTCCCTCGGGATCAATCCGTCAGGTCGTGGAGCAGTAATGGTTGGTTTGGCTGGCTGGTGCTAGAACTAGACCGAGAATGCACGTACGCATCATGGGGGCGGGCGAGTGATCGAGGAACACAGGAGGACCTCCTACTCCAAGCATGGAACTCCTCTGGTGTGCTGTTGACTTCCACACCTGATCATTGAGAGCCACGTTCCAGTGCAGCGCCTGCCTAGCTCCTCTACACCTGCATGCGGCTGCCGTGCAGACTAAAGGAGCAGCGTGAAATACGGAGTGCAATTCTAGTTTTGAATCTAGACGTGCGTTTGTCTAGATTCAAAACTAGATTTTTTTTAAAAAAAAAACGGAGAGAGAACTACTGATAGAAAATGCCCATCAGAGCCCACGACCTCACGGTACGAGTAATTCGTAGGAGTTGTATATTGTTGACCAGGCGGGATCATCCATCCTGCTGCACGATTCGCCAATAGCTGCTCTGAATTCATGTCAGTGCACATCTGCTGTACCGTGCCTGCGACTGCGAGAGGACCAGCTGGTTCCTCGTAGCAAGAAGAATGCAAAGAAAGAGGGGGAATGAAGGGACCGGGGATCACCCTGCAGTTTAGCGTGCTGTGATGACAGGGGAAAGGACCACAACACAAGAACGTCTTTTAATAAAACCTCTTCAAATTTGGAGTCTCCACCCTACCTCAAAATGGCCCTTTTAGGGGGATATTCGAAAAGAACAGGTTGGCACAATGATGCCGTCAAATACCATTCTTTCACCATTTTTTTTCTATGAGCTTTTTAAAAATATATACGTATATAAACGGAAAGAGCTTCATTGTTATTTCACCTGTTTAAGGGATAGATTCGAATCAAATTCGTATGAAATCAAACCCAGATAACATTATTTAACATGTTTAAATTTTAATTTAAATATGGATACAAATATTATTGAATACGAACGCAAAATGGATGTCTTGAATTTGGATTCGCGACAGGAGATTTATTTAACTTTGAACATAACATATAGATTTGCTTATTGTAGAAAAATAAAACCAATATTCAAAATATGTCTATATAACACCTATAGATAAAAACAACTCCTATATACTAATAAATATTTCAATAATCAAATAAATAAAATTAATGAAACTATATATTTATCTACAAATAAATTAAGCACTTAAATTAATACTATTAGTTACATTAAAGCTAACTAAACTCAACTTTTATATATCATTAATTATAATATTAAAATTATCATAAAATCTAGTTTAATAGTTTCAGATTGTCACAAATATATGCTTTAGAATTATCATAATTAAACTTAACCTTTATGAATTAGACATATTAGCCATAGAGATAATTTAAGTAGTTTAAATGATGCGTATCATATATTAAATTAAATTAAATACCATTACATTATTAATTAGTCATAAATTTAAGTTTTAGATTGCATTTTATTCTTTGCGGATACTGATAATGTCAAATATTACACTTTTTTAATACAAATGTGAATCAGATAGAGAAAAGTTATAAATGTATACTTGAATACATCCATTTAGCATAAATTTGATACTAAAATGAATACGAAAGATCTTTCAGACTTTTAGACATCTTAATTCACCCTCAATCTTTAGTGCAATGAACAAGCTGTAACATGTAGTGAGTCAGCAAGAAAGAAGATGGCCAAAATCACTTCATTGTGGTTCACTCTTTTTGGGACATTTTGTGTCAATTTTGCTTTCCATTATATTATATTGCCTACCCCTTTATTAACAAAGACTGTGTCTCTTTCAAAAGAAAAATAAAAAGAAAAGGCATTAAGGGATTAAGCCACACTGATTTATTTTCTTTTTTTTCCCAAAAGAGTTGATGTGGGAGTCAACCCAAACAAACCCTTATCATTTTGCATTCTTTATATACATCTTTAGTGCCAAATCTAACTTTTTTTTTCTCGATCACGCAAAAGATTTGCGCGTCTTTGTATTAAGATAGAGGAAAGTTTAATACAACACGCCATTGCGGCGCCCATGAAAAAGAGAAACCTTCCTCCAAATATAATTTGATCCGTCACAATTCCTCCTAATTTTTCTATCCCGACCTCCACTCCCCCTTGAGCATAAGAGCTTTGGCCGGTTTTATAAGAGTAGTTGTACGTGACGAATTAGAGGTAAGATTCTAATTGGTTTAGTTTCTAGGTCCGTGACCTGAACTCACGGTTTGTGCTCATGCAAGTTACTTTAAATAATGTCTATATATCTATCTCGATCTATATATGTTGTGGTGAGTTGGTATAAAAATTAAACTGATTTCACATCTATATATTTACCGAATACATAGATTGACGTGAATATATATATGGACATTAAACAAGTTCCAAGTGAATAGACACAGAAAGCTAAAGGACTACTCGGAATGGACAAACTAAACCTCTGTACGTGCAGCCCCAGGCATGCAAAGAACAACAACGGATGTGGCATCATCATCTGTTGTATTTGAAACATCCACGCCCTCCGGCTCTATTATCCCCACGTAACCTTGCTATCTTTCACTCGCATATATAGGAGTTTTTTTAAATGCCAAAAGCTATCTAGCACCATCCCAGGACAACAAAGTTTGGCCCAACGCTGAGAGAGATAGAGGATTAGAGGGACACTGTTGAGGCCGTTTTCAATTGTAGCCTGTAGGCACGCACACACACGGCTTAGCAACACCAGCGCTTTCCGACACAACATGGCCGGGAGAACCGATAGATTTCGAGCTCGTCGAGTCGTCGTGTTGCAGGTGCCCACGTAAACGAATAGACGCCCCATCTTTTCCCAAAACTGAGCAGCTGACGCTACCCTTATCCGCGGAACCGAGCGAGACGCGGCCAGCCCCGTATCTGCATGGAACGTGAAGTCGTGGCTGAGCCAGCAGGCACGTATACGACGCGCGGTTGCTAGTGCTAGCTGCTCGCCGGCCGTCGTCCATGGATGACAAGGAAACGAGAACAGCGAGAGATATATGACGCTATCTATCTATCTCCACATGTGTGAAACAGTGAAAGATCCGACTAACTGTCCGAGGACGTAGCTATAGCTAGCTTGTACGTCGTCGCTACTCGCTCGCTAGATAAGATAGAATGATACTGTGTGCTGGTGCTGCACACGGCGTCTCTTTCGTTCTCTGGGTGTGTTGTGGTCTGCCCCAGGAGATGGCTCTAAGCCTATAAAGCATGTTTTGTTTGTATATTGTATATACCACCAGGCCGGTAGCCAGAGCCATCAGTACTGTGACTCCGGCTGTGGCGTTGAACGCAGTGGCCAACCGGGAAACGTAAGAATATGCATGCGTTGAACGTCTCCGTGGCGTCGTCATGCAGTTTTCTTCTCTGCATAAGTGCGCAGCCGCTTCAATTTGTTCCTGTACAAGATAAGCACGCATGTTTCGATAGGGAAAAGGGACAAAGACGCAAGATATTTCAGAATCTGCCTGCCTGGAGTCGTGGATTTGAGCGTCAAAAAACATCTTATAATCTAGAACGAGGAAGTATGTCTTAATAGTTCATTTCTTTAAATTCGTAGTATTGATATTTCTTTTCTTTTTTGTAAATTTGAGCGAAGTAGAGAGTTCTAATTTGGGGCAAACTATTCGTTGGTTTCTTTAATATAAAGAAAATAAAAAGAAAGCATTCAGGTTCTCTCTCCACGAGACATGCATGTAAACAAGGCCAGTCGAGTTTTATGTCATTATTTTTTAGACTTTCAAATATCAAAAATAGTGTAAACAAGTTTTATTCTCGTGAAACCTTTTTCATCTCACGAAGCTTTTATCATCGCACTTTATTTATTGTTGTGTCATCTTAGCTTATTTCTATAGAGGTTTGGGTAAAATTATTGTTGAGGCGGAGATGAATTTAGTCTCTATCACATTAGATGTTTTAGACTAGTTACAAAATTAATTGTATAGATTAAGACTACTTATAAGATGAATATATTAAGCTTAGTTAGTCTATGATTTGACAATACTAGTTCATCAACCTGTGCTCCCGCACGGGTTAAAATCTTAGGAGACACTAACTATTAAAAACTATTTATATTAATTTTATTATTATTACTAATGTTCAGAAACAATATCTATCAATTATTATTTTTTATGTACTTTTCATCTTAAATATACATTTAGTAGAATTATTTGTTTAAACTATGATGGCTTAGGTGTGATCTATATTTTTACGACTATTAACCTACATTTTGATTCTTTTTCCAAAAAATTTGAGCTTATTAATTGCCTAGATACAATGACTATTATTTGCAATGGTGATTATTGTCTACCAATTTGATGGCAAAGTGTTTTATGTTTTTTTTAAAAAAATTAAGGTCCATATTTTTTATTTTTAGCAGTTTCATGAGTAATAGTTTCTAGGGATAATCTTTTTTTTTCTAGCACAATATGTGTTTAGTTGAAACATAGACATAAAATATATAAACTCTTACCACTTTATGTGATATCATTAAATATTTTAATTTTCAGCTTTTGATCACGTGTTAATTTGAAATTCCATTGCTTATTGTATCGTTTATTGAAAATTCTCATTTTTTATTTTATTATAAGAATATTCTACATCCTAGGCTACCCTCTTAGTTCCTACAATGACATAAATAATTATTTTAGCATGCACAATGGCAATTAAGATTTTGAATTCATAACATTGTATTAATTAATATTGTTTTGTTAAACAATTAATTTTGGAACTAAATTGTTAATATCCATATGATATAATTTTCCAATCAAATTGCTACATCATTGGTCTACGTAGTGGAACATAACTTTGTGCATAGTTTCAACTGAACATTGAAGAAATGTGTATTTCAAATATCCTTCAACTTATGGATGTTGAATTATTTTTCATAATAGCATACATTAGCAGTTACGTATTTTTGTCAATTTTTTGTAACAATTGAGATGAATAATTGAGGTACAAATTATAAATGTATACATCTCATAATGTCATGTATGGTTAATTTGAATGCAAACTAAATGGTCAAAGCATTACCTTTGATAATGATAGAGATGGAAATTTATAAAAAAGAAATATTATAGGATAAGTTAGTTATATTTTATAATTGTGGAAGTTTGAGTTTTTTGTATATAGGCTTTACTAATAACTCCATGGATCACGGCCCCTATTTTTTTAGCATCATTATTAGCATGTAAACTCGAAGTAATGTAATGAAGTTATTATTGAAGTGAACAAAAAAAATTATAAGTTATGGTCAATGAGGATTATATCAAGACTTATTTCTTCAAAGTAATCAAAGACTTGTGCTTTCATTTTTCACAATTCTTTCCCTAGACTAATCTCACCAAAAAAATTTACTGACCATTCTGAAAGGTAACTACTCGGAGAAGAAAAAATAAATTGTAATTATGGAATGGTAGTACATCCTAGGAGATAAACTAAATTATAATTACGGGATCTAGAAAGCTGGCCACACCTTTAGCCTGCAAGAGCACCTGGTGATCATGATAGCATGGACGTTGGACGTCATGGCACCGGCGGCCTGTGTGTGTGTTCACATCTGTTCCAGACATACGGCCGCAAATCTTAGACGTACGCGTGCGACCCATTCATATCGCCATGATGCCCCTCTTGATATGACACCATCTCGTTCATCTGGCTATTCCAACTCAATCATATGGTCATTGTGCCTAAGATTTCTCGGCTAAAATTGTGACACTGGCCAACATGCATCTTGTTGTGCAAGATAGGAGAGGATAATGAATTATCAGATTAGTTTTCTCACCCATCATGGAGGGTGGCGTGAAGCCATTAGCCTTTCTCAATCCCTTGCTCCTAGCCCCGATCGTCCTTCTTTCCTAGCTCCTCGTCTCAATGCAGTTGAGCTGCGAGACCGCCGCTCCTCTCGATGGAACAACACCGATGATGCTTTTTTGATTCAGTGGTGATTGGTGAAGAAGCCAAGCGCTGCCAGGGCCAGATTACGGAAGGTACCACAGTCTAGGGCCCGGAAGCCATATGCAATGGTGGTATTTATTATCTTTTGTTTCTTTCTTGGTTATGTTAGTTAAAATAATGGATTTATCTTTGGTCAGAATATCCATGAAAATAGCACCCCGTACGCGTACATATGGATTCTTGTTTCCATGTTCTTTATTTATATCTGGCAAAAAAAAATCTTGTTTCGTTGGTTTTGATATGTTGCCTGATATTTAATTAATAGATGGCCTTTTATCTATTTTTTTCCAATCTATATAGATTAATAGATTGACAGAAATTAACCAAGATGAGCATGCCTCCTCGTATCTTTTTGTGTTGATACTGTTAACCAAATGAGCGTGATTGGTGGCCACCTAAATGTGAGTTGGGCCGTACAGTGTTAACCAACTAAATGTGAGTTGCGCCAATAATCCACGAATATTTTCAATAAGATTAATAGATTGACTGCGAGATTAACCAACGCGAATGAGAGTCCTACCAATATATTATATTGATACATAGTAACCAAGTCAATTGATTGGTAGGCTCCATCAAATATTTTATTAACATATATTTTAACATGACTTGCTATATTTTAATAAGTTGTGCATAATGATTGCTATATTAATTTTTTCATCATTTATGATGGCACGTGTCACGCTAAAATATATCTAAGTCATGTGATATATTTTAATAAGTTTTTGTACGGCAAATAGGACCATCCATATTAATCTTATCTTATTAAAATATATATCACGTTAAAATATATTATGACTTGCCGTCCATTTTTTATAATAAAATTAATAGATCTGATGGCAAGATTAACCAACGTAAATGTTGGTCCTACCGGTATAGATTGGTAGTCTCTATCAATTATTTTATTGACATGAGGGGCAAGATTAACCAACGTGAATGCCGTCCATCATATATATTTAACGTGAGCTAGGCTAACTGATGTCGTTAGATATATTTTAACGTGATTGCTATATTTTTTATTAATCTATAATGATAGAGGTGGGTAATTACTTTCAAATTTTTTTATTAATCTATAATGACAGAGGTGGGTAATTACTTTCAAAATAAAATAGATCCAATGGTTATGGATGGTTAGAGTCCTTTGATTTGTGGCTAGATGTTTCTGATTAATGTGAGAATTTCTAGCATTTATCTTTTTTTTCTAGCGCGTTTGGTGAGGATTAACGTGGAACCTCCATTGGGGCCTCCAATTAGTAATAGTAACCATGTGTTTGGTTCATGGGATGGGGTGGGATGGAGCCATTTCATCCTAGTTTCCAGGTTGTTTGGTTCGTGGACAGGAGAATGGAGCCATCCCAGTCCAGGAATATTCCCTTGAAAAGTAGGACGGACTCGCTCCCAAAATTTTGCTGGACGCGCTCGCTCCCGTTTGCTATGTCTGGTGTTGTCATCCTTTTTGCTGATATCCCTCCAACCAAACACCAAAATAGAACCATTTCATTCTTTCAACCAAACACCGAATAGAACCGTCTTGTCCCTAAATCAGGAGCGGAACCGTTCCATTCTACCTCGCTCTTCAACCAAACACATCCTTAAAGATGATGCTACAGCAAATATGTGCTAATAATTAATTATGTTTAATAGATTCGTCTCGTGAAAAAATAGTCGTAACTTTGCAATTAGTTAGTGTTAGTTTTATGATCACCTTATTATATATTTAGTCCTTTTAGTGAGTACTGAAGCAACCAACATGACATCGGTAAACTTTACTCCTTCTAACTATGGTCCCTAGCTTTGGCGGTGGAACCGGCGTCGTTTTCAGAGTCAGAGGCGTTTGCTCGTCCGTCAGGCTGCGCCGTGCCCGTGCCGCTCGGATTGGATCGCATGCTTCTGATCAAAGTTTCCTCGTCGATCTTGTCAGAGCCTCAGGCCTGCTGCTGCTGGAATCATGGGTCCGGTGCTACGGGGCGGGCAGGCACGGCATCATTGCACGTAGCGGCGAGAGCAATCGATGGGTTTGGGTTTGATTTGATGCGCGCGGGTTGAGTGAGATCAGTCGGCCTCGCGAGTCGAGTCACGCACCAACTGATTGGTACGACCGCGCGTGCCGGCGTGGCCGCGACGGGCCGTCGGTTTTGTTCTTACATGCCCAGCAGGGGGAAAAGGAGATTCGTTTCCATTTCTAATTTCAATTTTTCATGGATGGATGCCCCGACATGTGATGTGATCGCCCAATTAATTACCTTTTTTTCGAAAAAAAAAACAAGTAGTACCCTCTTATAAAAGAGTTTCGACTTGATCACCACCCATCCGGGTGGCATCATCATCAGGGAGAAAACACTTCAAATCCGTTATGCAGGGTGCTGGAGATGAGAACAGATCGATACATACCGTGGATTGCTTGGACGTCTTTTACTTACTAAAACAAATGTAAAAATGAAAAGAAAAAGAAACAACTGCCACTTCGTTTTCGTTGTTGCTAACGATGTTTCCAGGGCACTATATCTACGTCATGCACATTTCTTTAAATTAGTGCCACATATCTTTCCTGACAATATAGCAAATGGAGCGAAGAAAGGGACAAGCAAGTTTTATCTTTACAGACATACAGTTTGTGCTTGATATTTATGGCCATGACCATGCATAAACTTTGGGTCATTATCATTTATTATAGATACAATGTATACAACAATTCATTGGCTCCAAGTTCTTAAGAGATAATAAACACTAAAATACTAGACATTGGGTGCTTTTGTATTATACCTATATTTTTTATCCTTTTCTGAGCACCCTAGAAAGACTCGTATATGCTTGCAGTATCATCATCCTTTTTGTTTGAGCACCTCCGAAAAACTAAGGACTCATTTAGTGTGACTGCTTAATCATGCTCTATGGCTTGAGCCAGAGCTCTTCGGTGTGTCCATACACGAAATGGCTCCGGCTATGTATTTTGTTGGCCAGAAGTGCTCATCCACGTGATAGAATTTAGCGTAGCTCTAGACGTGGAGCTAGAGTGAAAAAGACGGTGCGAAAGCCGTATTAAACATGCATTAAGCTAGAACATCTTGAGCGATGAAGTCATTACAGACATACTGTTGTAGGTGACACATCTTCAATTATCGAAAAAATAGTGTCATTGAGTTACTGGAATAAACCTTTTAAAAATATAAGCAACCACAACACAAGTCGGACATGTTCTACCATTAAATATCGGCACTAGCAGAGAAGTGAGTTGTTTCCAACCGGAACAATCCGGTTGTCTCAACCAGAAGTAAAAGTCCTCTTAAACTAAAAAATAATAATGTCTTGCACCCTTGCAACTCGTGAATTCAAGCCCAAGATCTCATACATAGCTTACCCCACTTAGGGCGTCTTCAGCGAATAGCGATTTTGCCAACTAACGTCCGACATGGAGGAAAGATACCATTAAGAAAAACCTAGCTAGCAAGATGTTTTTCTCCTATCTCGCATGATTCCTTAAGAATTCAATAGTCTGCTCCTTTGGACCCGCACACATATGTTGCTTATAGTGTCCAACTTTTTGTTTTTCATTCTCTCAAAAGCGACCTCAGCTAGCGAGATCACCCGATTTATTGGGGATTCCCTTACAAAGCATATGTGACTTTAGATGGAATGCTTTTTCTTTTGAACTAACCTTAACCAGAACTATGATCCTTTAACACCCATAAGCTTGGAATCGGGACTAGTGGTTACATTAGTTCCGGTTACAACTCTAGCTTAGACTAATATGTTGAACTGAAAGTGTGTTCTATATTGTTGCGAACTAATTAATATTTAGCCTACATATGGTTTTTGTGACTAAACTTTAGACCATATCACATCAGATGTTTGGACACTAATTTAAAATATTAAATATAGATTATTATATAACTAATTACACATGTCGAGGCTAATTTACAAGACCAATCTATTAAGTCTAATCAGTCTATGATTTAATAATATGGTGCTATATTGAATATGTGCTAATCATAGAATCATTATGCTTAATAGATTCATCTCCTTAATTAGTCTACTCATGTACAATTAATTTTCTAATTAGTTTATAGTTAGTGCTTCTAATTAGTATCTGTGAGATGGACTAAACTTTAGTTTATGGATCAGATGCCTCTCAGCTCGTGCATTATCGTTCTATTTATATGACGAGAGTACGATAACTTTATAAACAGTTGACATGAAACTGTAGCTTGACCGATGAAAGTTGTCTTCTTCAATAGCCTTGGTGTGGAGAAAATTACCAGTACCAAAGTCCGAGAGAGGTGGGCTCCATGGATGCGGCCAGAGGCAGTGTGAAGCAAAACAAGGAGAAAAAAAGTAGTGCGGGACGGGATCCATCTTCTTTGGAATCTTTGATGGCACGGTACGACCAGCTGACATCGTCACACGTGCGGTCGTCCCGTGGGCCCTGGACGTCGTATCATTAGCGTTGCACGTGTCGAGCTGCAAGTGGGCAGGGGCGCCACACGGACGGGTGCTTGGTCGTATCCCCTTGGCCGGAGGGGACGTCACCCGCCGGAGGTGCACACCAACGCCGCTTTCGCTCCGGCTTTGTTTCTAGCGCGCCGGGCGGAACGGTGACGCCGCCGGATAATAATTTGGTTATCGTTTTCGCAAACAAGTGTAAGAAACAAAATGGAGTCGCAAATAGTCTAGTAGGATGGTCAATGCTGATAATCAGGATGAACGCTAGTCACCTCACGCCGACCCTAGGTTAGACATGATGTATATATGTAGGAGGCTGTTTGCTTTACGGCCACGGGTTGCCACGCCAAGATGTGGCGAGCCTCACCTGCGGCGGCTGAAACGAGCGCTACAGAGTGTGGCGAACTGCTAGTGCTATTCGCTAGTACGAAACCTATGGGAGTCAAAAGCTAATAACGAACCAAACACCGGCGTAAACAGCTGTGGCGGCCTCTGCTGTGGCGGTGGCGCGTTGTGGCCGGCAAGCAAACACCCTCTAGGTTGATAACCAAACTATATATATATTAATTAAAAAAACTAAGACGTTTGAAAAGGATGGAATTGATGTTAGGTGCATGTGCAATTTTTTTAAAAAACTTATTATCTAAATTATCATTTAGATAATTATTTAAATAAATATATTCACGCTTTAATAAATTTTATTATATCTTGTGAGTATTCTACAAAACCAATTTTTTTATCCACCTTTATCTAACGAAAAATCTAGAATAAATTAGCTACTGAGATTGTAGTAAGAAAAACTAAAACCTTGTTCAGATTCGTGACTTAAAGTTTAGCCATTAACTTTATACCATTTTAGTGTAGAGCAACGGGTAAGCACATCTACCAGGAAAGAAGAGATGGGGCAGCCCAAAATCATACACATTAATATAGTGGAAGTAGTCATACATTTTCGTGTACTAGTAGCAATGTCATGACTACCCGTGCACCTCATGTTCGTTGCCGTCCAACACTGCAACAACGTCTCCATGTTATCCACGCGTGCAGGGATGTAACGCTGCGATGCCGTTGTGCTAGCACCGCGGACGGAGCGAGAGAAAGAGTGACGACGACGGGTTGGGTGCCCAAATCCCTAGGAGAAAGGCAGTGGCGGAGGTGACGCCTAGGTTGTGAGGAGTGTCAACTAGTACTGACTCTGTTCTGCTGATACATAAGTCGACTGATTTCGGATTATTGAATAATATTATGTAAGAGAGAATAAGCTGAAATAAGCTAAAAATAGTTCCTTATCCCTCTGTGTATATATGGACCCCTACTAATAGGCTTTTACATTAAAGGCCCGTTAGCATTCTAATGGATCATGATTGCCTTTTAAGCATATAATCAATGTTTGGCTCTTGAAACTCTAAACAGCTGGTAAATTTAGCCAATCTTATAGAGCAATCATTAGTTTATTAACCACATAAGTGAATTAAATTTTAGATCATGGATCAAATAATAGGGCCTAATAATGGCAGTATATATTGAAAAATAATCTATGTATCGACATGATGTATACCTTGGCAAAGCCTTATGTGGAAACTGAGTTAATGGTATCGAGGAACTATAATTTTTTACGAATTTATTTGTTCCTATGCTTTTTGTTAGTTTGAGCCTGTGCAACATATGCTATTTTGCAACTCTGTCAATCCTCAAAGGTACACACCACCGCACCATTATTAGCTGGGACCACAGCATGCAACAGCCACCGAATTATGTATAGCATTTAAAAAATTATCAGTAAACGTCACCTTAATCATCTACCCGTGGCACCAAATTAACAATGATGCTGGCCTATCTGGAAATCTGGATCCAGACCCCTCCTTTTGATCATTTCAATTGCATGCTCCTTCACGCCAGGGGCCATCTCCGCCATTCATACACCGAAAAGACTATCAATGCTGCATGAACATGACCAATCAATCAACTCCCGAGCCACTCGATTTCGTTATTGAGCTGGAATCAGTAGAAAGATGGTGATATTTAATTCCAATACTATTAGGATTGAACATATTCCAAAAGCTCAACTGCTCAAGCCCCTGACAGAGCAGCAGCTTAACATTCATGTTCCACGTACAATACATTTATACTGTTATATGCTACCATCTCATTGATTCGGAGAATCTCTTTTTGTGAGGGCGCATTATTTTGCTTATTAATTAGTCTTACGATGCTAAATGTTGTTTACTACTGCTTCAATTCTCTGCTTCTAGTACGACATTTGAATTTGAAACCTTGACTGCATTCTTAGAAAAAAAAAAGGGGTACTTTGAGTTGGAAAGTTTTAATTAGTTATTGACACTTGAAAATTATTCGATATTCAGTTTATATTCCTACAAATAAATCAGTAAAAAACTAAATATGGAGATTTTTTTTTCCGTGTAGACTGGAGACAGTTTTTCTTACGGCCCGGTTCATGCATGGCATCTGGCTAATCTTTTTTCTCGAATACGCAAAAGATTTACGTATCATTTTAATTAAGAAGAAGAGTTTAAACATACAAACGACGCACTTCTGATGAGCGCTCTAGGTGATCATACAACTAAAGCTGGACCACCATAGGAGACTGCTTCAAACCTCGATATTACATAACTCGTAAACATCTAAACTATGAGCACCCCTAAACAACTTTACGAAGCAAGGTGTCTCCGCTCTTGGGCGTGCGACCCTACTCCACCGTCCGAGAAGAGCATTCTTCTACCAACCTTGTTATTGGTCGCCGAAAACAACTCATCCAGAGCTGCCACATGACTCGGCGTCAAATTCCCTGCGAAT
Organism: Microstegium vimineum; assembly: GCA_022036555.1. Classification (NCBI taxonomy): domain Eukaryota; kingdom Viridiplantae; phylum Streptophyta; class Magnoliopsida; order Poales; family Poaceae; genus Microstegium; species Microstegium vimineum. The sequence continues at coordinate 15,472,378 of CM039139.1, forward strand.
AAGGCATCATATGTCCCCTTGGACGCAGAAGAGACCGGAGCTGCCGGCGGCGCGATGCCCATCCTCTGCATGAGGAGGACCTCACCCCGCTTGGCGGTCGGTATGTGTGCCAATGGCTGAGCCGCAATCCTCCTGCTCCTGATTGGCATGGTCCTCTTGGTTGCCGCCTTCTGTCTTGGTGGAGTGGCGAGTAAGGGCGACATTGGCTTGAGCTGCACCTCGTCAGTAAACCGTGCGAGCCGTCGAGCAGCCTCGCGTGGCGTGGGCGTCGTGTCGCCAGGAACGGGCGTGGCCTCACCATCCTCCCCTGATGCCACTACACCCGCTCCAGCGCCCTGTCCTGCCTGTGGAGGCGTCCCATGCACAGGCGACAACGGAAGTGGACCCGTCGTGCCCTGCACAGGCGACAACGGAAGCGGATCCGTCGTGCCTTGAGTTGACGTCACTGGAGGACTGATGTCCGCTGCGAATGTCGTAGCCTGCAGGCACCTGCTTGTGGGTGCCACCACTTGTCGGCTCGCAACAAGCTCGTCCAGCATTGGGTCGAACGAGACGACCCGAGCAGGCAGCCCTCTGCCCCCACACAGCACCTCTGCTAGCGGATCTAGCTCGGTGAAGTGACATGCGACGGTTGGAGCAGTGGCGTCGTCGGTGGAAGACGTGCCTGTGCTGAAGCCCTTCGCCGGCCCACCTCGAGGCCGTCGGCGCCGTCTTCTGCTTGGACGGGTGCCGTCAGCGCCCCCCACGACACGCGACACGGTCCCATCCGGGTTCGAAGTGCTGATGGGTGCGTGTAGGATGGCCGTAGTGTTGTCGGCAGGAGCTGAACGGCGAGGCAAACCACCTCCCCTCGGCGTTGATCTAGGCCGCGCGCAATTCCTGGCGATGTGGCGGAAGCCGTGGCAGCGCAAGCAACGTCGTGGCGACCGACAAGTCGCTACTCGATGTGAGTAGGAGAGGCAGTTAAAACACCTGTCGCGAAGTTTGGGTGTGATTCTTCGGGCGTGCGGAAGCTGCTCTGGACGAGACTCGACCAAGACGGTCACAGGTCGTGTCTCAGGCGGGGGTAGCATCTCCCTCCACCCGTCGGCATCGGGAGCGGAGACCCTCCCGCGCTGGCCAAGGCGTTGGCGGACGGGGGCACGGCCCTCCACTGGTCGAGCGGGCATGCCGCACACCAGCTGGGGACGCGGCCGTCCGCACTTCTTCCGGCACCGCCCACGTCCGTGTCGTCCGGCGTGCACGCTGCCACATCCCTGGACCACGATCGAGGAGCATGGAGGGGGCATGGTTACTAGCTTCGCAGGCCGACGAACAACCTCCAGGTAGGTGGGGTGGCCGTCGTGGGGTTCTTCATCCTCGTCATCTGCCCACCGACGACACTTCTTGTTTGGGTGGAAAGGAGCCGCAACAGGTGAGAGTGAGCTGGCGGAGCCTGTCGTCGGTGACGGCGTGGAGGAAGGAGCACTGGATCTCGCGGTCGTGGGCCCGATGCAGCAGCTGCCGGAGATGGTGGTCGTGGCGGTGGTGGTAGGTGCTGCTGCCGTCAACGGCGGCACGGGCGACGCTGCCCGCGGTGATGCTGCAGCACCAGATCCAGTGGGGGCGCGATCGGAGGCGGTCGTGGCCGAAGCACCGGGCGCCGGCGGCGGCACGGGCGTAGAGGGAGCCCCCGCGCCGGATCCAGTGGGGACGAGCCTGGGGGAGGCGGATTCCGGTGTCGGAGGCGGTCCGGACGGGCCGGTGGCGGGGACGAGCACACCCGGCGTCGACAGCGGCGTGGGCGAAGCAGCTGGCAGCGATGCCCCGGCAGGGAGGGAGGTGGCCGCGGCCGCAGCCGCAGCTCTCGGCGCTAGCGGCAGCTCCGGCGTCGAGGAGGCCCTTGGCGGCACCCCTGCACCGGATCCGGTGGGAACTGGCCAGGTTGCGGCGGCTCCCAGCGCCGGCGGCGGCTCGGGCGGACCTACGTCGGGGCTGGGGAGGATAGGAGAGGGGGAGGGGGAGGGGGAGGGGGAGGGGGAGGGGGAGGAAGGGGCGGTGGGCGCCGGCGCCGCCGGCGACGGCAGGTGCGGGATCGGCGTCAGGGTTGGGCACGTGAGTCGCCCCTCTGTGCTCGAATGAATCGCCTTGATCTTGCTAATATGACAAGGTCTGATAAATCTAGTTCCACGTGAACTATTTACATGTCAGATGATATGGACATTCTATAGGATTTAGATTGATAAATCCATAGCTCTGCCAGGAGATGTGATATTAAACGTTTCTCGAGGAACGTATCGCCCAACCACCTTTGGGCTTTGGCCTCTTCCAGGATACTGAAAACTATCAAATAGCAGGAATTAGATTGAATCGGGAGGTACTGTTCTGACCTGCTGGATATCATTCCTTTTGCAGCCGTCCATGCAACAGTAGAAGTGGTTATGCAATGATAAATATAATGTAGGTCATTCATTAATCAGTACTGTGTTTCTGTATATACCTGAATTGAATTAGTACGGAAAGTATGGACCTCGGTTCCCAAAAAATTTTAGATTAGGTGCGTAAGGATTAGTCAGGCCTATATACCTACGCTAAGCCTTATATTTATCTACCTCAAACTCATATGTGTTAAAGTGAATTGTAGTGGAACTTATTTTAAATCAACTATAATCCACTTCAACAATATATGTAGATTGCGATAAATATATATATATATATATATTCACAAAAATCATAAGTTGAAAAAACAAAATTCCTGTGAGTTTAAATCCACAGAAGTCGTAGCCGTGGCTCCAAGCCTATGACCGCCGTTGGAGGCCGGGTGTGCCTACAACATGGGTGGCAAGCCACCTTCCTGGCCATCGCGGGCATGTCGTCTCTTGCATGGGCGGCATCTGCACAAGATGTTGTGAGTGCATCACACCTCTAGCATATGCAGTCTACCTAAACTAGGCCAGCGCCAAGGAGGAGTCTGAGGGCTAGGGTCAAGGCCGAGAAAGAGACCGGGGCTGGGGAAGAGCGATGCCTAGAAGAAGAGCGACGTGTGGGAGAAGAGATGCCGAAGGGGAAAAAAATATATAATCTTTTAACTGACAAGTGGGACCATTAACATTGGGGATGTGTTATTGGTGATATGCAAAAGCATCTTCTCCAAATAATCTAAAAGGGTATTAGACGACTATCTCTGCTACCATTTTATTGGAGAAGTTAGATTAGAGAGCAGTTTATGATGCTCGAAGGAAGTTTTTTTTATCAGGTAAAGAAGTTGATAGAGTTAGGACAGGTCCCCCTTCTCACTCTAAATTACTTCCATTACTTCCTTAACAATACGTATATATAGGATTAATACGTATATATAGGATTAAGATGACGTCGCCAACAATATGAGCAAGCAAACTCAGAGCATGTTTGGATGGGATTATAAATCTCTCAGAACTTAGGATTTAAGCGAGGTTCTTGTAACCACTACATTTCTTTTTTTTTTGAAAGATCCGTTACCGGCCTTCATTGATAAGGGAAGAGCATAGTAATTACAGGTGTCATGGCGCAAGGAGCGCCCAATTTGTGCGGCTTCACATTTCAGTGAAGGCCACACCACCCCTACAGTTCATTACTTGAGATTACATATAAGTTTGTAAACGCCAAAGAAAATACATAGTATCTAAATATGATCAATTGGCACAACTTCAGGTAGTTCTGCTGACAGTGGTAGCACTATTCCCATGTCTATGTTTCCTGTGCGTATCCACACCTTCGCTTCATCTTGGATTGTTCGAAAGACTTGTTTAGGTGTTCTGGTGGTCCTATTGAAAATAGGATTGTTTCTTTCTTTCCAGATTTTTCAGATGGTTAGCATGACCATTGAGCGTACGTCGTTCCTCCTAGTATGCTGAACATTGTTTCCCATGTCAACAAACCATTGGCCCAAGTCATCATTTGGCGGCCAGTGCATAGGCCTGAGAGTCGTTGCCATCATCCATGCTTCAACTTTGTTCTAAACCATCTTAGAGTACTAGCATTCGTGAAATAGGTGTGAGACTGTTTCAAGATTTCTTATACACAGTGGATAGAAGTACTCGTTCGGCCATTATATAAGAGTGTACAAGCAGTCGTCAACCTAGAGAATTGAGCTTTCTTGTTTTTTATCGTTCGACCTGATTATGGGCCGTACCCCATTAATCCGATTCGACCTGACCAAGATATTATATATTTGATGGGCTCGAGCCATGATTCACAAATCACAACCAGGTTGGACGCTGGCTGTCATGGACGAGTCAACTCGTGTGTTCATCATCATATATACGTAAACATTCATCACAGTTCACAACCTATAAATCCCTGATTTCAGTCGGGAAGCATGAGGAACTAAACATCGGATGTTTAGATGCACCGACCCTACTCTCTACTCCCTGTACTGTGCCGCACCAAAAAAATAAATCTCTGGCTGAGTAAAGAGGAGCCCCCACAGCCACCTCTCCCTCGAAAACTTATATAAGAAGAGCACCACAGAGCTCAGAGGGGAGCGAAGTGGGCGCCTAGAGCTTCCTTCCTAGCTACCAGTTTTTTTTTTTCATTGCGCAAAGCTTTTGCACTTGCTGAATGCTGCCTGTGAGAGGGAGAGAGAAATCCAGAGCTAAAGGCGCTTCTTTCCATTTAGCTCGCCCTTCTCCTTCTCTCTATTGCTTTCTCTCTCTCCAACCCAACCCATCCTCTCTCTCTCCACACACATAAAAACCAACAACGAAGCGGCCGGGCGAGAGTGATCAGGCAGGCAGGCAGGAAATAAATTTGAAGAAAGCTAGACGACCTGTGCTCTGATCATCGATCAGTAGGAGGTCATGGGCGCCATGATGGCCTCCATAACCAGGGAGCTCCTCTTCTTCCTTCCCTTCATCCTGCTGGCCCTCCTCGCCCTGTACACCACCACCGTGGCCAAATGCCACCAGTGGCGCCGGCCGAAGAAGAAGCGGCCGAACCTGCCCCCGGGCGCCCTCGGATGGCCCTTGGTCGGCGAGACTTTCGGCTACCTCCGCGCCCACCCGGCCACCTCCGTCGGCCGCTTCATGGAGCAGCATGTCGCACGGTCCGTCCGTCGTCGATCTCTAGCTCTCTATATATGCTCTAGCTCGGCGTGTGCACACGACATGCACGCGCAGCAAGCAGCTAGCTATAGCTAGCACGCATCATGACGGCGTACCACTACGTGCATATGCAGGTACGGCAAGATATACCGGTCGAGCCTGTTCGGGGAGCGGACGGTGGTGTCAGCGGACGCGGGGCTGAACCGCTACATCCTGCAGAACGAGGGGCGGCTGTTCGAGTGCAGCTACCCGCGCAGCATCGGCGGCATCCTGGGAAAGTGGTCCATGCTGGTGCTGGTGGGCGACGCGCACCGCGAGATGCGCGCCATCTCGCTCAACTTCCTCAGCTCCGTCCGCCTCCGCGCCGTGCTGCTCCCGGAGGTGGAGCGCCACACCCTGCTCGTGCTCCGCTCGTGGCCGACCTCCGACGGCACCTTCTCCGCGCAGCACCAAGCCAAGAAGGTGCTCATCTCTCGACTCTCGTTCTGACGACGCTAGCTAGCTAGCTGCTTTATTAATTAGTTATGGGATTTGTCTCCACATCAGATCAGTATTAACAGAACAGGCCGCGCGCCGGCCGGATTATATTGCAGTTCACGTTTAACCTGATGGCGAAGAACATAATGAGCATGGACCCCGGCGAGGAGGAGACGGAGCGGCTGCGGCTGGAGTACATCACCTTCATGAAGGGCGTCGTGTCAGCGCCGCTCAACTTCCCGGGGACGGCCTACTGGAAGGCGCTCAAGGTAGGTCGTCGTCTTCCTTGGTCTCTCTCTCTACTAGTCTCTCCCTAGTCCCTAGCTGTTACTGCTAGCAGCTAGTAGGCCCCCACGACCCCCCGTGCGCGCGCGTATGGATCGTCGACGACTTGTTGCTTGGACTCTCTGCTGCTGCAGCCTGCAGTCAGCAGCAGTCGTCTGCGGCACACGGATTTTTGTTGCTTATTCCAAAAATAGGCGGCAACTAACGTTTCATCAGACGATGCTACACGCAACAACCGCTACGGCCGGGCCATCTGAATATATGATGATGCACACGAGCGGCCGGAGAGCTACAGCTACAGGAACTACTAGGGATATTATATATATAATATATATATATTTAGCTAATAGTATACTATGTGTGTGTGGGTCGCTCCTCCTGGCCTACTAGCCTGTCAACGTTTTGTTTGGTACTCTCTCATCAGAAAACAAAAATACGAAAGAGAGAGAGATAGGTTGTTAAAGTTTTGTTTGGTAGTTTGTGTGTAGGGGCCCTAGCTTAGCTAGGGGCATGGTCCATGCATCAATATATAGAAGAGGAAGAAGAGGGCATGGTACATGGCACTATGCATGGTAGGCAGCGGCAGGAAGGAGCAGTGTGGGTTTCAGATTTGTGGATGGTCCAAGGATTCTGTGTTGTTATGCACACGTCCTACTACGTCAGATCCAATCAGACAGACCAGACCAGTGGATCATCTCTTTCCTGCTACAGGCACTTGGATATACACATAATACATTAATACCTCCTCAGAATGTTTTTTTTTCCTGTACAGTGAATTTATGCATCCACAAAATGAAAAAAAAGAAACAGTGTAGAACAGAGTACAGATCTAGCTTTCCAAATTCTACACACATTTGCACATAGCTAAGTTCTTTTGAAGGTTTTTCCCTAAAAACAAAAGTTCTTTTGAAGGTTATGCACACCGAACTACTACATAGTTGACAGCTAGATTTAGTAGATCAAAGGCTTTTGCTTAATTTGCAGCCTGTTTACCTAGCTATATATACCATGTATACTTTCTCCCACATCATCACTCATGGCCCCATAAAAATGTTGCTCACTTTTCAGTCCCTGTGAGGTCACCCTCAAATGAACTTTAGTGATTGCTCCCAGTCCCAGCCGCGGCATGCATGCATGCATGCTTTGCTTTATTCACAGGATCTTTGAATCATACAATTCCATGTGGGGAGTTTTAACTCGATCTCTTTTTTAGGGAGTTTGTGGACTATTGAGAAAACCAATGATCAAGTCTCCATAACTTAACATGATTGTGTGTTGGGAGAACCCCATCATTTATCATGATTCAACTGCTGACCAGCACTACTTGACATATATTGTTAATAAGCCGGTGATTATTAGCAACTTCATAATTTGCATGCACTTTATTATTAGCAGTCGATGAACGAAATAGCAAAGGCCGTGTTTTGTTAGCTGAAGCCAATCATTATTATATTCCCATGCATCCTCCGATCCATACCTGAAAAACCAAAATAAAACTTTCTCGATTCTGTTTTTATATTATTATTCTTATTATTAGATTAGATTAGATATTTAGATGGATGAACAAGAGGGAAGGAAAATATAACCCTCTCTATCCATATTTGGCGCGGCGGTAGTTACATGTCATTTTGGTTCTTCTGAATGAAGGAGTCAATTTTCTCAAAAACAGACACAGCTACCAGCGAGAAAACATGCCTCTCTATATAGACCAATATATAGGCAGTTAGGCAACACGCCCCTAAATATATATAGTACTGGTCTCCGATATTTGATACGACTTTGCACTAAAAAAGTTTTGCTTCGTTGATCTCAACATCACATCATACAATTTGCCGTTTTTTTTCTTTTTCTTGTTGGTATAGTCACGTGCGTCCATACTTGGAGTAATAGAGAAGAAGATGGAGGACAGGCTTGAGAAAATGAGTAAGGAGAAGTCAAGTGTGGAGGAAGATGATCTTCTTGGATGGGCCCTGAAGCAGTCCAATCTGTCAGAGGAACAGATCCTGGACCTCTTGCTGAGCCTGCTCTTCGCGGGGCACGAGACCTCGTCAATGGCGCTGGCCCTCGCCATCTTCTTCCTCGAAGGATGCCCTAAGGCTGTTCAAGAACTCCGGGTACAGATTAAATTCGAACCAACAATTCTCCTCTTTTATTATATATAATATATGGCACCTACTTTCACTAGTCATTTTCAAACTTGGTACAGTAAGCTAGATGTTGGTCAAAACCAAATATATATATATATATATATCGTGGAGTTATATATATATATAGATATAGTTTACACTGGCATATATATGGGTTGCAGGAGGAGCATCTCGAGATTGCTAGGAGACAAAGGCTAAGAGGGGCGTCCAAATTGAGCTGGGAAGACTACAAGGAAATGGTTTTCACGCAATGTGTAAGGCCCCCCCTTGGCCCCTTGTTCTGTTCGTTCCTTCCATAGCAGTGCTAGTGCGAGATCGCTGTTCGCTCCGCTGTTTGCTAGCTACTTGGGCTGCTCCCGTCCAACTCGTACCAGCACAAAACCGTCTCGTCTCGTCTGGTTGCGTTGCGTGGTACAGGATAGCAACTTCCTCCCCTCTCGAAATGTCATGTTCGAACCAACGGAGACCCAAAGCTGGCTCTGCCTGTCTGTGCTGCAGTGCAGAATAATTGGGCTGGCTGGCTGGCTGGCTGCTTTTGGAGCGCATGGCGTCTGCTTGCTTGCTCTGTCCTCTGATCTGATCTCCCAGCAAGCAGGGTTGTTCATATAGTTTTTGTGTTTTGGTTGGAAGATTTTGGAGTGGTGTCATGCAGCCCCCATCATGCATCTCGCAACCATCCAGATACGCTGAGGCCTGAGGAGTACTCATTGTTCTTGTGTAGCAATACGACAGGAAGGTATCTGTGCCGTATCTCGCTAGCTAGCTGTTCAAACCTGAACCCGTTTCAAACATCACTCGAGCTAATAATCAGCTGAGGTGGGTCAAGAAATAAGTGTGTCACTTGGTCAGGTATCTATCAGGTCTAAACACAACAGAACTCCACAAATAAGATGCCGAAAGCTCGTCCCGAGCCTTAAAACAAACCATTAGCTGTCATCAAATGCCTCGTCAGATAGCTGCTAGAAGCAAGCGATTGAAAACCATTAACAGTTTTCTTTTGGTGTCGATTGTGCAGGTTATAAACGAGACGTTGCGGCTTGGCAACGTGGTCAGGTTCCTGCACCGGAAGGTCATCCGAGATGTGCACTACAATGGTACCTTTTTTAGTCTAAAAAGCCTAGCTAGGCTCGCGATTTTATTTCTGAATCCTCGATCTATCACACACATTCAGAAAACGACATGATGTACTGAGCATTCCTCTGCTTGCGTGTTTTGTCTCGCTCTGTCAAAAATGAAGGGTACGACATACCACGGGGTTGGAAAATCCTGCCGGTTTTAGCGGCGGTGCATCTGGATTCGTCGCTCTACGACGACCCCAATCGGTTCAACCCTTGGAGATGGAAGGTCAGTGCCTGCAAACTCTTCTTCTGCAGAGTAAATTCAGAATGAACATATATAAGTACGTAGTCGATCGAATAGTACTGACAGTAGATGTCGATGAACGTCGATCACCGATGGATCGAAAAGAAGATATCAATGAGCATGACATTGTTCGGCTAGCTAGAATCTGATCTGAGAAAAGGAGCGGCACGAGATGCATGTGCCATGCCCACCTCTGAAGAGCGAAGAGTCGTATCGGGCCAAAACACGCACGATCGACAGCTATGCCGGCCGCTCGCTTAGCCCTCGACTATTGATGAGATGAGAGGGCGGCATGGCATGGATCGGAGGAGCTGAGCTGACGTGAAAGGGAATGTTCGGCGCGCGCACACGTGTGCTCGATCTCGCGTGGTCAGATCGAAAGAGACGTCCTGATTTGCCAGCTGCGCCCGGCCTTCCTCCGGCTCTGGGTTCATGCTCCAAGAGCATGGTGGTCCAAACTGAAAACGAACGCCACGTTACTGGAATCCAGGCAGTGCGAGTGCGATGCTCGGAATCCATTTCCATCCATCGCGCACGCGTGCGTGCGTGGAATCAATTCTCGGACGGACGCGACGCGCACGTAGGTAGAGTAGAAGGTAGGTTCAGACGACGATGATCGGCGTCGCTGCGAATGTCAGTGGCGATCGATCGTGGTCGTGGCAGCAACGAATCGTGTGTTTATAGAAACTGCTCTAATCTTGCTGCTGTTGTTGTTTGCAGAGCAACGCGCCGAGCAGCTACATGCCGTACGGCGGCGGGCCGCGGCTGTGCGCGGGGTCGGAGCTGGCCAAGCTGGAGATCGCCATCTTCCTGCACCACCTGGTGCTCAACTTCCGGTGGGAGCTGGCGGAGCCGGACCAGGCCTTCGTCTACCCATTCGTCGACTTCCCCAAGGGCCTCCCGATCAGGGTCCAGCGGATCGCCGGCGACCAAGGGCATCCAAGCGTTTTGACCCAGAGCACGATGTAGCGGTATATATACGGGCACAGAGGATGAGAGGCAGTACAAATTTTCGTTGCATTTTCAGGGTTGTGGTTCGTGTTATGTAGATTGTGATTGATGTGATATATACTGAAACAGGGTAGAAGGAGGATGTATAGTAGACAGCAAAGAGGATGGTGATGGTCCAAAAGTGTGTTTGGGGGTAGCTTGTACTCGGTAGGGTTGTAATAAGGCCGGCCCATGGCCTATGGCCCATATCAAGCAATAATAGAGATATAGTACTAGGCTAGTAGATAATTTCTCAAAAAAATATATATAGGCTAGTGAATGTCCAACCTGTACTTTTTTTCTTGCTTTAAAGGCAAGTGCTTTAGCAAGTTCTATATATCATTAGACTGGCCGCACTGGGCTACTTTAAAACACTCTGCAGGAGACAAAAACGTGCACCGGAGAAGCTATACACGCGCTATGCAATCTGACACAGGCACGCAGACGGTATTTGTGGAGGAGATCGAGCGGCTCCGGCAGGGCTGGCCTGGTGGGGTTCACTGCCTCGATCTACATGTAATACCATTTTAACTAGCTAAAAATTATTATAACTCACAAACTAAAAAATCAAATTAAATTTCGTTTATACCATTAAATTTATTTTAATAAATACTTCAAAACGAGATCTCACGTGAATATATTTAGATAGTTTTTTTAAGAAATATGTGGGTCCCATTATTAACAGATAATATAGAGTATGAGATGTAGAGTATAATGACTACAGAAGAAATATGTATGGAAGAAAAAATCTCGCTGATTAGGACAAAATATTCCTTTTAGAGGATGAGTATAGAGGACGAAGAGTGCGAATAGCCTTAGACGCACATTCCAATAGTCATATGCAGGACAACGTGCTCTTGTGTTCACAACTTTTTAAATTGGATATTAAAATATAGCTATTCTCTATTCCAAATTCTCGCTAACCCAAAATAGAGGAATCTCTAGAGTGTATACAAAATTAAAAATCTGTTGAACTGTAAAAATATATAAATGACTATTTGTATTCAAATGATTCTCCAGAAGATTTATGGAGTGAGTTTAAAAAGACTATGCTCTAACGGGCCGTTCTGCAATCTTTCACGGAGTGCCGCAAACAGGGACATCTCGGCCACGGGCCTCGGGCAAAGCGATGGGCTCTTAATGGATCAACAGTTCGTAACTGGAAGCCCAAATGGCACAGCAATCACTACGAACCAACCAATGAGGATCGTCAACCATGGAGGCCACAAGCAAATCACCACTATTTCCGTCCGCAACAGATCCTGCAACAGCAATGACGCATGCAGTGACGCCAATCTCCGCAAGTTGCGGCCAGCCCACGCAATTGACGTGGCACCACCAATCATCTTCCGACACGCGCTCGGCATCCTGGCCGTCCGATTCGAACCGCCTCATCGTCACCGTCGGATTCCGCTAACCGGACAATAAATACATTGGATTCCTCTGCCAAGCCTCCTGCACCCGCTAACCCTACCCTTGTTTGCCTAACCTCCCCTGCCTCTCTTGCCTTGATCCAGAAGAAAAGTCGCCGCGTTCCCCTCGCCTGATGATGAAATCCTCTTCTCGTCTAGATCTGAGCCTGAACTTCTTCCTTTCTTCCTCCATTCCTACACGTGTGGTTCTCGGATCGGATGCTTGGTCCGATCGAGCAACGGTGAATTTCGCTTTGTTATTTGTTTGTTGGAAACGCGTGGTTTTGTTTTTTGATGATGTGCAGGTTCCGATCTGGTTGGTTCGATTGATGAGTTGACGAATCGGCTTGAAGCGAGACGAGGCTGCATGGTTTTCGTGCTCGGATGCTTCTGCTCTGCGTGTTTATCGCGTTACCTGATGTTGGTTAGTCTTTTACCGAAGAAACTGGTGCTTCAGTTTTTCTATCGGTGCCTGATCCGTCGAGTCGCAATCTGCCGACCTTCAGAGCTGAGACGTTCCGGCGAGATCTGGATCTGATGTCTTTGGCGGACTGGGAGGCGTCAAAGGGCCTCTCGATGATATCTCTTTGTATTGATAATTATTGGATGAAATTTCGATAATTATTAGATCTGAGAGATATTGGTCGGAGGGATACGTGCCTAACTGAAGGCAAGGTAAGGTAAAAACATGTAGAGGGGAAAAGATACGAGGGGAGAGATAAAAAATGTGAAAAAAGTGAGATGTGACATCTTGAAGGCCTTTGCCATGATGGGTGCGCTCGCATGGCAGGCCACCATAATAAAGATGTGGTTTCGTGTGCTGGGTGGGAGATCGCACGGGGAGTTGTTTTTCACCCTGGGTTCTCCCACCCTTTGTGTCCCTGTGCCCTGATTCATCTTGTTGGCTTCTCGTCTTACGCACCATCATCACGGCGTGCTGCAAATTGAATGGAGCTACAGCACAACATACAAGGTACAACTGGATCTAAATTTTCAATTTACAGTTGCAATTTTTGAACGCATAAATTTATTTACGTCCATGTACAGCCGCCCAAATATACTGAAACCATCATCAATCGGTCAACCTTTACACGTCTACACTGCTTTATCCATGCTTGTTCATTCACCCAACAGTGCTGTCCCACAAGGCAATGCATGTGGGAGTTAATTGACCATTGACGACGACAAACATTTAACTGTAAATATAGAAATCAAGTATAAATGAAACTATTCAGGAATGTTGGGGATATTCAGTATTTGTTTAGGCAAAATATAGCCAAATCCCGTTTCTGACGAGATTATATAATTGGGATCTGAACTGAATTATTTGCTCGTGTACTGAGAAATTATTTTGCTAGTTGATTTGCCTAATGTGTCATTATCATTCTTTCATTATCATTTATCAATGTATCAGAAGGCATTATGAAAGATTGTTGTCTTATTTTGGTTATATTATTATTATTATTATTATTTGTCAAGACATTGTATCTATAGACAGATTAGCTGTGTACCTATTTTATGTACTTTCGAATGCAAGATGCCTGGTTGCAGTCATTACATTGTAATTAGCTTGATTTATTGTCATCCGATGAAAGCCGCATGAAGATCTGCTGAGCCATATGAAGTTCTGCGCCCCATCAGTTATGTGTTTGTATATGATGTGAAAAAATGAACTGCAATGCCTTCATGGTGGCGTCGAGTATTTATAAGCCGCATGAAGATCTGCTGCTGCGCCATATGAAGTTCTGCTGCCCCATCACTCCATCAGTGATGTGTTTGTATATGATATGAAGATGAACTGCAATACCTTCATGGTGGCGACGAGTATTTATATGAAGTCTCAGGAAGATCGACTGCTGGGTATGGCTATGGTTTCTTCTTTCTTGGTCACAATTGGTTGATGGTAGGCACAACTCAGATAAGAACTTGCATGATTTATTTCATTTTGAGTACTCTTATGGTTCTGATGCCTATTATTGAGCTGTCATGAGCTGAAATTAGTATTCAAGAATCGGTGGAAGTCATTTGATGATCTCTCTAAAGCAGCTAGGTTTTGTATTGGTGAAACAATTTGATCAGTCAGAAGGTAGCAATAGCCCGACAATTTGATCAGCTAGGTTTTGTATTGGGGAAACAATTTGATCGGTCAAAAGGTAGCAATAGCGCCAATGTAGCGGTGCCAAAGGATCCCTTCTTGCTAGAGGGCCTCTTCTTTTTTGCACTACATAATCTACATAATTTGTGACATGAATCTTTGATGATTTTCTTCTCAGAATTGATTGTTTCTGCAGCATCCACTCCTGCGGTTACTGTTTGTACACTGATGAAAACTAAGGGATGGGACTTGGAAAAAGAAATTATTCAGCAAAGGAAGGAGGGATGAGACTTAGGAAAGATATTATTCATATGTTGTTTTCTCTAATTTTTTAACGATAAGATACTATGCAGTTTGAGCTTCTCATCTTAAGATTTAGATGTGCCATTTTTTTGGTTTTAACTTCTCGTAGAGAAGCTTTATAATAAGCGATTTTTTTTATTTTTTTTTTGCCATGCTTCGTAAAGTGTGCTTACCTTTTAGCTGGTGGCTTTCATCAGAAGTATTTTTAGCACCTCCCTTTATTTCAATTTAAAAGATGTTTTAACATTTATTTTTATTTTTCTATGCATTATATACTATGTCTAGATAAAGAATTGTATCTTGAAAATTAAAATTGTCTTATTTGATAAAGAAATGCGTCTATAAAAATAAAAATGTCTAGTGTAGATAGGAGTCGGTAGATTATAGCATATAATCCTTAGCCCGTGGTTATGGTACCCTACGATTTAGTGTTTGGTGATTCTTTCCTGTTCAGGGGGTCTTACTGTTTCGTTGTTGGTATATATAATGTATATTGTTCTTGTCGGGTTAATTCTAAGGAGGCTGGAGCCATTGTATGCTAATTTTTTGGAGGCTTCACTACATGGGACAGAAACCTTGGTTGCTGTACGAAGGTATATATGATTCGTTAATAACTCAATTTTTACTGGTTTGTCAGCTGTGCTGCGTTAGAGTACTATATATGCTTGTGTCCAATATTGCAGCCATTTGTTACTATTATACTGTATAAGGTCTGTAGAAAATTGCTTGTGTAATTTAATTTTGCATAATTTCCTCTATTCTATCAAACAATTTAATTTATTTTTTTTAAAATTGTTCTAGATTTTGATCATCGTTGTCCCGTCTGTCTCCTAATTGTGGATCTTGTCTCAACACGGTGAGGTCCTCTGTGGACTGTTCATTACAGTCTTAGACGGAAGGTGGTTCGATTCCACCAAGGTCCTGTAGTGCGTATTTTGTGATTAACATATTTAAATATTTCTTTAAATATTAATTAAATATTTGTATTTGCTATTTTTCTAAAATCCTTCTTGCCAAGATAATTGTAATATACATTCGATATTACTGTGATTCTATTAGTATTTGAACTTTATATATACTC
Source organism: Microstegium vimineum (assembly GCA_022036555.1). Classification (NCBI taxonomy): domain Eukaryota; kingdom Viridiplantae; phylum Streptophyta; class Magnoliopsida; order Poales; family Poaceae; genus Microstegium; species Microstegium vimineum. The sequence continues at coordinate 15,487,590 of CM039139.1, forward strand.
TTATTCGTTGCACTACTTCAGCATGAGTATTCTTCAGTGACTGAACCTCTTACAACAAGTGAATGAACCTCACATGCTGAAAGACACGGTTCTAGATGACAAAGATGAGAAAAACACTAATAGAGGAAAGAAATAAAGAGTGAAGACAGGGTTTTAGGAGATAAAAATGCAGGAGAGAAAAACAAAGGTATAAAACTCGAACTGCAAAAATGCAGGAGAGAGAACCCACTGGAATTTTTGCATTATTTTTCGTATAGAAAACCCTTTACAATGCACATGATAAACGGTAGGTGCTAGGTTATTTGATAGGATAGAAAAGCGAAGGTATAAAACTCTTAGCATCCGTGATAATAATACTATCACTGTTGTATCTGCTTGTCTATTTCACTAGGCAATAAGAGCATCTTGAAGAGATTAGTTAAATTATTTTTTAAATGTAAATTTAGCTATTATGAAAATTAAAAAATATCTCTAACAAACTTTATAATTGACTCTATAAATTTAGCAACTCTTCATCTTACCTTATTCGCTATCTATCTTTGGATAGCTTACCTCACTAACCTCACTAACCATTTAGACTCTTTATTTTTACACTTAACTTTAGACTTTATTTTTATAGATTCTAGTATTATCTATTTTAGTATTATCTATTTTAGAGTAACTAAATCATTAAATTTAACTTGTATTTTTTAGCTAATCTCTGGAAGGTCCTCTAAGGAGCCACTCTCCATTTCAAATCATATGTTTTAGCCTTTAAAAGTACTAGTGAAAATACACGTATATGTCTATAAAAAAAATCATATATGTGGCCTGCAATTAAATAATAGCAATGTTAGACCTTCTATCTAGTGGCACTATGTTCGCTTGTCTTGTAATTTAGTATTTCAACCTTATTTTAGTTTATTTTTACTCGCAGCTTCAGTTGCCTCCCTAAGTTTGATGTCACAACTAGACGTTGTCCAACGTTTTCAGACACAACTTTGCTCTCTCACACCTCCGCTGATCCTTATGGAGCCACCCTGACTCTATGCACCCAGGAGAGAGTGTACAGTGGACAACACGCTCTCCCCGCCCCACTGTAGTGGTAGGCTAGCGTCGAAGAGCTGGTATCGTGCTTCAAACCCGACAATACAAGCATAAAACATGATGATGGGAGGGGTGCAACAACAATCGGCTGACGTCTCGTCTGAGTGATGAATACATGACGTTGTTTGGTGGTCCACTCTCGGCGTCCAAACGTGAGGCCATCAGGAGTTCAGGACCATCTTCCCCGCTGGCTCGGCAATCGACAACATCCAACTTTCTGAGGGGGTAGATTTGGAGATCTTGTGATCGCCTCTGCTTCTCCTTCCAGCATTACTTTGTCCCTCATGTAGGGTGATACCTTCTTTTGGTTGTCCACAACATCTATGGCCGCGTGCGTGAGTTCTTCCATTTGAGGGTGTGTTTGCCTTTGTTCTTTAGGGTCTGGCTCGCCTCTCTAGTTTTCTTTTCTTTTATTGGGTTCTTTTCTTCTTTGGATTTCTGCTTAGTGTCTAGAAAACCTTTGGTTACTTAGAGTTGAGTTGTTTGTTATTTCACCAGTGTTATGTATCTCCTCTTAATAAAATACGTGATACGACACAGTGGCTAAAAATAATAATTATATTTAGGATTTGTTTGGATATTACTGGAATAAATACACCTATAATTTGTTTATACTTGTATTTTTACAGTGCACAAAAAACCAAGCAATAATTATCCGTCTGTGAAAATCCATATCTAATTTCTATAGCTACGGAGTCGAAGCTACTGCCATGGATCCACACCTCATTGCTTTGTTCTCCTGCAACGAAGAAGCCCAAGATCTCCTATCTCCTCCTTGTATGCCATGACAGGATGTCGCCTAAGACGCCAACGACCATACCTTTGGCCATGTAGCACTCCGCTTTGTCAGCACTCTAGTTTCGGTAGTGCTCAATGGAAAATCATAACACATCCGAGGGTGAAGATCTCTCGTCGTGGGACGATGTTTTTAGGTGATACTTCCTCCATCTCAAATTATAAGTCATTCCAAGAATCTTGTAGAGTCAAAGTTTATAAAGTTTGATCAAATTTATATAATATAATAATGACATATTTGATACCAACTAAGTATCATTAGATTCTTTATTAGTTATATTTTCATACTATACCTATTTGATGTCATAAATTTTTATGTTTCTCTATAATCTTTGGTCAAACTTAAGATGATTTGACTCTCCAAGATTCTTGGAATGACTTACCATTTGGAACGGAGGGAGTATGTTTTATAATTCTTTTGCTCTTTTATAATATAGATATAGATACATAGATTTATCAGATATAATGTATGTTTCAATGCATAGTTGTTGCTACCAAACCAGACCAGACCTAAACCAAACGATACACCTGACGTCTTCCCTTTTGCCCCTAAATCACTGTTGTTCCACCTTTCATCAATTCACCCGATCTCCCGTGTGGGTGTGGCGAAGGGAGCAGGCCGGTCGAAGAAAGCTTCGCGGGATGCCCAAATCCAGAAGCCTAGTAATAACGAACAACAAAAAAAGATCTGTGCAGCTGTGCCAAATCATACATTACGGTAAACACCATCAAACCAAACGAGCAGCATAGCAAATTATAACGCTCATCCCGCCGTGAATCGACAACAAAAATTTACAAAAAGTCAGTCCAGCCCCAGCTCCAGCTCCAGCTCCTCGCACGCGCCGCGCCCTGTGCGTTCGTGCAGTGGTTGCTTGCAGCTCGGATCCTTCATCTCCACATCGACTTGTCCGACTCGTCGGTGGCACCGACGTTCTCCGACAGAAGCGACGGCCGCGAACCCGTCGACGTCCGGTGAGACGCCCGCGGCGAGCGGTGCTCCTGCAGAACCAAGGACGGGCGGCCGCCGTGTGTCAGTCAATACCACCAGTGAGTGACCGGTGAGCGAACTGAACATTACAAAGCAAAACAATACCATGCGGAAGGGGAACTCGTCGCCCTCGAGCATGTGCACGATCTGCCCCATCTTGGGCCGCTTGTACGCGTCGGCGTCGATGCAGCGGAGGCAGACGAGGAGCACCCGGTTGAGCACCCTTGGCGGCGGCGGCGCGGCGATGCGCGGGTCCACCAGGTCCTCCACGCGCCGGCTGCCGACCATGCCCCTGAACCACTCCACCAGGTTCACCTCGCCGGCGGGGCGGTTGTAGTCCACGGGGCTGCGCCCGGAGATGAGCTCCATGAGCAGCACGCCGAAGCTGTAGATGTCGCTGCTCTCGTTCAGCATGCCCGTCGACGCGTACTCGGGGGCCACGTACCCGAACGTGCCCATCACCCGGGTCGTCACGTAGCTGGACCCGGACCCCAGCACCTTGGCCATCCCGAAGTCCGACACCTTGGGGTTCCATTTCTTGTCCAGCAGGATGTTGCTCGACTTGATGTCGCGGTGCACCACCTTCGGTTCCAGGCCTTCGTGCAAGTACGCTATGCTGCACAACACATTCGATTCCATGCATGGTACATGACATGAGCAACATTATATTATTACCACAGTCGATTTATCATTTCCCTATGCAGTATGCACAACATGAACATACCCTTTGGCCGTACCGACGGCGATCTTCATCCGTATTTCCCACGTCAAAGGGCTGACCGGCCCGACGTCGCCGTGCAGCCACTGCTCCAAGTTGCCGTTTTCGACGAACTCGTAAAGGACCATTCTGCGAAAGCAGATTCATGGGCATTGCCAGTGAGTATCAATAATCAGACTATCAGCAAGCATTTGTCAGTCCAGTGGCCGACAGTTATTCAGGCGAATTCACAAGTAGTGTGGCGCAGCTCACCGTTTAGGGCCTTCTGCGCAGTACCCGATGAGCCCGACAAGGTGCTTGTGCCTCACTTTGCCGATGGCTTCAACCTCCACCTTGAATTCCTTCTCGGCCTGACCCCTAAACCAAATTATCATCTCAATCAACAGGCATGCCGACTAGAGAAGCTATCGTCGTCGCAACATAAACTTGTAGTCACTGTCCATTTTAACTCTCGAGTTTTACCGTAAAATAAATGTCCTAGCAAGGTATGGTTGAGGTAAGAAACAGCAATAGCTGTTGCTTCTGTGGCAATCTATCAGGAACCCACGTGCATGCATTTGATTCCCTTGAAAGCTAACACAGCTTCAAAGTTCATTGCACTGCATATTTTTGTTGGATATATATACCTATACGAAGCTGAAAAGGAAAAGTTTGGTCGTCGCTTTGCCTTTCCCCTGCTTTATCTTTTCTTGAAAGAAAGGATTTAATCGGTGGCCCATATGATTACCGACGAAGCTCAACCAACTAGTAGATGGACATATACGGGCCATCACACAAAAGCACAAAAAGAGCCACCTACTCATATCACAATCATACGTAGCCTTGAAAAACAAAATATATGTTTTTTTTTTGTTGTTGTAAATCATTGACTTTAGTATATGGACATTGTGGGCATGCATACACCGTACACTACATTATATCCATGGATTCACAGGATCATCGAGATCAATAATGTCATAATCGTGCCACACAGTACAGTGAGGATCAAAGGTGTGGACACGCCTGCTACCAGCAAAATTGTGCTCTTCGGTGACTTGTGAAGATTGTTGTGAACCCCACTACTAACTTTAAAGTTTAATAAAGACATCAAAGATCAAACCTTTTTTTTTCGTTTTTTTGGTTGGCAAAGACGGAAAAGAACTCTCCAAGTTATTAAACCTTTTCTCCTCGGTTTTGGAGAGCTAAACATTCACAAAATTCAGAGAGTGCTTTCCGAATCAGGAAAAAAATGCTGCTATCACCAATGGTTAGTTGCTGTTGCTGAGCAGTCAATTGATTTAATGCAATTCACCTGTCTACAACTGAAAACTCACATTGGTAACAAAAGACAGAAGCATTGCTTTTAAGCTAGTAAAAAACATGCTTTGAAGCCACATCAACAGCAAAGCAACAACCACCCCTGGGGTAATGTGACCAATGACCAAGAAATGCATTCAATCAAACATACTCCTATGCATACTACCACTTGTCTAGATCCTAGGCCTCAAGGAGTACAGTAGCACTACGATCCTGTACCCATTCAGGCATTTACACCAGAAAGACAAGAACGAGGGAACATAATTGTACTGTGTACTAGGGCGGTTAATTTAATTTAATTTACACACGTCGATTCAGTAATTAGTAGATGCTCAAGTAATGAGCATTTTTTAATCTGAAAGTAAACGCCTGAGTCCGATGCTTTTACCATGATCTTCTGGGATAGGATAGAAAAGAAAGATACCACCAATACAGTACCAAAGGAAAAGGGACAGTGAAGAACAGAACAGAACAGGACACTCACTTGTGATCAAACAAGTCCTTGACCGCGACGACCTCACCGCCGGCAAGGATGCCGCGGTACACGGTGCCGTAGCCTCCTTCCCCGACCACGTTCTCGGGACAGAACCCGCCCGTGGCGACCTCCAGCTCCGTGAGGTCATACCACCTCCCCCACCCCATCTCCATCTCCACCCCCGGCGCGGGGGTTCCGCCAACGACGACGACCCTGCTGACCGGCTCCGCCTTCCTCTTCACCGGCGACCCGAGCGAGCTCGCGGCCGCGGAGGAGCTGGCCACGCCAGAGGAGGTATCGGTGGCGGTGGCGGTGGCGCCCGCGCCGGCGGCTCCCTGGTCCGCGCCGACCTTCTCCTTGGGCTTCGGCGCGGACGACGCGGCGCGGGAGGAGCCGGAGGCGGAGGCGGAGGACGGCGCGTGCTCGACGCGCGACAGCGAGGGCGGCCTCGCGCCTCGCCTGCGCGCGAAGAAGAACGCAGCGGCCACCGCGGAGAGGACGAGCAGGGCGACGAGTGCGGCCGCACCGCCCGCCGCGACGGGGACCGGCATGCCGAGGAGAGAAGAGGAGGTGTTGGAGCTGGAGCCGCCGCCGGAGTCGGCGGCGTCCATTGGCGGTTGGGAGCTCGGGGGCGGTGGGGCCGTTTCGTCCCCCGCCTCCGAGCCGTTAGGCGCAGCAGAGCAGGAGGAGCAGAGGCAGAGGTGGTGGCGAGGGAGGGAGGCGGAGGCGGAGCGTGTCGCGGGCGGCAGCCGTTCTGTTTTATGGCGCAGCGCAGTGGGAGTTTGTTTGGTGTCGTTGTTAACGTTGGTGGACTCTGGACTCTTTCCAAAAAAAAAAAAAGAAACGTTGGTGGACTCGGTGTTGCGTGGGCCCGGCCCATCAATTTCATCTCTCAGCTGCTTTTTCTTCTACTCATATCATCGTTATTTTTTGGAAGCTGCCGCCGAACGGACGTTCTACGGGTAGAATGGACGCTCGAGCGGCCCGCAATCCCTCGCACCTTACGGGACACACGGACACCCATCCCGCCCACCCCGACACACACAGATCCGCACGGACCTCCTCCTTCGACGGGATCCGCCGCCGCCGTCCAGCATGGCCACTGTGCCCCCTCTGAAACAAAAAAAAACATCAGAAAACATTGATAGAAAAACAATAAACCGAACTAATTTTGAAACATCAGAAAAACAACACTTGCAACATATATTTAATAGCACATGAAACATGCGTCTGTACCCCTTAGCTATAACACCATATCTAAATTTATGAAACAAACTGAAAAATGAAAATGAAACATTGGATCTGGAGGGGGTATGACAACATCAGAGAAACATCATCATCATATGTTACGAAACATTGAAAATGAAAAACTGAAACACCAGTAAAACATTTAGAGAAACATTAGATTCGGAGCGGGGTACGAGGAGGGGAGGGGACACATCAGAGAAACATCTCATCATCTATGCGTGAAACATTGACAATGGAGCACTGAACCACCGGCGGAACATCACAGAAACATTGGATCTGGAGGGAGTAGGGGCAACATCAGAGAAACATCGTCATCATATGTTGCGAAACATTGAAAATGAGAAACGGAACCACCAGTAAAACACTTAGAGAAACATTAGATCCAGAGCAGGGGGAGGAGACACATCATAGAAACATCTCATCATCTATGCTTGAAACATTGAAAATGGAGCACTGAAACACCGGCGCAACATCAGAGAAAACATTGGATCCAGAGGGGGGAGGGCAACATCAGAGAACATCATCATCATGTGTGACGGAGCAACCCAGAGGGGGAGGAAAGAGGAACAGGAGAGGAGCGCGAGGGGGGAGGGATCCGGTGGATCCATGGCGTCTGCCGCCGCCGTTGGATCTAGTGGATCCACTACGTCTGGTGCCGCTGTTGGATCCAGTGGATCCACTGCCACCGCCACTGGATCCGGTGGATCCATGGCCGTCGTCGTCGGATCCGGCGGATCCACGACCGTCGTCGTCACTGGGCCATGGATTCGACGGATCCACGCTCGTCGTCGTCGCTGCCGCCGTTGCAGCATCCGCCGCATCCGCATCCGCAGCGGCCGCCACATCCCACAGCAGCCGTCGTTGCCCCAGATCGGAGGAGGGTGTGTGGGTGCAGGAGAGAGAGAGAGAGAGAGGAGGGAGTGGAAGGGGGCAGGCGGAAATGACGATGCGGAGCGCGGGGTGGATTTGGGGGGGTGGGGGTGGTTACGCGCGGGCCACCGCCCCCCGCCGGCCCAGTTGCGGTACGACGCGTGTCGAACGCCCGTCTTTTATCATTACCGTTATTTTGGCGCTGTTTTGGCATTAAAATAAAGGGAAATGAAAGCATTTATACGTTTATCATCTTCCTAAAAAAACGAATTCATACGTTTGTTACCATACTATCCTAATCGGGACGGATAAACAGGACAATTTCGCATGTTCGAGTCACGATTGAACAATTATATACTAGCAGCCTCGCATTCATGCAGAGAGCACTAATTTTGCTAAGCGACGTTTAAACCGCAGCGCAACTACTCCTATAAACACAGGACTGTACGACGGTGTAATGCATGCATGGGATACGCACGCGTATAATTGACGTGTATCTGATCAGAAAAGCACGGGCGGGCGAATGTGATTTGCGAGGGCAAATATGATGGCGGCATCAACCAGCGGTGGGGGCAGGGGCGTACGGGTGTTGCGCGGGCGTACATTATCGATCAGCGCTCGGGCGGCCGTTCCACGGGAGGCGTGTAGTTTGTTTCCGCGCGCGGCTGGTCGTTGGCCGGAAGCTGTCCCGTGAGCGGCCGGCGAAGCGAGGTATAGAGAGGGCCCGCCCCGTGAAGGCTCTCTAGCGCCCGTTGGTTTCCGGTGGAGCGTCGCCGGAGTCCCCGCTACGTTGCGTGCCCGGCCGGGCCTTGCCTGCTTCTGTACGTAGCACCACCACAACACAAGCTGATTGGTGATTGCGAAGAAAGTGTACGTACGGATACAATATATGATGCCCGTCACGTGTGTATTTGGTATTTATGCGTCTACGACTGTATACGACCGGACCGCTGCTGGTATTGGTAACATGATGGCGATGATGGTGTACAAAGGAGCAGTAGTACATGTTTGAACCAGCAGTTTCGCATCAGTCTGCCGTACAGAAACAAAACGCGGCTCCGTTTTCTGAGCGAGCTACCGACGACGGTATCCAATGCATGCATGCATCGTGCAGTGGTCGTGCGAGACACATTCCTGGTCCGGTCCTCCATTGCCAGGTCAATGTTGCTCCTGTGTATCACCGTCTCCTTCAAACTCTCATGGGGTCCCCTGGCCCTAATTAGTAACAAGCTAGCTATGGATGAATAAGAGTAGTAGTAGTAGTAGTACTCCTCTCCTCTGTGCATGTTAAACCTAAACCCCGGCCAGCGCTCAACACATAAATAAACACCATTAAACTTTGGAGGCCTAGCCTAGCTAGACAGCGACAGACGAGTAAAGGCAACCTTGGATTGTCCTTTTGGATTAAAGAAGAAGAGGCTTGGCCTTCACTCTGCAACGTTCAGTTCAGGTTCTGTGAGGCATGCAGGTTAAGGTAAGGTTGCCGGGAAAGCGACGAGGCCCAGCCAGCCCGTGCCTCTCTGCCCGCCGGCCGCCGCGCCGGTTGATTGGCTTGCAAACCAAGCGTCCAAAAGAGTTGGGGAGGTGCGCGTGCCCATGCTTCCCTGTTCTGTTCCTCCCGGCGCGGCCATTCAGACTCACATCTTTACTAGTAGTATATTCAAATTAAACACGCGATTAAAAAGGATCACGAGACTCACATCATCAGGGCCGCGCCAAGTCTGAACGGGCACCGACGCCGCCATCTCCTGCCCCTGATTGGTTTCGTTATTATACATACGTACATGGATGCGTATATACGGAGTATGCAGGAGTACCGAGTACGTACGACGACACCGTCGACGCGACGATCGATCCTCTCTCTCTCTCTGAGAGAGAGATTAGTGACCCTGACTGACCGTCCGTGCGTGCACGCACGCACTAACAATCATCTCCTTGTGACTGCCTGGTTTGGGTTGGGAACACGCAACAGATATAGTACTCGCAATCAGTGTAGCTAGCATATTTGTACTCCTACTAGCTAGCTAGTCCTAGAACAGGTGACGAGGAACTGCGTGCAACACGTACTGTATGCCTCGCCGCCGGCACGTCGTACGTTCATTATTATGTCGACGGTTCTAACCAAGATATAGCGGCCGCTGGAGGGGCACGTACGTCGGCGGCGTGCGCATGATGCCACAGGTACGGTGTCGTCGATCAATCGGTCCGCCCGATGCCGGCGGCGGCTGGGATTAATGGCCGAGCTTGGAGAGGTAGCTCGATCCGGCCGGCCGCGGTCCGGGGTGTTGCGAACAGCGAACTCGTCCTCCCTCCTACGCCTTTTCCTCAGACATGACTGCTCACTGGACCTTCCGGGTCTCTCTTTCCGCGGCCGCGCAATTAGTCGCGCCGTTCGGGGACGGATTAGATCGCCAACGATCATGATGATGCCGCCGTTGATGGGGAACGAAGCTAGCTAAATAGCTAATGCGCGCGCTAGCCTGTTGGACACTTCGATTAGCACTTATCATTTTTCTCGGTCTCAGTTGTAGATTTCTTCTGAAACCACTTGTCTCACTCGTCTTGCATAGTCAGAGTAGGCGCAGCTGGTGTGTGATAGATTCTAGGATCGTCTAGGTGCGGATCCAGTGGATAGATAGGGTTCATATAGGTAGATAGAAGCGGATCATATGCATGCAGAGAGAAGTAGAGAGAGAGAGATGTCTTACGCATACCGGAAGAGTTCCAGTGGCGGCGGTGGTGTTAGGGTTAGTGCCTCCGTCCGCCATGGGTGCCGGTGTGGAGTCGGAGGACGCGCCAGTCGTCATCTGTGCTTGTCGGCGCGTCGGTGGAGCTTCCCGCCGCTGGCAGCGCACCCTCTAGATCGGTCTAGGGTTTAGGGATGTCGGTGGGGTTTGGCGGCGGCCAGTGAACCTTGATTTTCGTGTCTGGCGCCCCGGCCCCCACCTTCCTTATATAGCACTGTGCGACGGGGGCCCACCAACCACATGGTTGGACGCCCCTGATCAGGGCGTGACCTAGGGTCCGTTAGTCCGTTGAGCCTAACGGGAAGAGATCTAATTGTAAGAGTGTGCACCAAACACTGCAGACAGTACAGAGCGACACCAAGAGCTCAGACTTCACTGCTTCAGACAGTTGCTTTGGTAATGCATGTTACTACTAGCTGAAGTTTGAAGGTAAAGGTACGCGGCACAGAGATTCTTGGCATCTTTATCAGTTCTTCACCCATCCCTCTGTCCCATGTTTCTTGCACTTGCACACAGGAGTACCTGATGAATCCCTGCACTTGTTGCCTGAGGACTGCGAGGGGCATCCACCAAGAGCACTGCCTGGTTGGTGATCAAAGAGAGGTCAACTTTTGTCTTGTCGAACTGCTCCCAATGAGACTGCGAGACAGAGATGGAAACAATCAGACGCCTGCCAGCTAGCCCCCTAACAAATCACTAGAATCAGCGGCTGGTGTGTGTATACATCCATTTTCGGATTTCCCTAATGCCAAAACTGCCAATACATACATACATACACTACTCGATACTCATGGTGTATTTGGATTTCTGCAGCAAACAACCAAATGCAAAACCAGGACTCCATACAGTCCTTGCAACCCTAATAATAAAGGCAGAAAACTGTCGAGGGATTTAAACGCCCACGCGCATCTATAATCCTGCTGCCTCCTTAATCATCATCGGTCTGAAAGCTACCTGAGGGCACGGTCGTCGTCGTTACCTCTCGCGCGCCAATCACATATCGATCGGCGGTTGCAGAAAAGCCTGCTGGGATCCATGCCAGGAGATGCTGTTGGGAGGTCAGCCTCGCAGATGCATGTCTGGCTGGTCCAGGCTCTGTGTTTTGATTACGAGCATCATCAAAGCGTAACCGTGAGCGATAGCACGATTGCACCCGTTAGGTGGCTTAAGATTTGACTTCGTATTCGCCTCGGTGTCTAATCTAGTACCGAGTAACAGCACTCTGCACTCGTTGCTAGATCCTGGAGGTCTCTAGATACCTGACATTCTTGACGTCTGTTTCTGACTAAACGACAAGGCAGCTATTTCTTCCTCAATTTCTGCTTTGTCCCTGTCTTTGCTGGTGCTCTTGGTATTTCAGAGGACTCGGAAAGGCCACAGGATGTCCAGACTGTACAGGTTACTAGGCTAGCTTTATTTCTTTTTTATTTTATTTTATTGATTGATGCTCCCTTCGATTTCCATTATGTGATCGCTAGTTCACTACGCAACAGAAGAACAGCTGAACGAGGAGATATCAAGATTAGGGTCTCACAGGGGTTGTTATTGTACTCAGCTCCCAAAAAAGAAGTGATATAGCTGTTCCAAATTCATGTTTATAGTGTTCTAGTATTACAAATTATTTGTTCCATTTGTTAATGAAATTTGTTTTGCTAGCTGCTCCACATGGCAAATGTAAACTATTTGTATAATCATTGTTTATAAACCAAAATATTGAAGCTGTGTTCCGGTGCAAAATGAAGGACCGGAGAAAATATTCTAGATGCAGGAATTATTGGTCTACACATTTATGTTCATAGAATTTGAAAAAAAAAACTACTATACAGAACAAGATTGAAAGAGAGCTGATCTCTTCTTCTTTCTCTAATCTCTCTATTTTTCTTATTCTCTCTCATTTTCTTCTCCCTCAACCTTACATAACAAGATTGAAGGGATCTGATCTTTTTTTCTTCCTCTAATCTCTCTAATTTCTTTTTCCCCCTTATCTTTTTTCTCCACATATCTACATTTTCATTGATGCACGGGTCTGGAGCCCCCACCCCCACCCCCTTTAGATCCACCCCTGTGACAAAGGGCCAAATGTTAGTGTAGGGTAAAAATATACTAACAATTGTGGCAGTTATTTTTGAAAAAAATTGTAAAAAATAAATATAAATAAAATCTAGATACACATGACCTTGAAAACTGACCTCTATGAGCACCTGCAAGAGATATATAAATAAATAAAAACAAACTAGAAGTGATGAGACCGTGCGCTTCTGTTATATTGTCTACCATAAAAAGAATTGTGTCGTTAGTTTTGGAACATGTGCCAAATCGTGGACTTAAGCCAAGTGACTAGCTAAGCTATGACCAGTTTGTAACATTACAAGAATTTTATATACTTATTAAAAATAAACATAAATTATCTAATTAAATACTTTCTTGGTTAAAGTATATGTCACATTTGGCTTTCGTGCACACCTTTGATCCCTAATTTATTTTATAACATATTATTAAAATTCTTAAAACTAAAGATATTTTTTATGTACTTTTCAATACAATTCTGACATATAACTTATATGTTTTGAAAACTAAATGATTTAGCTTTTTTATGATTGTAGTTGTTAAGACTAACCGATTAGGTTCCCTGTATGAACATATGCATATTGATTAAAGTTCTCTAGTTGATATGAGTGTTCGTTTTTTAGATTTATTCGAGGATTTAATAGTGCTATTCTTCTAGCACTAGACAATGTGCTTGTCGATTGTGTGATTTCATCAATACCGGGATCTATCGATTTAGTCTTTTGAAGGTGCTTATAGGGATAAGGGGTGTGTCCGTTTTGTGATCTGGAAGAAAAAAAAAACAAATCTTCTTATCCTAAAAGTAATGCTTTGTTACGATTTATGACAAGGAGGTAGCATGTGCTTTAATTGTCAAGTCCTTTCCTATTCAAAGGCCACCACATAGAGGTATTTGACCTGATCGGGTTTTACTAACCCAATTAAACTTTATTCATTTCTATCCCATCCAAACGTGTGTGGGAAGGACTCCCCCTAGGCCTGCCGGCCTAGGGTTGGGGCCAGCCGGCCCGCCTCTGGCCCATCTCAGCCTCTGCTTTGTTCTAGTGTCTTCTTGAGTCTTCTAGAGTATTCCAGAGCTGGTACTCGGCCTATGGGACAGGCCAAATCAACCGGTTCAACTGTTTCTATTGTTTTTTGTTTGTCTTTTTCATAAAAAGTACTTAAGACATAATTCTTGTTTGGAGTCGATAAAGTAAAAACATGTGAGAGGAAAATAAATTTCTGCTTCTCAAAGAAAGCGAACCAATGGAAAGTATGCATCCTCCTTTGCTTCGCCCCTACCCTCCTCCAAGGCTCCAACCAAAGAAGTGGATCAACATCCATAGAGGAGCCTTGTCGCCATGGGACGGAAGGGCACACTCAAGGTGTTCACGATGACCGCCTGTCGTCGTTGCATGTTGGAGAGGGAGCATGCCGATGCAAGCGAAGGGAGGTAGTGTAAATTGGCATATATGGTGAAAGTTTGACCATATTCACTAGTCATTGGTTTTTGGTTTTGGGAATTGGCATAGGTGTGTTTGCACCTTCTAATTTATATGTAGATCCGCTCTGTCTGCAAGGTGCAGCTACTCCTTGACGTGCAACATCTCTGCACTAAACATTTGAACTACATCTCATAAATGCAGTTGTTTGGATAATATTGTGTCATGTTTAGGTCCACAGTTAGAATCTAGTATAAATTTTAGCTCTTTAAGCTTTAAACAGAGGATCTAAAATTTTATTAATTTTTTAAAGGATCATTATTTTATTAGATTGGGACATATAATGTATACTAACATAGTCTAAAATCCAGTATCCAACTAAGCTTTAAAACATAGAAACTAAAAACGTCCTTAGTTTTAGATGTCGAATAAGAGACCTAAACCTAATTTAAGTACCCATGTGCCATGTTTATATTGAAATGATATAATAATAAGACATAAGAGCAAATACAAGTACTTAAATAGAATATAAATGAAGATGAACAAATAGTATATCTCTCTTAATTTCTTAAAGAGTACAACAATATTTTTGCCCTGAAATTTAGCATACATCAATTTATAAATAAAAAGAGTAACCCGACCAACTAGAAAATGCATCAGAAATAATGAGAGAGAGAGAGAGAGAGCGCGAGTACTGGAAACAGAATGGGCGTCTGCTCTGCTGTGTTTAACCACCGCATGGCCTGTTAGGTCATTTTCAATGGGAGTTTCATAACATAATTTTCAACACAACCACATTTTGGAGACAGTGTAGAGGAGTTTCATCATGAAACTCTCTCTACTCCCATGAAACTCTCATCATCTCTCTTTATTAATACAATGTCACATTAGTATATTTAATGTCTATAAAACTTTGCTCTATTGAGACTGGCCTTAGCGCTTTCTCAACCTGGGCCAGTGCCCAACAGAGCCCAGTGCCCAACAGAGCTAACCGGCCAGGCCCATTTTTGGACATTGGACAGTTCACAAATGAGACAGCCCAAAAAAATGAATAGAGATCGACTTCTTCTTCAACCTCCGTCCGGGACAACGCTCCTTTAGTTCGTCACAGCCTCGCAGACTGAGCACTCCCCAGTTAATTTTAGACTAATATAAGGCATAACAGAGGCAGATTATGGTTAGAATTTATTAGGAAAAAATTAGTTTATTATTAGTCCATTGACGGACTAATTTTTAGAGCAGTGGTCCAAACGCTTGCACGTACAAGATTTTGTAGAATATTATTTTTTAGATTAGATGAATTTTAAACTTCAGAAAGTTAAGGATTTCGGGATGGATATCTCTGCTTATGGGCCCCGCCGGTCGGCCAAGGCCAACGTCTCAATCTCAAGGCCCATTGCCCAAGCAGCTCCGTCAGAAGTCAGAGCTCAGAACACATGCCACACGCGATGTGATTCTCCTGAAACGCAGGCGATTGCTGCCAGTGTCTGCCAGTGCGCCGCCTTGTTGTCGTCGGAAGAGGCAGCACGGCAGCATCACCATGGTCCATGGCACTTGCCCTGGCACACATACCGCCAACATACACCATACCAACTGCACAATACTACGAGTACTACTAAATTAGGTGCATTGGGCACAGCGCACAACGTTTCAGCATCTACATATCCTGTTCTCTTTTTTTTTCCCTTTTTGCATCATCCGTAAGGAAAGGTTTTGGAGCCACCGGATAAGCGTTTCAGAGCAGGTTTGAGATGAGCCGACGCTTCAGGGTCCTCGAGGTGGACTGGTACGAACGGACGAGGAGGCCGGCGCCGATGCCGACGCCGAGGCAGATGCCCAGGCTGATGCCGACGCCGACCCTCACGCCTGCGGTGAACCATGACAGCTCGTTGTACTCCTCGCCGTCATCAACCCCGTCGGACCTCGTGTTCGTGTAGAGGCTGCCGTCGTCGTCCTCGTCCTCGCCCTCGTCCGGGTCGGGCCTGTAGCACCTGTAATCCGATTCCGATTCCGATTCCGATTCCGATTCCGATTCCTGCACGCGACACGCAGCAGCAGCAGCAGCAGTTCAGTCGTTTCAGTTCAGATTTCAGAGTGAACACTGAAAGAAACTTTTTTTCTGAATTCAACGGAGAAGGAAAAGAAATTGAGCGCACTGTGATAAAAAAAAAGAGATCAGATTGTACCTCTGGGTGATGCTTGGGAGGCGTTTCTTTCATGTCCTCCGCCTGCTCGCCGCACTCCGGGATCGGGTCCATGAACGCCTTCACCTGGCGCCGCTGCCTGAACCGCAGCTGCATGGCCCTGGTGAACAGGACCGGCGTGCCTCGGAACACGCCTGCGACGTACACCTCCACCGCGGGCGGCTTCGTGTCCCTCTCCACGCCGCCACCGCCGCCGCCGCACCTCAGGAACCCCGAGCCGCGCTGCGTCGCCACCTGGCACTTCATCACCCAGCTCTTGGTGGTGGTGGCGCCCTTGCTGCCGTCCACGTCGCACGCCTCCAGGATCCCGACGATGATCCTCTCGTCCTTGCTCTGGACCTCGAACCGCACGCTGCCGGACACCCTGACGGTCGCCGTGCACACGAACGTGGCTTCCTCCGATCTCTTGTCGACGCGGTCCCGGCGGAGGGCGAAGGACACGCTGTCCTTGCCGTTGCTGATGATGCCGCCTGGGTGGCGGTCCGCGCCGCTCACGTCCAGGATGGTGTCGGGAGTTAGCGGGGTGTGGGTCAGGGTGAGAGCGCCCAGCATGGACTCGTCGACCTCACACCTGCTCAACCTCAGGTAGAAGACTCGAAGTGCGAGGGTGGACGACGGCTCCGGCACGCCCATGGCACCTTCTTCTGCCTCCGGAATGTCACCCATGTTTCAATCAAAGGAATGATTTTTGGGGATAGTTGTTCACTCACAAGAGAGAAACAGAATGGACCATATGTTTCAATTCTGAACATTCAGGGATTGGGACATCACAGAGTACTCCATCTGTACAAGAAAAACAAGGTATTGCAGTGGTTAGAGTGGCAGCCTGGCAGGGCATATTACAGGCAGTTAGAGGCAAGACCTACTAGAACCAAGCTATTGACGCATCTCATGCAGTAACAATTCCGTTCCAACATAAACGGATATCAGATAGCATCTGCTAATTCACAAGCAAAGTATCAGGAAGTTCACACATGATAGATGAAACTCTAGCTGGCTCTCTGAATCAATAACATAGATTTCTTCAACCCTCAAAGAACATGAAAGGCGAGGAATATGAATTCAACCTTTCCCTCAATTCTAGCATCGATGCCACAATTCCTGACTTCTGCGTTCAGAAACTGGTAGAATCATAGAATCCTAGGACTCTGTATTTTCAATTGCATACTTGCATGGACGAACAGCCTCTGCAGGAAACAGAGATGGAGAAACGAATTTTCGATTGCGCGACTAAACCACAACCGCGGCCGAGAAGCCGCAACTAATGATGGAATAAACCTTCATAATTTCCAAGAGCATGATAAGAAAACGCGCAGTAGGTTAGAGAGAAGAGAGGGGTGACGAATCATGAATACTTGAATAGCTTACCAGATTGAGCTCCAAGGCTGAGCGAATGAGCGATGCCTCTCCTTCGGTCCCTCTTCTCGTTCAGTTCTTCAGTCCTGGCAAAGAATTTCTCCTATATAAGTATATCCTATATATACTACTAGTACTAGGGATCTTTTTTTGGTGGAGCCGTGGAGGTGAGCTGGTGAGGCCCCGTAAATCCCTCAACTGACACCTCACACAATGCACACCAGAGTCCAAAACCACCGCTCCATGCATGACAACATGAGCCCCTCAAGCAACCCTAGTATACGTAGGAAAAAAATAATATTAATATAGAGAGAGAGATCAGGGCAGAGAGCGCTTCCGCAGTTCCGTTTGCCCGCCTCATAATAAAGCAGCGAATACCTACTGAAACTGAAAGCCGCATTTTAATGTGGATTAATTCGTACTAATGTTATAATATATTGCAGGTGTTAATAGAAAAGTAAAGATATCATGTATATTGTCGGGGCGAATTTGTTAGTAGTAGCACTTAGCAGTAATGCATGAGTATGGAATTTTGTACCGACATTTTAGATGTCTTCGAAGAGTGCCGTCAATAGCCATCCAAGTACATATAAGAAAAAAAAAAAGAAAAAGGAAAGAAGTGGAGCTGAGAGCTGAATTTAGGTGGTTCGGAAGCAAAAGTATCCACTGGCGCCTGGTCCTGGTGATCAAGATCTCAAACTTGGTAATGGCAGCGCCACTAGTCTACATCAACCATCACCCGCCACAAAGAATTCGTGACCAAAATTATGCTCTCGGATGATTATCCAGCACCCGTGGGCTACAAGGTTCAACAAGTCGAAATCAAGATTAAAGCTAGAAAAATAACCTGCCTGTTGTTGCGGGAATTGCAGGACAAATTACACTACTTATATTTTAGTCCATTGGTTCACTCTACTTTGTGAATCTGAGAAATAACAATGTACTCCCTTTATTTTAAATTATAATTCATTTGATTTTTTTATCTTAAATTTAATCACTCGTCTTACGTTTAAAAAAATGTGCAAATATAATTAAATTTAAGTCATTCTTGTAAATAAATAACAAAGTCATAATAAAGATGTACTCCCTCCGTCCCAAATTAACTGTAGTTTTGGATTTCCGTGTCACAACTTTGACTAAATTTATATAAAATACGTGTAACATTTGTGTCTCCAAATAAATTTATTAAAAAACTAGAGAAAGACATGCGAAATTTATACACTACCAATTATGTATCATAACTATTAATAATTTTTGATATAAAATTAATCTAATTTTTTTTCAGAGAGAGAAAGACAGATATTTTAGGACGAAGGGAGTAATATTTTACATAAAAATTGAATGATCAAACTTGAGGTTAAAAAAGTTAAACGAATCATGATTTAAAATGGAGGGAGTATATGATTAAGGTAGTGTATAATTCTCATTAATACCGTCTTTTATTATAGTTTTTTTGCTGATTATGCGTAATGGGCCTATCATCGTGATATGGTGTTGATTTAGGTGATATTCGGATTGGAGTTTGGTGCTATTTGAATTGGTGATGACATAGTCATATGAGGTCGGGTACCTCGAGTTCGGGTTTGATAATTCAGGTGTGGGTAACGGGTTACAAGTATTTTTTCCTGACCCGGTGACGCATGTCTGATTGTATACTTGCTATGCAGACCGAGGCCCGATGGCCCGGCGAGCACGACACGGCCCGAGGGACGGGTCGTGCCTGGGCCGCCATCTAGGTCCGTGGCACGGCACAGACACGACCTGATCTAAGAGGTGGCACGAGAGTGACCCGATGATTGTAACGACTAATTCAGTTAAGATGATCTGTTAAAATGATTTGTGATAACTGATAATTGAGTTGTGACCTCTTAAAAATGATGAACATTTATAAAAAAACAATAATAATAATCACTTATGAAAGTTTTGAAGTGTTTTTTTTGCACGGTAAAATGGTTCGCGGACCGTGCCTTTGGCCAGCAGCCACGCACCGTGCACGGCACGGCGGCCCGAGGAAGCATGAGCTGGGCCGGCACGGCACGGTCCATGGCCATCACTCTGGTTGCCTCCGTGCGGCTTCCTCCGACTTCCGAGTTCCGAGTTCCGTCCCACCCGGCGCTCCGGCAGTCCCACGCGGCCGCGCCCCGGCGGCTCGGCTCCCCACGGCCCTGCGACTCCGCCCCACACGGCCCACGCTCCGGCGACTCCGCGGCTCAGCTCCGGCGCCCACGGTCCAGCGGCCCCGCGCCACGGCGCGGCGGAGGGGCGTTTTTGGGAGGGCGAAGCGGACGCCCGCGGTCCTGTTTGGTTGGCGTGGAGGCGAAGCTGCTGCTGGAGCGCCTCCAGGAGTGCTACCAAACGGGCAGTTACTCATCGGCTTCCTCCTCTGACTAGCGCTCGCGATCTGATCGTTGCCCTGCCAGAGCCGCCTCCTACTCATAGCCCGCCATGATCCAGGCGGTGATGGTGATCAGCACCCAGGCCAAGCCTCGTCTCCTCAAGTTTTATAATTTCCAGGTTCCAAACGTTCTCCACTCTTCTCTACATTCCTCACCTAGTTGGCTAGTCCCCTCTCTTTCGTCACCATCCAGCAAGTGCTCGATCAATTTCCCCACCCAGATCAACTACTGTTTCATCTATGGATCCTTTCTTTCTTACGTCAGCAAAGCACATGCTCTTGCCCTTAATTCATTGACTTCCCCGTTTTATCGTTGCAGCCACCCGAGAAGCATCAGGACCTCGTCCGCAGTGTCTTCCAATGTATGCACGATTCGGTTCCTAATTTCTTCAATAATTTTGTATGGACGCTGAGCTGTGTAGTTTCTTGTTGCAGTACTCTCTGCAAGGCCTGACAGCGTTAGCAATTTTGTCAAGGTGGACTCCATATTTGGCCCGGTAATGGTTGATAAAGTAGTACAGTAAATGTTTGCTAAAGGCCCGGTAATGGTTGATAAAGTAGTACAGTAAATGTTTGCTAAAGGGACAACTGGTATTCAAATGCGCAATGAATGAAAAAAGAAGTTAATTGGTCAGACGCCATTTGTCTTCTTGGCTTCAGACATGCAGATTGGTATCTTAGGCATCTGTATGTAATCTAAACTGTGCTAACTGCCCTGTGGTTAAGTTGTTCTATCTAGGTTAATTTGCTCATATTATCGACAGAAAGTTGATACGGTTTGGTTTTCTTCTTTGTGCTTTGCAGGGAACAAAAATGGTCTACAAGCATTTGGCCACACTATACTTTATTTTTGTATTTGATAGCTCTGAGAATGAGCTTGCCATGCTCGATCTCATACAAGGTAACCTAATGACTTATTGATGAAAGAAGAAAGCACTCGCATTTTTCTAAGAAACAAATTATATTCAGTTTGTTATCATGACATTCATCTGTTTGGCCTGTCTTACTGTATAATCGTTAGCTATTAATTCCGCTTCTTTCAGCATTCAATCATCCTTGTATTTGACTTTTTATTCTGTATATTTGATGTATTATTTTTCTGCTACAAAGTACCTGTGAATTCTGATGTAACTATGGTAGCATGTTCTCAATCTTCTCTGTTCATCAATTCTGTCTAGCTACTGAAAAATTCACCCTGTACTTCACTTTCACTGACTCACTGAAGACTTATTTTGTATTCCTTTTGTCTAAACATAGTCTTATCAGCTCTGATTCAAGGAGATTGATTACTCTATATGAACTTTGTCTCGTGCACAGTTTTTGTTGAAACATTGGACAGATGCTTCAAGAATGTATGCGAGCTTGACATTGTATTTAACTTCAACAAGGTAGCATATGATCCTACCTTTTTTATGTTTTTATACTAGATAGTGTGCCTATCAAGGATGCATAGATTTTACCCAGATGAAATTTCCATTTATGATTCTTCAGTTGCACGTTGCATGTTTTGGGCAGCAAAAAAGGTGGAATGCAGAAGCTTTTCAATGCTGCATCACCATTTCTTTGGCAGCAGTTGGGTTGTCTGTATCAAATTAAGCCTTTTGATGCACAGGTCATGTGCAGTTCAAATCTAAAAGTTTGAATATAACAAATGCCTACCTCCAAGAATCCCTGTTATGCGGAATAGTTATAGCTTTATCTATCCATCTAATTAATTATTGTGGTTGCAATAGACAAGTGCACCCGTTCTCTGACTTTAAGGTAATATAGATAGGCTTCAAATGGATGATTTCCATGCCAGGTGGGGTTTGGATGACTGCTGCCTGAAATGATGGAGGGCACTGGGGACCCCTAGGGGAGAAACCTTGGCTAAGCAGAGAGAGTTGAGAAGTTGAGATACATAGGACTCGTTTTTTCAATTCCATTGATTCCTCTGGCTCTGCTCTGTGCACATCCTTATGTAGAGGAGAGTCCCCACTCTTCAGAAATCTAAGCTAACAATAGACAGAAACAACCAAAACAATAAAGATAGAATCATGTATATATTACACAGTAACTTCAAAAGTAGGGAATCTGCATCATCCTTCCTGCTGCCTACCCATTATGGCTACTGCCCGCCTTAGTTTGTCACCTCCCAGTGGTGGTGGTGTAGAACTTGAAAAGCATGGAAGGACCAGTCCACTGGAGCATATTTTCATGCCTCGGCAATAGAATTTTGTTACTATGCAGATGGTGGTAGCTAATTCTACGCCAAACTTTGGCCCCTTAGCACGGAACCTGCGGATGCATATGGTGCTGGTTTTCCCTTGTTCCTTGCATTCTCAGCTCAAGTGCTCACAATGAAATGCTCAGTCTTAGACAATGCCTCGATAATTCATTCCACTATTCTGGCGTTTCTTCATGTAACTTTAATCTAACTGTCAATATCTGATGCAGCTGCACACGATTGTGGATGAGATGATATTGGGGGGACAGGTGATCGAAACGAGTTCAGGACAAATAGTGAAATCTGTGGAAGAGATTGAAAGGTTCTCCCCGCTGCCTTCCCCACTCCATATATTGTCTGCACTCTTATGTCTCATGCTAATATCACTGTCCATTACTTGACACAGACTGGAGAAACAATCGAGCACAACCAGCTTCATACCCAAGTCGATTACAGAGCGTTTTACCCGTTAAGCTTCCACTCGTTTCCAGGGCACTGAGCATTTAGGTGTGAACATAATTGAGATACTGCCCGCTTTATGTGCTTGATAGTCTGACAATGCTTGCTGAGGTTCAGACATGCATCAGTAACAAACTGAGCCAGAGGGATCGCTGGTCTCTCACTTGCCTCATGTATCATGATAACTTAGATCAATGTTAATGTTTTTCAACCAGGCGTTGCCCATTCATGGATCTAGATTTTCCTTGGGCTTCATTTTTTTTGTTTCCTCTATGCTTATATGACAGCTATCGTTTTTTTTTCCTATCATTGTCAAACAGTCAGTATGTGCCAGGTCGCACACTTTTTCAATTCATTAGCTGATTCATCTCATAAAAAGGAGGCTCATTTCACCGCTGTAAATGTAAGCATGATGCAATTTTTTAAGAAGTGCTGTAAGCCAAGCTTGATCTGAAGCTTTAAAGTTTAAACCCGTTATGAGCCTGGTATCCCAGCAAGCCGTAAGGTTGCAGCACCCATTTGATTTTTTCTCCGTAAAGCTGGGCCAAATGTTCTTGTGTATAAGAATACATTTTTTATACATGATATATAAAAAAAAGTATTGAAACGCAAGTAATCATAACAATAAACCGGCCATGATTACTCTTTGGCCCAGATTAAACATGGAGACAGGTTATATTCCACCAGATTGCGGAGAAAGTGCAAGTGAAAAATTTCTGGTCTGTTGCATACTTGCATCCGATAGCTGATATTTTATTGTTATTCATGCCCGTCGATCAATATTGAGATCTAGATGTAAGTAGTTCTTTGAATTTAAGCCAGCTTGCTCACCATTTACAGCAAACCTAGGTACTGAGGCTTCCAGCCCGCACTTCCCGTACCCATTCCCATGAGCGATCTTGGTGGCTGCGCCGTGCGGCGGCCGCCGACGGCAGCGGAGTTGGTGGAGCGGCTCAAGGACGATGGCGACTTCGATGCTCTCCGCCGCGCCATCGTTCGGAAGGTCAAGGACAATGTAAGCTTCCCCCTAAACGTCAATTCCCCACATCCTTTAACCCAAGGGTTGCGATTTCGTCGCTCTTTAGTCCCTCCCTAATAATCCAGAGCAGTGGAACTTTGATGCGCATGCCACTCCTTTTCATTCTCCGGTGGATCGCTCGTCGCCGTTGATTGTTTGTAAGAGGTTGGGATGAAATGGGTGTTGCGGAGTGTAGGATTTCTCCGGAATTTCGTCCGCTTGGTCTGCTATAGGCGGCCTTAAGATTACGATGCTATACGCGGAGCACTTTAGATCGAACCCTGACCGAGGCGTGCGTGAGTGGATCCTTTCCTTGGCGTAGTTCTCTAGTGGACAACTGCAGAACTTTGTTGGCAGTTGAAAGTACTGGCTTGATTTAGATATATGTCATCTGTGTTGTGTCTTGTTTGGGTGAACTGCAATATGAGTTCTGGGTTCTGGTGTTTGTTTAGTTATGAAATCCTAAGGTTTCTAAACTGGTCTGATTAGATGCTTGTGACAAAATGTTTCGGAATGGTGGAAGAGAACTTGGAACATGAGAGAGTGCCTGCTCCCTTTTTGTATTTATGTTATTCTACGCTGCATTTGGGAGGAAGTTTCAACTTTCAAGAGTTTCCCTCTATCTGATGTGTAAAGTTTCTCCAAAACTTTCCCTTTATTTGACGTGTAGAGGTTCGCTATCTATGATAGGAAGGTATACATATGGATGTAGTTTGCATGGGAAAATGAAAGGGTTAATTGCGAGGAGGTCTTCACATGCATACACATGTTTTTTTTCTAGTTGTGTTTCAATACCTCAGGGATGTGGAAATTTGGCACGCAAGGAAGATAAACATGCTTTGTGACAAGCCGCTATAAGACCAATGATTTCCTTTTTGTCATATTAGGATTGTGGAAACGCTCAGTCTGCAATTTCCAACACGTGCACTAGTCTTGCAATGCAACATTTACTAGGACTAAATGGAGTGGAGTTGAAAAATCCACCACTAGAATGACTGCTGAGCGATAATTCCAAATATGGTTACAATGGATTAGAGCTTGTGATGAGCAACGGATATATAGTTTTATGAGCTTTTCAAAATGAACTGGGGGTCTTGCCTTTCTAGTTTGACCTTGTTGAGCTGCTGCAACGTGGGTGACTAGAGATAAAAGCTCAATCAGTAACCACAATAATTATTATCTGAAACTGCAACACCAGTTGTAGAGCACCAATTATTTGAGTCATTTGTCAGAGCTATTATCATTTGGGGAATATTTGGTATAATCTCTGGTGATGTTGCATAATTATTATTATTGACAAATGTGAGACACTAATCTGTATACTTTTGTCATATACAAATGTTTTCAGCATGGCATTTTGCTTTGTTATTAATCATTTGAATTTCCTGGCCAGCCAGGGTATTGTACTCCCCTATCTTAGAACAAAGCCAACCAGCCAGGGAGAGTGGGAGACATCTCCCTTGCCATAGTCTAGATTTTCTTTTAATCATTCATGAGCCATGCTGATTGCCAGTTCCTCAACTTCATTTCAAATTATTCCGGTTGTATGATGAAAATGTCCTCTTCTTCATAGTCACTTTATTTATGTAAGCTGCGGCAAAAGAAGTTTCCTTTGTACAAGAAGCATGTGCTATCTGTCTTTCTTTCTTTTCCTTTTTTAATTGAGACATGAAGGATTTGTTAGGGTTATCTATGCGTAGTCTTATTTCCTGTGATCACAGATTAATTACAGTTCTTCTGGTGGATCACTTGTCTCTTGGGAAATTTGAAGTTTGTGTTAAGAGTATCTATTTCACCATGCTAGGGTGGTGTTTTCTTTGCTTACATGGCAGCATCTTCTCAGTAGATGTAGATTGCTGACAGTGCATAGTAACATATATCCTTTGTTTATCAGATATGGCATTAGTCGTTCATACTTCTATAAGTTTATGGGATGCTATCCTCCTTGCAGGAGGTACTACGCAACAAAATCATCTCAGAGGTAAAACAGTCAGTGGTTCTACTAGAAGATGGATCCGAGAGGATGAAATTAAAAGACCTATCTGATGCATTTTTTCAAGATATTGGGTAATTTGAGCCACTTCTTTGTAAAAGCCTTCAAATGTATCGCTTCTTAAATTCTCATAATAGATGTTGATTACTAACTCAAGCTGTTGCTACACCGTCTTCCATATCAGGAGCAAAATAATGGGTCAAATCTCAGATGAGGTATGGAGTGTCATCCAGTTAAATGGAATTGATATACAGGGAACTGTAAAAGCCGTCTACAATAGGATCCTGAACCCTGAAAAAATCCCTGAGCCTTCTTCCAAGAAGCTGAAGCGTGAAGGCAAAGATGAACAAGTTTTACTAACAAAAACAGCAATGGCAGTTGCAGTCGAGGCAGAAGATGATGATCCAGAGGAACCACCGGGGTTTGGTTTTGGCAATACTCAGCGTAAGCCACCGATGGATCTGGAAAATCGCAATGAAGCGAAGCCAAATGGAGGTGAGCCAGCTGCTATCAGCAATCCAGGGGATGAGGACGATCCTGAAGTGCCCCTGGATTTGGTTAATGCAATCTATAAACTTCAGTGGCAGTGCAGCAGTTTCTTTATCAGCAATATACAAGAGATGTTCAATTTTCTGTTGACAAGAAGAGGAATGCTTTTAGTTCATGTCTGCGACTTAAGAGGTACCACATCCACAGCTGAAACCCTTGTAATGGTGGCTAAAGTCTTTGCAGCCCCATGATTTTTTTTACTGTGATGCCGTGATGGTGGCAAACTGGCAACTGGCAACGAGTTGGCTAAAGTAAAGTCTCTCCTGCTTGGCTCCTGAGTTGCTAGTTGCTTGCTCCATGGGCTATTTTGCAAGGCGGGGAACCCATGGGTCATGGTGAGCTAGCTTTGAAGCCCATGGGCTATTTTGGGCATCGCCGAAGGAAGAGTGTATATTCTTGCGAATTTCTAGTAGGAAAATAAGATGGAGGCTCTTTGGTACACAACACATGATTCTTAAAAAAACAGGAATGGGAACTCTTAAAAGGAATAGGAAAAATGCCGCATATCATTTGTGTTCTACTGGAATTGAGAATGCTGGAAAAAATCAAATGTAGCGTTTAGAAACGACACAGGAAGTTTTCCAAGAAACAAATTGCTATAGGATTCAAATACTACATACAAAATCCTCTTAATGAACGGACCCTATATGTTCCTGAATCATTCCAAACAAGATTGCTTCTATAATTTAGCCCTCAAGAAGATTGGACTATGAGGATGTGGTGGGCAAAATCAGTTCTTCTGACACCAACGTTTTGTTTGTGGTGGTTCCATTAAGCATTCAAGGGTAGCAAATGCGTGTTAGGTTGGTTCGTTTTTTTTTTAGAAAGAGATATTAGCTCAGCTTGGGATGAGAAGTTTGAAACCCTGTCCAATTGGCTCAAAAGCTGGATCTGTCAGAAACTGGAACACAAAAGCTTCGCCCGAGCTGAGCTGGGCTCTTCATTTACATAGTACTACATCAAGGCAGGCGCTCCAACATGAATCATGCATCGCAGTCGCAGTCCGCTGAAGGCATACTCGAACGCATCATTTCATTGATCCTAGAGGAGCCCTACCACCGCCCACCGCTAAACCTGCTAGGCTGCTACGACGACGACAATCCAAGCAGCGGTGGCAAGTCCTACCACCAATGTACTGAGGACTCGATCAGGAGGGAGACACGGGCTGCTGTGCGTGACGTGCCTTGCGCCATTAGCCCCATAGGCTTCGGGGAGCCGATTGGAAGGTGTCCATTGGCAGGGCGTGAGCTCTCGAGCACAGCTCGGAATCAGGAGACGCTACGCCGGCACTACTAGTAGCAGTAGACGCTAGTACACAGCACAACGCTCTCTTCTTTTCATCACTACGAAACTGACCGTTCCAGTCTCCAGTGTCTGGCTGATACGGACTGTATATTCCTCCTGCTCGCTAGCTGTTCCCGTCAGCATTGCCTGTACTACGGCTGACCTCTCACCGAGGACGACGTCAGTTGCTGCAGTATTCTATACTGTACGTACTAGGAGTACTCATGTAGGAGGAGCTAGTAACATTCTATCAAAGTGAGTGACCGCCACTCGCTCTTGTCCAAGCTTTTTTCTATACTCTTCCTGCCGCGACAGCCGCTAATGTTGCTCCACGTGATTGAAAGAAGCCACCTTTCGTTTCCTTTCACGTCGATCGAGCAATGATGTCTCGTATAGTAGGGCACTAATACTGTAGAGGACAAATCATAAGATAGGAGATACAATATATATATATATATATATATATATATATATATATATATATATATATATATATATATATATATATACACACACACACACACACTATTACAGTTCAATTCATTCCAAGCAACAGGGATTGGGTTCTCGTCAAGCTGCAAATTATATCTCGTTGCGTATCGTTCCAAGCAACAGGGACATGAATTGCTTGCTGCAAGGAACGAAGGGCTCATGACCAGAGACCTGCTGCACAAGGACGGACTGCACCTCTCCGTGATCTGGAATCTGGATCCGAAATGATGGGTCGTCCTTGGAATGAAACAGCCGACGCGTGATCGATCGGTCGAGCTCAATCAAATACGTCTCTTTGGACCAAGAAATGCTCGATTGGATATCGATCGCCTCCGAGAAGGATGATTCCGCGCCGCCGTCAAATAACCATGAATTCAGAAATATTCCGGCCAGATGATGGAGCTGCTGTGGAAATGTGGGCATCGTACGTGCAAGCATGTGTGAGCACGTACACTCGCATGGAACATGCATGTATGCCCCCTCGGAGAATGAGTAAAACACTAAGGGCTTGTTTAGATCCCTTCAAAATTCTAAAATTTCTATCACATCTCTGTGACATCGAATCTTTAAACACATGCATGTAGTATTAAATATAGATAAAAATATAACTAACTACACAATTTATCTGTAATTTGCGAGACGAATCTTTTGAGTCTAATTACTTTATAATTGAACAATAATTACCACATACAAACGAGAGTGCTACAGTTTCAAAATTCCACATAATTTTGGAACTAAACAAGACCTAAAACATGAATTTAGTACTACGGCACTGGTACGAGGGGGGCGCTGGACTCATGCTGTCCCTCTTGGAATTATTGGATCCAGAATCTGGAGACAGTGCGTGTGGCAACTTTTCCTTTTGAATGAACGCAACAGTTTGATGGATGTAAAAATAGTGCGTCTAGTACAAGGTACAAGCGGTTCTGAGTATTCTCCATCATCCACTACTGCCCCCTCCTGAGTCCTGGTGCAGTTCACTTTTCTGAACAAATAAAAGGCCCTCTCGCTGCGCAGTTCTACTGTACATCATAATTTCAAGGCAATTCCTCTGTGTGTGTGTACCAATGCCATGTCTGTCCCACCACAGAAGAGACTGGGGCCCCACGACCCATCCTCCTCCTCCGGTCAAAGTTCCTGGAGAAGGAGAAAGAGAAAGCAAAGCATGTCGACATCGCCATTAGTTTATCGTCAGGCACGACACATGACCTGACAAAAAGTTGCCCCGTCGCGTTGCTTAGCACAAAGGCGCGGCGTGATTGGTGCATTTGTTTGGGGGTTTTGGGAAGATCTCAAGCCATGGAATGTCTGGTGTCCTTGTCGCCTCCAGCCTCCAGCAGGGCAAAGGCAAACCACCAGCAAACCTCACATCACCGGCTAAAAAAGTGCCCCCGGCCACTCCTTGCCTCGCCCTCAAGCAACGGGCCGATTATTTATAGTTTAATAATTTAACACAGACAAGTGCCGCCGCTGGCTGCAGGTATCAGGTAGATAATAATAAAAAAAAAACTAATAATAGTACCACTACTACATACAGTACTACTCGGACATGACACGTCGGATGGTACGTGTGGTGGGCCCCATGGAATTCCGGTTGCCTGCACTGCATGCATGATGCATCTGCGCGCGTGCATGATTGAGGCACGCACATGGAAGCATCAGCTCGCAGGCTAGGACGCGGGCCGGCGGGCGGCACACCCATCACCCTCACCCTCACCGTAGGAAGAGAGAGTACTGTGTGTCTGCTACATGTTCAGAGGCCGCAGCTGTCTCTCTCATTTTCAGGTACAAATGCCCTGTACACTGCACTGCACTGCAGCATCACTCGTTGTGCTCTCCATTTTTATTACTCATGCCATTGCCATTGCCATTGCCATTGCCATGCCGACATATACCGTCCATTCTCTGATCTGATCTAGCTTGCCTCTTGGAGTTGGAGGCTACCACACGGCCTCTTTCGGGGGTGGGGTGGGTGGGTGGGTGGGTGTGGCTGCTCCCCTCGTTTTGGAGTTTCTTGGCGTTTGCAGATAGGCTTGCAGGTGAGATGCGTATGCGTGCGTGCATGTACGGTGCCAATCGCTGACAGGGGGAGGCCGGGATAAGAGCGAGGTTAAAGCGAGCATTATTCTTGTTCTTGGTTGGAATGGAATGTGGGAAATCACTAGTTAATTGAGACAGATATAGTACGTACTAGTAGTTTATATGCCCGCCGGAGGCCGGAGTACGTGTGCTCAGAGAACTGAAGATGGAGTGAATTCTGAACCTGCACTGAAACGATGCATTTGGCCTGGGACTGGGAGCGAGTGCATTGCTGCACATGCCCGCTGGAGGTCTGACTGTACTGTGTAGCCACCGAAAGTTGCACTAGGCCACACGGTTGGTTCCAACTTCCAACTTCCAACCAGCAAGCTTCCACGGCAAATCTACCGCCTATGCTGACAGGCGCACCTCACATTTGACTCTTTGGTCTCAGTATGTATAGTATAGAGAGAAAAAAGAAGGGGGCAGGGGCTATAAAGATGCCAATTAAAACGTACTGTAGGATGAAGCTGAAGGTGAAATCTTGGTACAGTGCAATGTACAGTAGTGGCCGTCGGTGCTCGGCACTGTTTGACAAAACAGAAGATGAAAACGTACGAAACCCTAACCTGATACTCTTAGCTACTCTACTTTTACTCACTAACCGGTACTAGCATAGATAGGCATCATGTATATATGCAACTCACACCAAACATTTTGAAAGGAGCGCCTACTCCGAACAGCAATCCAGCATGAGTGGAAACCGACAGCAGCGGTAGAGTGGGTACGAGCCGGAAGCGGATGGGTTTGGCCGCTCCCGGCGGGACGTCACGTTCTGGCTGGGGCTTCATCAGAGTACGCTGCGCGCGCGGCTCCGAGACAAACGAGTTTTGCCGCTGCCCGCCTGGGAATGGACACGAGACGAGCGGCTGGCCCTCTTGTAGCTACTGTACCTTGTAGCCATCGATCGATCGCACTCCGGGGTTTGCGCTCTCGGCGCGGACCACGCCGCTCTGCCCGCACAGCTAGCTAGCGGAGCCAGCAGTAGCTAGCCCGTGGCTTGGTGCTTCCTTCGCTTACGCCGACGCCGGCCGCGCGCGAGTCAGCAGCGGAGTTATTAGTACGACGCGTCCGTCCGGGGTGCCGGGGCGGGCAGCAGTGCCGTCGTAGCGACGCCGCCAAATCATCGCCGAGAGACAGACGAGACGACGCATGTGAATGTGCATGCTGGCATGCAGCACCAGCAGCCAGTCTCATGAGCCACTCATGCTGATCGGCAATGGGTAAGGATTTCAGTGGGGGGTCTCAGCGAGACGCCCAACACACACAGCGTCCCACCTCCGACGGTCCGAGTCGCTCCGACCCGTGCTCCGGCCGGCTAGATGGGCGCCAAGCACAAGAGCTAGCAGAAGGCGGCCCTGCCCGCGCTGCACGAACAGCGCGTCCCCTTCCGGGCAGGCTGCTGCTGCTGCCAGCCCCGCGCCCGCGCCCGCGCCCATGGTTTCGCGGCCGACGATGACGTACGGGAGAGTGGCAGTAAACATCGGGCGGCGCGCACTGTGCCTCCCTGTCTCTGTGCAATCGTCGGCTCAGGCGCCGGCCGGCCGCGAGTGTCGAGTGTGGTGGGCACCAGGCCGGGCCGGGCGGTGCGTGCATGCATGCATGGAGACAAGTGTACTTGTGTCCCGAAAAGCGGTCCACTACCACTAGTAACAGTGTTATTATGCATCGATCGTGCGCAAGACCGGCCGGCCCATGGAAGCGAACGGGCACTGGTGGGATTTGCATTTGAGCGCAACCTGACGTGCGAGCGATGCCTTGCTGCCCCGCAATGGGCAGCAGCACGAACGCCGGTCAGACACTCAGACGACGAGAGATCGATGTTGCACAGGATGAAATGCTAGTGGAATGGACTATTCGTGTCGCGTGCGGGTGCAGTCAGACTGTGAGTGAGAGGCAGGCAGACAGGCAGTCATTCATTCATGGAGCGCCTGTGAGGCGACGATGGCGATGTGATGATATTGTAGATACACATGCTAGCTCTTTACTTGCTCTCTTTTTTTTGTAGTAGACAATATAAAAAGAAGAATCTCAAAACCAGTTTTTGCTATGAGAACCAATATGATTAAGCCTTTCAACAAAATTACACAATCTGCATGGATAGCAAAATACATTCCGTTTTCTCGTGATCTGTCATCTTACTGTTGAAGTGTTAATCCTCATCTCATCATCAGACGTGCTATAAAGAAATGATAAATGCTAAAATTCTTATAAAAATCATAAATACCCATCCTTTAATTTGTTATAATCGAATAATCATTGATAATAACAATTATTTGGATCTATTATGTTTTCTAAAAAATATCCACAAATTGTATCATAAAAATAACATAAATGCCGCCCCTAAACTTGCATCTAAATCACCCACAGATGTTGTTTTTCTAAACGCCCTAAATCTACATTTAAATCTACCACTAACTCCCTCAACTATTGAGGGTAGACTACTTAACCCCCTGAACTATAAAACCGGTTATTCTACCCCTGAACTATCAAACCCGGCCAAATAACCCCCTCTAGGCGGGTTTGAGGGTGGTTTTGCTTTTTTTTCTTTTTTTATTTATTTTGGTTGAATCTTTGAAAAAACATAATAAATGATAGAAAAATCATAAAATAGAAAATTTAATTTTGCTGGACTCCACATGAGTAGATCTACACATTGAACATATAATATGATATTCTTTAGTAAAAATTTTTTGCTATAGATTTAGATCTATGTTTTTCTATAATTAATTAGAAAAATTCATAACTACAATTTCCATGGTCCAATTGTTGTGAAATTTTTATGGTAGGATAATTATTGTATGCTTCAACTGTAGTAAAATTTTCATACACATTGGATTATGTATAATTTAGTTATAAGTTTATTTGAATTTAACTAAGGTATAAACTTATTTAAATCTATACCTTAGTTAAATTCAAATAAAATTATAACTAAATTATACATAATCCAATGTGTATGAAAATTTTACTACAGTTGAAGCATACAATAATTATCCTACCATAAAAATTTCACAACAATTGGACCATGGAAATTGTAGTTATGAATTTTTCTAATTAATTATAGAAAAACATAGATCTAAATCTATAGCAAAAACTTTGTACTTAAGCATACCATATTATATGTTCAATGTGTAGATCTACTTATGTGAAGTCCAACAAAATTATATTTTCTATTTTATGATTTTCTATGATTTATTATGATTTTTTAAAGATTTAATCAAAATAAATAAATAAGAAAAAGGCAAAACCACCCTCAAACCACCTTGATGGGGTTATTTGGCCATGTTTTAATAGTTCAGGGGGTAGAATAACTGGTTTTATAGTTTAGGGGTTAAGTAGTCTACCCTCGTAGTCGAGGGGGTTATGTAGACTTTAATCTAAAGTAAACCCGTCAATTTGCATCTAAATTATTCAGGATCGACGGCTCAGCGCGCACGCGCCATCACTAATTGTTTCTCCTGCCCTGACACCAGGCTGGCTTGTTCCACTTCCATCACCCATCAGGAACAAAAGGTGTTGCGGATTGTTTATTTCCACCTCCATTGATGATCCTTTCACGTACGATTCCCTTGGTCTGTCCTGCCGTGAGATAAACTGGCAGTCGCTGTACGGGTACTGTACGACACGATTTGACCACGCATCGCTCCCTCGCTGCCTTATTCTGTCACGCAGCAATACGCAGATTCATGGATGAAGAGTGAAGTCCGTCCGTGTATACTCCGTATTGTATGCTGTATCTGTACTACACGTGGTCCCAGTACTTACGCGTGACGATACGTATCTACTCCGAGACGTAGACGAACTACGAGACGACGGCAGGGCAGGGCAGGGCGGGCACGCCTCGCGCGCACGGCGCACAGACACGTAGGCCTAGAGCCGGCATCGCGTCACGTCAATCTAGCATGCAAGACGATACACGGTGGATCGATCGCCCCGTCGTCCGGTCCGGGTTGATCGTCCAAGCACGAATGGACGACGCAGGAGGCGACGGCTCGTGCATGTAGGACCAGACAGCCAAGCGAGGCCTACACGCCTAGCCTACGCGATAACGCGATCCGTGTCACAATCCTGCTTCGCTGCCGGCGCGCGCGGCCATGGACACGGTACGCGCGCGTCGTCTAGGCGTACGTCCAGCTAGAGCTAGTTGCTGGCTCCTCCCGCTGCTTTCGCGCACGTATGCCGCGCTCTCTGGCCCGATCGATCGATCATTCGAAGCTTGCCAACACGTACGGGTGGTTCCCACGGCGGGAGTGGCGGGACCGGCCGGCCCGAGACGTGACAAAAGGAAATTTGTTCGCCGCGCCTTGTCCAAACAGAGAAGTAGACTTGATGAGGGCTCATCACCGACCGAAGTGGCCGTCTTTAATTATAGCTGCGTTTGTGCCCTTCTTCCACGGACGCTGATCCGTTCATCGGTAGTAGTAGGTGCCATGGACCATGAACGGTGGCCTCAGCTCTAGGTCTGTCGTCACCGCTCGTCGATCTACTAGTACTACTGTAGTGTGTGTATCCGTTTCTGTACAGTGCAGTGCTGCCGATGGAGCGCATGGCGCAGGCGCGACTGTAGGGTATGTGCGTACGTACTGTACATTACAGTACATGCTTGTGTGAATTCCGCTGTTTGTGAACTACCACTACCAGTCTACCACCCAGAGATGATGTGGAAGAATGCACGTCTCCTAGACGCTTGTGTGATTCATCACCATTTTGTCCAAAGAAACGGCAAAAGCGTACATGTGTCTAGTAAAAAAATAGTGGCAACAGCTCATTTGTCGAGCTTCACCAAAAAGAAAACCATATAGATGAGTGCAAAACGCTCGACAAATACTGTCTGTACTTCCAAGTTCCAAATTCCAGGGCGGTTCTCTTCGCAACTAAAGTTGATCTGATAGCCCCTTTATCGAAGGAAGTATTTGGTACAACAAGAAGTGTCCTTGTTTTAGTTGTCTCAGTGGCTGGCCTCATCGAATTGTTGAGCTAGCTGTTGTGGTCTGTGGTCTCGTGGACCATAGTACATATATATCCGGTTGCTCAACCACTCAATGGCAACCGTAAATGGAACTGTCCAAATCGAAAGAGTACATTATTGGTGGAAGGGATTCCAAAGGGCCATACTAACTTTACATTTTGGCGTACGAGAGATCATTACTATCGAATACCTGTCTCTGTTCATCTGTACTAGCGCTATGCTGCTGAAGAAATAAACCACAAAAGAGATCCTTTCTTTTAGCAAGGCAATTAAGGGACACGAAGGACAATTATGATTGTGATGAAACTGTGTGATCGGACTTCGTAGACGCGAGACGGCGAGAGCCACTCG
Source organism: Microstegium vimineum (assembly GCA_022036555.1). NCBI lineage: Eukaryota > Viridiplantae > Streptophyta > Magnoliopsida > Poales > Poaceae > Microstegium > Microstegium vimineum. Next base: position 15,522,656 of record CM039139.1, read on the forward strand.
GATCTCCACGGCGGGTGAGAAGATTCTTCGCCGCGGCAGGCTGCTGCAGCCATGGTGTCTGTGTGACCATCCTGTGACAAATGACCTGACCATACAAGCAAGTGGACGCACGAATCTCGCCGCTTCCCTCACCACCACCACCACATAGCGATAGTGGCAGCGCACTCACGTCGTCGCAGCTGCAGTCCTGCTCGCCCTGCCTGCGCTGCAGAGCTTCAGCTCCAGCTCCGACTACGGTCACACCCCATGCCCCTGCTTCTGTTGTGTACTCCTCCTGCTGGGCCGGCCTGGCGCCCCCGCACTCGCAGTCGACACTCCAGCGGTTACAGTATCATCACATGTTTCAAACTGGAAGCTCGAACCCACACCCACCTGTCATTGATCTCCACATGAGAAAAGGGCCCGGGCACAGCTGAGCCTGAGCGGAATTGACCGTTCACGTGCCTCTGTGGCCTGCCGTCTCCATGCCGGAAGCCCGGAACAGAGCCAGCAGCAGCAGCAGGGCTGAACCTGTGGCCTGTAGCCTGTAGCCTGTACTAGGGGATAGCAACAGAGCTCAGCAAATGCCAATTCGTACGTGTCGCCCCTCTGAGCCCTGGCCTGAGGCGTTGGTGCGTTGGTGTGCCATTTCTGGTAGGGTTTTCAAAGGGAACGATTCTTCGAAAAACTAGCAATTCCGGAGCCATTTCTGGAATGGTTTTCAAAGGGGACAGTTCTTTTTTTAAAAAGAAAAAAAACACACTAGCCATTCCAAGCCATTTCTGCAACTTGAGCTTCCGTACGTGGATTTAAGACCTCAACTGGAAGCTCAAAACAGCCTGATTTGATTTGTACATGGGACAGAGATTACAATGCCCAACCAACTCACCATACTACGTAATACTAGTGGTGATCTAGTTAACGGGAACATGCACAAATCATCTCTTGCATACACACACACACACACACACACTGACAGATATATACCGCCACGTACGTTCCAGCGCTTCACTCACTCAAAGAACAGGGATGCTATCAGTACGATCAATTCTTGCAACTGCACTTCTAGATACTAAGAAGATCCTGCTGCGGCGGCGAGTCGTGTGTCCCTTCCTGCTGCTTCTTCTCCGGGTTCCCATCCTCCTTCGGCTCGATGACAAGGGCCACGTCGTCTATGGACGTGGATGTCGAGCCGGGCATGTCGGCCAGTATCTGCACCACCTCCCGCATCGTGGGGCGCTCCACGCTCTGCTCCGCGACGCACAGCATGGCGACATAGAAGACATGGGTTAGTTCGTACAGAGGCACCGTCGAGAGCCTGGGGTCGACGATCTTCATCACGCCTTCCTTGCTCGACCCGGTCACCATCCGCACCCACTGCACGATGTCCACGCCGTCTCCGAAGTCTCCGACTGGCTTGCGACCGGCGATGAGCTCTAGCAGCACGACGCCGAAGCTATACACGTCGCTCTTCTCGTCCACCTTGAGAGTGTAGGCGTACTCTGTGGGTGGGGAGATAGAAAGCGAGGCCACATAAGATCACGGCCAACAATTCCCAATGATGATCCATTAAAACGACAAAGCGACGAAACGCAGCAATCAGATGTTTCAGGGGATGTACGATGCATCTGGTGTGTGTGTGTGGGACACATTAATAAAAACCAATAATAAGTGCATACGGGAACCCATTCTGTTCAAATTTCCACAAGACAAACAGACTCCGTATAGTATGCAATGTAGGAGTAGATGGCACTGTGAATATCAAAAACAGGACATTGTAAAAACCTTTCGGTTTCGGATGGTGTGGAAGGTTTCAGCAGTGAATTCACAGGACAGTGACATGGAAAAGTCTGTACAGTGAGCTGAGTAGGAGTATACTAAACAGTGGAGCAGAGAATAACGAATCAATGGTAGTAGTGATTTGTGAAGAAAACGTACCAGGAGCAATGTAGCCGTAGGAGCCGGCGATAGCGGACATGCACTCTGAACCACCGGCGTTGCCGCGGAGGAACTTGGCGAGGCCGAAGTCGGCGACGTGGGCCTCGAAGTCGGCGTCGAGGAGGATGTTGTTGGACTTGACGTCGCGGTGCAGGATCGGCGGCGAGCAGTCGTGGTGCAGGTAGCACAGGCCCTTGGCCGCCTCCACGGCGATCTTGAACCGCGTCGCCCACTGCAGGTGTCCGCCCTTCTTGCCGTGGAGCACCTCGCCGAGGCTGCCGTTGGGCATGTACTCGTACACCAGCAGGTTGGTCTCCCGGTTGGCCGCGAAGCCCAGCAGCCGCACGATGTGGCGGTGCCTGATGCGCCCCAGCGTCTGTATCTCCGCCGAGAAGCCGTAGTCGTCGTGCGCCGCGCCCGCGCGCCCGATGGCCGGCAGCCGCTTCACTGCCACCACGGCGCCCCCCGGCATCGCGCCCTTGTACACGATCCCGGACCCGCCCTTGCCGATCACGTTCTCCTCCTTGAGGCAGTTCAGCACGTCGTCCACGGCGAAGTCCAGGCGCTGGAACGCCGTGAGCCGCCACGCGCGCGCCTCGGCGGACCGCTTCAGCGACCGCGCCTTCAGCACGGCCGCCGCCGCGAAGATGATGGACAGCGCGAGGAGGCCCAGCACGAGCAGGAGCTTGGACGTCGAAGAGAGGGAGCCGAAGGCCGACGAAGTCGCGATGCCGCCGTGGGAGCGGCACGGGGACAGGAACGCCCCGCAGAGCCCAGCGTTGCCCGCGAAGGAAGTGCCGTTGAAGTAGGCAAACTGACCGGTGGACGGGACCTCGCCGGAGAGGTTGTTGTAGGAGAAGTCCACGGCTGTCAGGCTCTGCATTCCGGCGATGGCAGGCGGAATCTCCCCTTCCAGCGCGTTGTGGGAAACGTTGAGGTAGTTGAGGATGCGGAGGCTGGCGAGCTCCGGCGGGATGCTGCCGGACAGCTTGTTGCTCGAGATATCTAGGAAGGTGAGCAGACGGCATCTGCCGATCGCCGGGGCACCGCTCCGGAGATCAGGTTCCCAGAAAGGTCTGCCTTCGAGAGCTGCTGTAGCTTCCCGACCTCCGGCGGGAGCTCGCCGGACAACCTGTTCCCGGCGAGCAGCAGCTTCTGCAATCCCAAGAGTCCACCGATCCCGGTAGGCACCTGGCCGGTCAGTCGGTTGTTGAACACACTCAGCTCTGCGATCGACGAAGACACCTTCCCTCCGTCCAGCCGGAGCTCACCGGCGAGCAGATTGTCGTGCAGCTCTACCTGCGTCAGGTTCGGCAACGTGAACAGCTTTGCAGGTATCGTGCCGTTGAGAAAATTCTCTCCCAGCCGAATCCTCGTCAGCGACGAGCACTCCGCGAGCCCGTCCGGAATGTCTCCGAATAGCGAATTGCCCAGAGCGATGAACGTCTCCAGCCGCTCGCCGGCGCACAGCTTGGATGGCAGAACGCCGGTGAGCTTGTTAGTGCTCACGTCGACGATCCTCAGCCTGGTCGCCGCCACGCCGAGGTTCGTGGGTATCCCTCCTGTGAAGTTGTTCTCCCACAGCTGAAGAACCTCGAGGCTCGGCAACTCGCCGATGAACTCGGGAATCTCACCGGCGAGGCGGTTCCGGAAGAGGTTCAGCAGGGTCAGGTTCTTGAGCGACGCGAAGCTCGAGGGGATCTCCCCGGCAAACAAGTTGTTCGACAGGTCGAGCGATTTGAGCGCCCCCATTGCGCCTATCTCCGTCGGGAGCCTCCCAGACAGAGCGTTGATCTGAAGAAACAGAGTGTCGAGCGACGTCAAGTTGGCCACCTCCGGCCGGATCTCCCCGGAGATGCCGCAGTTCGCCATGTCGAGGCGGACGAGCGCCCGCAGCCTACCGAGCTCGGGAGGTATCCCGCCGGTGAAGTTGTTGTAGTAGCCGAGGTACAGCTCCCTCAATGTCGTCAGGTTGCCGAGCTCCTCCGGTATCGCGCCGGTGAGCTCATTCCCGGAGAGGGCCAGGTACCGGATACGGCTCCACTGGCCGTAGGACCTCGGGATGCTGCCGGAGAAGAAATTGCCGCCGAGGTGGACGTGGACGAGGTCGGTGAGGTTGGGGAGCGCTGCCGGCAGCGGACCGGTGAGGTTGTTATTGTAGAGGTCGAGAACGCGAAGGCTCTTGAGGGACGCGATGATCTCGTCGGGGAAGGCGGTGGAGTTGAGGATGTTGTTGGAGAGGTTGAGCGACTGGAGGTGCGGGAGGGAGGAGAGCGCGGCGGCGGGGATGGGGCCAGATAGGTTGAGGCCGGAGAGGTCGACGGAGATGACTCGTGTGTCGGTGGCGTCGCAGGAGACGCGCGGCCACGAGCAGAGCGCGGTGTCCTGAGTCCAGTGCGTGGAGAGGTAGCCCGAGGTGTCCCCTACCGCCGCAGAGAGGTTGAGGAGGGCGGCCGCGTCCGGGGAAGAGGATGAGTCAGCTGCGGTGCAGTGGGTGGCGGTGGCGATGAGGAGGAGGACGGGGAGGAGAAGGGTGGAAGCGGCGGCCGTGGAGGGCGCCATCGCCATGGATGGTGGGGTGAGTGGAGTGCGTGTCCGATGCAGGCGGACAGCGTGGGTTATAGGAGTGTGTTTTTTCCCGTTCGTTTTCTTTTCGTTGTTGTTTTGTACGACAGCCAGGGATTTTTGCATTGTGCTCCTTTGCCTCCTATTTCCATGGGCTCAAGGTTTTGCTGTAGCCTACTATTATGGGTCTTGTTCCCAGGGCAAAAGTTTTGCCCCTATCAAATCAAATCTTCCGGCCCTAGTTTGGTCTATTTAAAATATACTAATTAAAAAAGTAATTCGTCAGACGGAGGCAACTTCGAGAGACGAATATTTTAATATAAATTAGTCCATGTGTTTGACAATGTTGTGCTACAGTAAATATTTGTTAATTATAGATTAACTTAGCTTAATAGAATCGTCTTGTTAAGTCCCGCATGGACATGTAATTAGTTTTATAAGTAGTCCATTTTTAATATAGTTTAGTACCGAAAGATTCGATTTGACACGAAAAATAAATTTCTCATGGAACCAAACACGCGCATGTCATCAAATCAATACATCAGCCCCTTATAAAAAGAGAACTTTTATATACCAAGGAAAAACATCAGCTATCAGCATGCTCTGTATCGTCGGACGGATACAGTACTCACTACTGAGTGAATGGACACATTGTTTAAAGCAGCCTGCCGACGGAAAATTGTACGGATCCAATAAATATTCAAACCATGTCCAAAAAATATTCTTCTTACTGAAATTCTTACTCTTGAATCTTCCAGTAAGGCCCTCTATGAATTGTGCGATTTTTTTCGTTTTTATTCAGGATTTCATGTGAAAAATGAGGTGACTACTAGAATTTTTTTTTCTTCTGTGGGATTATTATGAGGACCATCTACCACGGCATGTAAAAAATAGTGATACCTTAAATGCTAAATGGTACTCTCTCTATTCTAAATTATAAGATATTTTAAAAACTTAGACAGTCAAAGCATTTCAACTTTAACCAAACTTATATGATAATATAAGAATATTTATGATACTAACTAAGTACCATTAGATTATTCATCAATTATATTTTCATAGTATATATATTTGATATCATAAATCTTTATAACTTTCTCTATAATTATAGTCACATTTGAGATACTTTGACTTTCCAAAAATTTTAAACTGTCTTATAATTTGGGATAGAGGGAGTAAATAGTTAGTCATATATTTTTGTAAGTTTAGCCGTTTATATAGTGTTTCAACAGGGTTAAACAAATTAAAGGTTTGGTTTGCATGTCTATTTATATATATTACATGTAAAAATAAATACAGTAGAAAGTGCACATAATTTGCATATAAAAATCCAAGCATTATCGAATCCTATAAGATATGAGTAAGTGACAAACAATAGTTCTTAGGTTTTTTAGTATGACTAGCTCAATGGCGTCACAATTGACAAGTGACAAAAACTAGTTCATCACTCCTAGTATAATATACTAAAGTAAAACAAACATGTCTTAATAGACTTACCATGGATATATTATCGAAACGTATAACCATTTTTACTTGCTCCATTCAAAAAGCAATTCTCATATTTCGAGAAGTCAAATAGTTTTAAGTTTAACTTAATATATAAAATTACTACTAACATTTATGCTGCAAACAAATATTATCATATTAATTATAAAATATATTTTTGTAGTACACTTATTTGAACTCATAAATGTTATTAATATTCGACATTATTGGTATGTCACTGACACATGAGACTCACATAAGTCAATGGGATAGAACAAGATGACATATATTCAATTTAGCAAAATTATAATGACAATTTTTAAACTGGTATCTCAATGATATGTGAGGTTCACACGAGTCAATGACATATGAGAAAATGACATATCTTTAATTTAGCAAAATTATAGTCGAAATTTTCCTAATATTTATTATAGAGGAGATGTAGTAAAGTAGTATCCGTCTTTATGATCAGGGACTGTTTAGAAGGATGTTTTTAGCTCAGTTTTTTTTTTGTTTCACCGGCATGCAATTATTTTAGAAAAAAAGAGAATAACTTTTTACTGGAGTCTATAATAAAGTCTCCTATAAACCGAGTCCTTTACAAAACTGGAAACGTCCTGCCAAGCCAAATGAGGACAAAGCTGGCCCCTCTTCTTGCATTTTGAGAGAGTCCGGGGGGATTTATGTGATAATAGAATCAGTGGAGTACTGACGAGCTTTTATGTGATGCCCTCCGTATCCAGAGCTTTACATTCGGTGTTGAATGTCTAAAGTTTTTGATGATTTTTATGCTGATGGAAGTACAGACTAATGTCGGGTGGAACAATTATGGTCCATGCACTTCGCCCACAGCAAGCCCGTCCTCCATCAGTGACATGTGGGGCCTACGTACGATGAGCATGAGCTCACGCAGTCTACTATATGGAGTACTACTACTACGTACGTACCAAAGAGTGACCCAACCAGACATGTGGCAGTGGCAGGCCTGCTTTTACCGTATCGGGAGCACAAGAAGAAAAGGAGCCTTTTCTCTGTACGAGTTCGGGGAAGTGGGGCCCCGAAGTCAAAAACAGTGCGGTATGCGTGGAGAGCGTGAGCCTCGGTTTCACATGGATTCTCTGCGGTTAAAGTCTACTACGCTTGGAGACTACGTACAGTAATAACTGATAGTACGCCAAATTACTCTACGTACAAAACTGGAAATTGCCGTGACCGCATCTTCTAGCGACAGCTAGGGCGTCTTTATTTATCTATCAGACGACGACGTGTGTCACAAACATATCCAAGAATGCCCGTCATATCAGCATACATCAAGGAGGCTAAAGTGCCGCGCAAGCGTCCGCAAACCGCGCGAGCAAGCAAGCATTCGGCTAACTCCGCAGGAGGACCCACGAGGAGCCAGGATTTTAGGATCGCAAACGCAGCGGCAGCGGGCTCCTGAATGAAATCATTTCCACCCGCGCAGCGGAAACACGCACGGATCGGCCCCGGCATGATGATGCGCCGGCTAGCCATGATGCGGTCCCGAACCCCGCGACCGCCAGCCTCTGTTCCCGAACGCGACCGCCGGTCCGTCGTCTCGGCGGCCGGCGGGCGAACGAGGCAGGAAGAGGAATGGAAGGGAGCCCCCGCGCGGTGGAATGGGAAGGAAATGGAAATGATGATGCGTTGCAGTTGCAGTGGCTACACGGCGCACGGTTCCCCCGGCGGCGTGGGGCTGGGTCGGGCCCGATCGAGCGGCCCAACGCGGCGGCCACTTTGCCCCGTCTGCTGCTCCTGCTCCTGCTCCTGCTCCTGCTCCTCCTCCACCTAGCGGATTAAACAATGCAGTAGCCCACCATTAGCCCGCGATTAATAAACACTTGCGGTGCGCCCCCCCTTTTTTTCTTTCTTTCTGTTGTTTTAGTTTCCCGTTACCAACGTTCCAGTAGTATGTACATATGAAACGCCGTTCAAGCTGGTGGCCTTGGACTCCTCCTGTGCAGTGTGCAGTGCCATGGGACTGCTGCCGTGGCCTGACCTGTGTGAGTATTCTGGATTTCTGGACGCAGATACCCCGCACGGCCCACTCCGTGCAGTGCCAGATGCAAGCGGTCCACTCCGTAGATAGATTATTGTTATAAGATAGTCTTTCAACCGGGAATAAATTCCCACTCAGCTGTGTTGTCCACGTGTCAGTAGTGTAGCCAACAATGTTCATTCGAATTCAATAATCCACCGGCTACTGCTATCTACCGGACTGTTCGCACGGATTTGTTAATCCACCGGCTACTGTTCCTATAGCTAATGTACGGCACTGTTCGGTATAGTGGCCAACCTTTTTTTCCTTTCCTGCGGACATTTCCTCCGTCGCATAATCAAGCCGGCGTAGCGTAGCGCGCCCATTGAGCTAGTATACTACATACAGAGTAAAATGCGCGGATTAGCAGCACAACAGCGCTTTGTTTGTTGTGACCTGTGACAGAGGTGCCTCGTGCACGTCTAGATTCTAGATCTTCGATGCGTGGTCCTGGCGATTATTAGTAGTAGTAGTAGTACGTATTGGCTCATCTTGCCTCGTTTCCTGCCTGCCTTGTCGTAGCGTAGGCGCCGGGCCGACATACGGCCGTATCATTGTGCAAGGGGTCTGGCCGTATTAGAGCACTCCCAGTACATAAACCATAGTAGCTTCTATAGACATTAATTATATTGCTATTGAAAGGTCTTAAATGACTAGAGAGGGGTGAATAGTCTATAAAAATTCTACAAACCACTAGAGCAAAGGTTAAAAAAAAACACTTAAGCGATGCTTTTTCTCTAACTCTACTAGGGGAGCGAAGCCACCTATCCAAGCAATTCTAGTTAACTAAGTGCCTACACACAATAGTAAGAACCTAATGCACTTAGCTCAAGCAAGCTAGAACAACTAAACAAGAACTAACTAGGTAAGATAAGAAAAGGTAAATACAAGAGAGGTGATGATTGTTATACCGATGTCTTGTGATGTATGAATGTCAATGTAGAGAAACAATCACAAGAATACCAATGAGTAGCCGGGAGACAAGATGACAATCGATTTTTCTCCCGAGGTTCACTTGGTTGCCACCAAGCTAGTCCCCGTTGTGTCGACTACTCAAATGGTGTTTCGGTGGCTAATTGGCAATTCACAAGCCAAGCCCACTACCCGGGCGCCACAAGAAACCACCCAAATGAGAGTAACTCAATGACACGAGCTATCCACTAGAGTTACCCTTTGGCGCTCCGCCGAGGTGGGTACAAGCCCTCTCACAAGTCGATGAAGCTGGCCGCGAACAATCACCAACACGCGCCGAAGCTTCTCCTCAATCGCCAAGCCGTCTAGGTGTTGGCAAACACCAAGAATAACAAGAAATCCCGCGGCGATGACGATGACCAAGTGCCACTAAGATGAAATGCAATGATCAAGCACTTGGTTCACTCAAACTCTCATGAATTAGCAATACAAGCAAAGAGAGACGAGTTTGGGGGCTTCTCAAGCAAGCACAATGAGTGAGAATGAATGAGAGGTGCAAGAGAGTGCTCCTTGAGCCAGCCAAAACATATATATAGCCTTCCATCAAAAGCTAGCCGTTTTGTCCCTTCATCCTGCCTTTCTGTGCCAGTCCGGACGCTGTTTTTGCCTAGGGTCCGGACCATTGATAGCGTCCGGACCCTTCACCAGCAGAGCTATAGAGCCTTTGTCTCCAGTCCGGACGCGCCATCCGGACGCGCGAAGCTGGGTGTCCGGACCAATGCGTCTGCGTCCGGTCGCCCTGCAGTTTGAAAAACGTCGTTCGCGCCTTCACAGGGAGCCGCCACGTCGCCTCCGGACCTATGAAACAGTAGCGTCTAGTGCTTATTTTTCTTGTGTCCGGATCCAACTCAGAGAGCATCCAGAGAGCGCATTTACTCCAGACGCGCGTCCGGTGCTCTGCGTCCGGACCATACTCAGCGTCCGGTCGCTACGCAGAGAGCATCCAGAGCCTCCAAAACATCCGGACGGTTGTCCGGTGCCTGCGTCCGGACCTTCATCAGTGTCCGGACCTCTTGTCCAGAAAGTCCAAGAGCTAGGGTAAGCCTCCGGTCGCATCTCCATTGGTCCGGACCATGTCTTGCCAGCGTCCAGACCCTGCGTCCGGAGCCCTTCTGAGTGCTAGACCGAGCCACCTCTTCTTCTCCAAGCTTTCATGTACTAACACCTTGTGATCCATCTCTTGTTCACCTATGTTAGCCTTTTCTTTGAATTATCTTGGATTTAATTCTATTTTCGTGTCACTTAGGTTCATTTTAATTAAGCATGCAATGCAAACCTAGTGGCACATGATAACTGCAATCGAAACGAGTTTTCCCTTCTTGATAGTACGACTATCTATCCTAAAAGTGATCACACTCTCTATAGTGTCTTGATCACTAAACCAAAAATGTCCCTATGATACACCTTTGCCTTGGGCCATTTTTGTTTTTCTCTTTCTTCTTTTCCTTAGCCATGGAGCACTTGATTCATCATGATCCTTCATCTAGCTCCACTTATCAACTTGGATCACCCTATCTAGATCATGCACTTAGAAATAGGGTTAGTCCATAGGTTTCATCAATTAACCAAAACCAAACTTGGGCTTTCAGCCATGTAAGCAATTTGCTGATGTGGCGGTCTATTTATTGAAGAGGGAGGTAGAAGAGAGAAGAAACCGTTTCTTATCAATAAATCGAGTCTACGAGTATATCGAGGAGGGACGAAACTGCTCGTGACGCGTTGGAGAACTTCACGGTAGTTTCCATCATTTTCTCTGGATCCTCTATGCCCGTGCCCACCCATGCAGCACATTGGCAATCTCTTTTAAAGAACAAATACCTAAGATCCAAGAGTCTGACTCAGATGGCAGCTAAACCCAATGACTCATTTTTGGAGAGGCCTCATGCATATCAAAGATGAGGTACTGGCGCAAGGTTCTTTCGATATTAAAGATGAAACCAACACTAGGTTTTGGGACGATACATGGGTAGGAGATGAGCCTTTGAAAGTTAAATATCCATCCCTATATAATATAGTGTGGGATCCTCACGCAACTGTATCAAAAGTGATGACTACCAACCCACTAAACATCTCTTGTAGAAGGGCTCTGGTGGATAATAAACTTACAGAATGACTTAGTTTAGTAGTACAGATCTCTTATATCGATTTGGTAGAAGGTTCAGATTACTTTAGGTGGAGATTAACCAATTCTGGAATATTCTCTATCCGCTCTATGTATCTATATCTTATAAATACACAAACACCTTTTCATCATAGAAAGATCTGGAAGATAAAAATTCCTCTAAAAATTAAAATCTTCCTTTGGTTCCTGCAAAGGGGTGTCGTTTTAACCTAAGACAACCTCGCTAGGAAAAACTGGAAGGGGAGTCAGAAGTGCATTTGCTGTAATGGGAATGAAACTATCCAACACCTGTTCATCGACTGCCCCTTTACCAAAATAGTATGGAGGATTATCTTGTTTGCTACTAGTTTGACCCAACCAAGATCAATCAGCCACATGTTCGGTACTCCCTCCGTATCATAATTAGATGACGTTTTGTACAAGCTTTGAGTCAAACATTGGGAATATAAATCATCAATAATTTTTAAGTTGTTGAGATTCTAAATGTGAAAATTGTATGAATAGATTTGTCTTGAAAAATACTTTCATAAAAGTATACATATATTATTATTTCATAAATATTTTTATAAAAACAAGAAGTCAGAGTTGTGTTTGGGAGACCGTGTCAGTGTCCAAAACGTCATCTAATTAGGATACGGAGGGAGTAATTGGTTAACTAATCAAAATAAAAGGATTATAAACTTGGTTTGGGTGGGGTGGCTGCTATGTTTTGGGCTATCTGAAGATGTCGTAATGATGTTGTTTTTAATCAAATAAAATCTAACTCTATTATACATGTAATTTTCAGAGGAGTGTACTGGTTATGCTTTTGGGCCAAGCTACATCGTGATAAGACAGCCAAGAACGCCCTCTCGACGATGAGCAAGAAGTTAGAAGTAATTGCTTTAGAGATCTCCAATAAAGGCTGGAATCATTTATATTGTTTGAACTAGTGTCCTGTGGTCGATCTATAAGACTAGGACTCTCCCTTTTTTTTCTTCCCAAAGCTTTGTAATAATGGGTTGTGTACATCCAAAGATGTAGATATCGAATTGTTTTATTCATTATCTAAAAAAATTAGAACGAGCTACAGGATGGTGGACACATATAATCATATTTGATTGTGATGTATATTAGTTTTCTTCTCAGTAGAAACTACTACTCAAATTTTATATTGGAAAGAATGATTTTTAGCAATAAGATCTTAGAGCTATAGAAACCATGGATAGTTTCTGCATTGGGACTGCTCTTATGCTGTGGACCTCTGCCGGTGCTGTGCTAGCTGCAGAGTAGTGCCCGTTTTGCTGATTGAGCAATCGAGTAGTTGATTTGTCTTGTACGTAATGTAATGTATAGTATAGTATGCAAACCGGCCACATCTTGACAACGATCACAGTCAGTCAGTCACAGATAGTCGCTCGGTGTGTATAGTACTCGAACCCAAGACCTTGTCAGTCGTGACTCACGCCTCGCTGCACTAGTCGTTCCAGTTATGATTATTTCTCATATGAAATACACTTGTAACTGCATTTAATAAAATTAGACAGAAAAAATACCATATAATTTGAAGGTACCGTAACACAAAACTCTAATTAATCACTCTAATCTTTGGTATGCACATGTCCAAAACGATTTTCTTTTCACGTAACGGAGGGAGTATGTGGTAGATGCCCTCGTCAATTTTGCGACGTGATCGACCTGCCGACCTGTAGACTAAACCTAATGAATAATGATCATGTCGTATTAATTACCGTGTACTACACAATTAATGGTCTGCTCCTCGGCCGTGATTGATCGCCTCCCGGCCTTGCGTTGAATTCATATATATCGTTCGTCGATAATGTCAACGTGATTATGATCATGCCGTATCGACGGCCGTATAAATGACTACTACTACTACACAATTGCGCGGAGGACTCCAGCCACCAGCTGCACCACCGTACCACCCCCGTCGTCTCGAGCGTCTTCATCCCTGTCTCCCGGGGAGCTTCATTTGGACGCTTCTGCTGGTATACGCAGTCGCCAAGAAGCCCCAGAACCCCAGGTTACCCATGCCAGGGGATCATCGCGTCGATCCATTAAGAATTCCGGTTGCTAATCCAGAGAGAAGAACACCGGTTCGTGTGGGTCAAAGCTCGTCGCATCTATATATGTGCACGCGCACGATCTCGTATTTAATTCAGGTCAGCGTCTCCGTCTTGTGTTCTTGTCATTTTTTCTCGATCGAGCTCGCGGATCATCGACCATCGGGGGCAGTCTGCCAATCTTTGGTTTGAGAGGCACGAGTTCATTCCTTGGGGTCCAGGTGGACCAGCAGGTCCCAAGATCATCGCGTTGTCTGATTATTCTCAAGTTCTTCTCAACCCTGCCATGGGTGGGATGGGCGATTGAACCTCGTTGGCTGCGCGTGATGGAGCTGTGCTTCGACCAAACAAATGCTGATATTCCCAGAGTCCCTGTAGTCTATTGTTGTCGAGATGTAATGGCGGGGAGGAGCTTGGATGCTGTGGTTGGGTCGTCGACCGTAAGTAGCCCTGATGTAGTAGGCCTGCGGGAGGCTGGTGGGCCTTTTCCTCGCCCACGCTCCCCTTGGGCAGTCAGTGTGCATTCCGGGCCTAATTGGTTGATCTGGGCCTACTGGATGTAAGACACCGTTTCGTTTGTTTATAGCCTGCACAAATAGTTGGGCCTGACTCACTAGATACAAAAGGTGTGCATAGGTCTGGTTCCATAGAATCGATTATGCTGATCCTATTTTACAGCTCGGTGTACTCTGAACCATAACCATTTTTTTTGGGAATCCTGAACCATACCCTTTTAATGGGTTGTTTACTGTTTTCTGTATCCCCGATCAGATACAATCAAGGTTGTTAGGTCCTTATGACTCGCTCACACTTAGATTACACTGAGATCATTCCAACAAATCCTAGTATGAAGTGAACAACTCTCCAAAGAAATCTATTATCATATAAGCAATCAAATAAGATGTGTTACATTCATTCGTTCTTGGAGCAGAAACCATAAAAATTGCCCCTATCCTAATTTTCTAATTGCTATTTTTCTTTGGTTTAAATGCTTCTTTTAGGAACAAAAAAGTTCTAAGCAATATCTTTAGCTGCCAAACTTTCTGGAAAACCTTTATTCCATTGTCAACAAGATATCTACACATGGAGTTTTTACTATAAAGCAACAGATGCTTTAAGCAAGTAAAAAGGATTTCTTCTTACATGCAATCGATGTTCGCAGCCTTCCTATTAGGTGCTGCCACACTAACAATATATTGCATACTAATGTTCTTATGAAGGAAACAATAATTAAGCAGTGTAGTGCCAAGAGTTGTTGCAATAGTAACTTATTTTCATCAAACTATATTACATATAATTACGACTTAAGCGGAACACTTTCGAATCAAGTATCCTCCTAGAATCTGATTTGGGTTCCCTCTCCTACCTAAACTCGTCTAGTTTTAAGAATTTGTCCTCCACCCCATCAAACTCATCCAAAAACTGGAATCTCTTGATTTTTTTGGGAGCCGTGAAAGAGTTGTGTCTTTAACATACTTATTATATGAGTAATTGTTTCCATATAACATCTTCGTTATATAATTTAAACATACACTTATTTGATATACATTTATTTTGTATCGAGATTTAATATGTCTAGGCCTACCTGCTCTTTTTTGTTGGCCAATGATAGACCCCTTTCACAAGTCTGTACTTCTTCCGTTGATCGTATTGCCACAAAACCCCTGATCTATAGTACTCAATTTTCTTAAGGCCCTCTCTAGGGGCTTCGAAAAGAGAGAGAGCATAGACATAGATAAACTTAATCAACAAGTAAATAACTCTTCATGCTAGGGGTGAATGTGAAAACTAGAGGTGAAGGGGGGCTATTTTTGTTCAAAAAAACTAGAGATGGATGCACGATTAATTCATCGTCCTCTTGCCCAAATCTGTGGACTACACCAAGAAGACGACATGTTAGGGGGTTGGCAGGATGTACAACGACATGGTGGCCGCACATGTGAGGCAAGCAGAGGCAGTTCATGGACAACGCAAGTGTGGCATAGTTGTGGTGGAGGCCGCACATCCCCAAGCATCATCAGTGCATAGTCTGTTTGTGGTCGGTGAGGTAGGTGGCAGACTTTCTATGTCGATAGTGGGTGGGTGTTGTGAGGTGCTAGCAAAATCTTTGCTGGTTATCTTACCAGTCTTGACAACGATGACACCCTTTGAGCACCATTTTCCTTCGTGAATATGTTGTCATGGTAGTACTGCACAACTCTCATGTCCACTAATCTCTAGGTTAAAATTTTGCATCGGAATTTGAGGCGGGAGACCTTGGCGATTTTCGTAAGTTTTCCTCCTTGGAGGCATCATCTTGGAGGTTTATCTTTTTTTTTGTAATGTCAATTGGCAGGTTTGGAATCCCATCTCGTCAGTCTAAGCATAATGAGAGTTTCTTCTAAACGTCTATACTCATTTACTTGTGAATCATTGGAGGCTGAAATGTTACATTTTTTTATCTAAAAAGTTTCATCTATTGTTTTGGATCATCTAAGGTATCATGATTTTAAATAACATGCTCCTGGAATCGTGACAACCTTAGTCTGTTGTTCATGTTTTTGAGAGATGAAAAGGACTAAAACAATGAAAGAATATACACAAAGCATACTAAAAAGAAATAGAGAGAGGATTTGTACAAGTGTTTCATTTCAAACCTGCTTCAGTATATAATCCCCTACTACCCCTAACCCTCAAATCCCTATAAAGAAGAAAAACACAATTAAAACCATAAGTTTCAGAACAACGCAAATAAACAGAAGGTGTAATTTTTTTTTTGAAAAAAAGAAGAAGATACGAAGTTGTGATTTACATTCCACTCTCGCTACTCCAATTTTCTTCCCGTCCATATCCTCTCAACTACTGAAACCTCTGAGTGCCGCGGTTAGGTTCGTTATTAGCTCAACTGTTGACGAAAATCTTGCTCCAATCTGCATAAAATCAAAAGTAATAATCATCAAACTTCTCAATATAATAGAAAACTATGAGCAACAACCATCTTCCGATACTTGAAGTGTTCACCATCCAACAGGTTGAACAATAACCATACACTTAGTACTCCTAGCTAATTAAAAAACACCTCAAAGTGATTATTGACAAAAAAACACACCTCACGGTGATTAAACATGAGACAAGAGTGTCTTGCCTTTGCGGTGATGGTAATGTTGAGGCACGAGTCTGTGAATGGTAGAACACTAGTGTTTATGATGGAGAGGCCCTGATTCTCAAGCTCAGAGATGATCATCACCAGCGCTCCTCTTCTCTCCTCGCAGCATATTTTGAGCAAGACGGTGTCGCCATGTATGCTTGCTTCAATCGTTGGGCTGAACCCACCCGCACCAAAGGCGCTCCCACTGGAGCATGAGGCGTCACTATCAGTTGTTATGCGACACTTGCTCTCGAAGACGGTGGGCTCGGACGTTCTCCTTTCCCTTCGCCCCTCCAGGGTCTTCACCTTCTCCTCCAGCTGTTTCACATACTCGATGGTGCTCCCTAGTAGGGATATCTTATCTGTCTAAAAAAGTTGAAGTCGTTTAATAATAATACTTCTCATTAGTTATCACAAATTAAATAAATATATAGTTTGCTAATACTGATTCGATTCGACCTAAGTAAGTTCTATTACAGTTTTGAACCAAGTCACCAGTATAAGCCCCTGCCCCTCGTCCATCTTTCAAAACTTCATGGGCATCGTCATCCATTGATACAGGATAATTTTGACTAGTGATTGAATATTTACTAGTGTCAGTGTAGCTTATTTTCCTTAAGCATATATAAATCAGCTTTTCCATCAAAGTTCCAACTGCCAAACAAGCAATTCAATAATTTTAGTATAGAACCCAACGTTTTCTAAAAATTATTAGCTATGCAATAATTATTGTTGTTGGTCTGACATTTGACTATACTCCCTCCATATCATAATTAGATGACGTTTTGGACAAACTTTAAGTTAAACATTGGGAATATAAATGATCAATAACTTTTAAGTTGTTGAGATTCCAAATGTGAAAATTATATGAATAGATTTGTCTTGAAAAATACTTTCATAAAAGTATACATATATCATTATTCCATAAATATTTTTATAAAAACAAGAGGTCAAAGTTGTGTTTGAGAGACCGTGTCGCTGTCCAAAACGTCATCTAATTAGAATACGGAGGGATTATATATATTCAACAGATCAAACACACATGTAATTCAAAGTACTTCATTAATTGAATGATGAATGATCTGGACACTTATATAGGACGACCAGTACTTCGGCATGTGCTAGCTGTTCCAAGATGAGACGTTGATTATTCCTACCGAGCAGTTCTGATGCTACCGGATCTTGGAAAAGGATCTTGTAATAGAGTACTCCTCTCTGATAGATCTCAAACAAGGAGCAGCTAGCTCTCTCCTCTCTTCTCAAAACCTATTTCTATATTACCAAACCAAACCCTCTCATTTATCCATCATCAACAAATTACTACTACTACATGGTACATACCCCGAAAACACAAACAAGCTATAGCTGCCCTTCTGATAGATCATTGGTCAATTCAGACCCTTTGATAGTTAGTTCTTAATGAAGATCTTTGATTAACTTGAACCACGGCCAGACCCTCAAGACATCGTACGTGAGAGATTTTGCTGGCATTTCTCACTGAGTTGGCACTGCATGCTTCACTGAAGCAAACACGCGCCTTTTAGGTCTATTGGAGACAATTTCTGGATGGCCGCAGATAGATGTGTGCAATTCAATGTTTTAAGTAAGTAATCGCTAAAGAGGTCAGTGTATATACTTCCTAGGCAAATAAAGGTTTACATTTTACGACTTTTGCACAATGTTTGCTTAATTAGTTTAGGATTTTTATGGTAGTCTAATTCTGGTTAGAGCACGCACGGTACTCACCTGCACGGTGTGTAGCTAGGTATTATTGAATTTCACGCCAAAAACGAATATTTCACATTGGCGTGCACCTTTTTTGTTCAAGCAACAAACTCAATTATCGGTTTTTCTTTAATATGAACACGTGCAAGAATAGACTAACATAACCTATTGGTCCACAGAAGCCACCTACTACATTCCAGTGCTAATTCATAAAACTGCTACATATTGAGTAAAACAAAAATAATGACATACGATTTATGCTGTTTGCATTGAAGTTAAAGTTTTCCTTAATTGGAACAAGGATCCAGGGCGCAACTTGAACCGGCTATCAAAACCACCATTGAAACTTGATTTTCTCATTGCTGTGAGCATATATTATTATTTGGTGCAGGTATCAACATATGAGTTTTTTGTTCATAATAAATTCTGATAACTTCTATATGAGGAGTATATTGGTATCCATCTCCCTCATAAGATTAATTAATCCAATACCATATATCTTAATTTATCTATTTTGTTCACTGTTACTTTCGCCACAAGTGCAATTAATTGGAACTTTACGAAATCCTAGCTTATTACTCATGAGTAGTAGTTTAATAGAGGGCTCAGATCCATATTTTATCCTCAGAGCTAGCTAGCCAGAGATTCGTTTCTCTAGAGGAGATGCACATATATCACTTCTGTATCCCCAAATCACATCATAAGTATCAGTAAGCACATACATGGACCCACAAAACATGTGATGTTCAAACAAAAGCCATTATCACCACTATATCTTGGTAGATTAAAAGATGTAATAGCATAATAGAAATCTCTTGCTTGTTCTTGTATTGCTGTTTCATATATATTACGTGTAATGACGATGTAGGCAAACTTAATTTAAGGCATATATATTGTTTGGATATACAAGGTCCTTCTTGTGTGGTTTTGAAAAAGTACAACAGATCTATATATTTTTTTTAAAAAAACAACAACAACATGTGATTGAAACTCTACTAAGTTCTGTTTTTTTCGAAATCATGAAGTTTAATGGTCTGTATTTTTAAATATTATACGTGAATTCATGTTTGAAGTTGTATGACCTCTATATCATGGTTTTTGAAAACTGGCATTCAAATAGCTAGGCCCTGTGTGTCTGTCACGTACTAATAAGCACTACTATATAGATTTAGGCCCCGTTTAGTTTAGTTCCCCATAGAATCCAAAATATTTTGGGTTTTGACTCTTTATTTTACAAAATGAAACTAAACACCACCCAAATTTTTTTGGCAAAAAATGGTTCATTCTTCATTTTGGATTTTGGACTCAAGAGGCCAAAATAAGGCAAACTTTACATTGATTTGTGTATCATCCTCACAACCCCATCATTGGAATAAAAAATAAACCAAATTTTGGTTAGAACTAAACAGTCTACTGAAATATTTTGTATTTTAGATTTTGGAATCCAAAATAGTTGGGATTTTGGATTTTGGATTTCTGATGGAACTAAACAGGGTCTTACCACGAAAACCATACATGTTAATATTGTTATTAGGACACTCACAATGTAGAAACTATGATAGTTTTTATAGGCATTAATTACAATGTCACGTAGACAATTTGCTGATGTGGCAAGTGATTTAATGATGAAAGAGAGTAAAAATCCAAGAAACCAGATCTAACTAAGAAACAGGATCTTCACGGTTATCAATAGATAAGAAACTATTATTGTTGTATTGGGAGAATAAACATGGTTTCTATCACTACTTATGTCATATGTTGTAGAGAATTTTGCATTGAAATGATAGTTTCTTGGTATAATATCCTACACTATATAAATCACTAGTAGTTTCTTGCATTATTGTGAATGTCTTTATGAGAAAATTCTTTCAAGTACGATACTCTCTTAATACTTTATAAAAAAGTATACACTCCTATGTATTGAGAAAAAAATTAGCACGTCCTAGATACTTCGTGATCATCATCTACTAAAGAGTAAAGACGAACTGGAGCGAATATAAAATTTCTTCACACCCCTCGAAAACAAAGGCAAGCTACCTCGCTTTTGGACTCGAATTCTCTCGATGAACTCAATCGGCCGGGGGCCGAGCCCCAGGAGCCGGCGCCCGGCGCATGCATCCTCCACCCGCCACTCGACCTAACTGGCCGAATTGGATCCAGGACTGCCGTGCCCTCTTCCAACCCGGCTGCACACTGCGCCGCCAAAGGCCGCCGGGCGCCAATCCACACTCACGCCCCCGTCCTCTCGTGTGACTGCGGCGTGTCTGCCGCCGGCCGGCGGCCGCCGGCCTCCCCCGGTTCACGTGCACCTCCCCCCGAGACGACCAAGGGCGGCGGAATCCACACTGCAGCAATGGACGTTGGACGCACCACCGTCCTGCTCACAGGCACCTCCTCACGCATGCACTCGCACTCCTATGCGGCGGCTCCACAAACTGCCGCGAGCCGGAGCCGCCAGATGCATGCCATCGTCGTCGTCCGGTTTTTCAATTCGACTGCGCGCCACCGCGCTCCGGTGACTTTTAGGTCTATCATGAGTCTATCCATTGAGAAATTATTTCGACGCATATATCGCCCGCATCTCAATCTCATGTGATGTGTGATATACTTTAGTTTCGATTTATATCAAATTATCCTTTCGTAATCTATTCAATGTAGTGTAGCATGCTGAAAGCACAGCAGGAGAATCCACACACAGATCCACACTATCCACAGCATATTTAGATTATAAGAACGACCAGATCGACAAGAGGATATGCATTATTACCTTGGTGAGGTCCGGGACGATGGTGGCCAGCGCCACGAACTGCTGCTGCATCTTCTCGCGCCGCTTGCGCTCCGCGATGACATGCTCCTGCGGGTTCCAGTGCGTCCGGCTCCGCCTCTCCGGAGGCATCTGCTGCACCGCTTCGACGACGCCGGCTTCCGTCCAATCACCCCCTGAGGAGAAGTTGAGCGTGCTTGGAGGCTGCCCGCCGAAGGAGAGGATGCGATTGCTCGACGACGATGACGCCTGCCCTGGCTCGTTCTTGACCGGTCCGAACGGCAGCGGCCGGGGTGGTAATAATGCCGCCGGGACCCCAAACCCCGGGAAACTGGAGCTGTGGTGATGATGATGAGGAAGGAAGGGGATAGGGGACCTTGGCGGCGCCATTGGTGGTGGTGGTGCGTAGTACTGCTGCTGATGCTCGGGCTGTCGCTCGGCGAAATGGTGTTGCATCCCATTCCCTGCAGCGTCCTCTTCGTCTTGCTGCCTGTACATGTCTGCTAGTTCCTCCTCAGTGTACTCCTGAAAGGGGCAAGAACCAAGAATTACTCGAAGCATTAATTCAAGTTTTCAGGCGGCCGGTATCATCGTGCTAGTTCTTAGCAGCCTTACCGGATGTGAATGCCATTTGTTGAGTTCATCCATCACCGCGATATATCTTCCAAATCACTAAGAGCTAGCGCACAAGAAGATAGATAGAAGAGCAAGAAATACGAATCAGAAGAAAGAAACAGCGAGCTAGATTTATAACCAAAAATATTCAAAGAACTTCTTTTCCGAGATCAAAAGAATTGAACACACCTCTCTGATTTCTTTTTCTTTTTCTTTTTGCCCTTCTGTCAATATACTGACTTCCTCCACCCACACACTTCCTAGTTCCCACTGCTTGAAGTCTTCTCTCTCCATCGGTGGTGATGCTTTTATACAGGCCCGGTGCGTGGTGTGAATTATGGACCCCTTCTGTTCTGAAGAAGGCGTTCACGTGCTCCTTGCGTTTCTCAGAAAAAGCAACGACTTGCGCTAGCAATTCATTGCACGATTGCATGGTTGGATCTGCACACGCCTTCCTATTTTTTTTTTCCCAAACGCGATTTATTCCTCTGTCTACTTTTCTTGACATCACGTCGCTGATCCGCGAAGATCTCGTATTATCTTCCTTTTGCTAAGAAAATATGTGATGTATATGCTGCACCAAGTCTGTATAAATAAGTCTTCGGCATATATATAGCTCAACAGAGCCTGTCAGAAGATTCAGTAGGTTGGGTGACAGTGACACTCGTTTTAGCTCAGTAACTGTTTGTTTGAAGTAGTAGCTCAGTAACTGTTTGTTTGAAGTAGCCTTCCAATGTATATGATGTCCTTTTTTCGCCTTACCTAAAGAGGTTTTTAGGGAATTAGATTATTTTAGATCCAGATTCTTTTGACAAGGAGATGAACACAAGAAAAAATATCGTCTCGCCAAATGGACTGTTCTATGCCAACCAAAAGAACAGGGTGGTCTGGGTATTCATGATCTGAACCTTAAGAATATTGCTCTATTAGGTAAATGGCTTTTTAAATTGTTAACGACGAATGGTACATGGCAGCAACTGTTACAAAATAAATATTTAGGATCAAGACCCCTGGTACAAGCAGAAACGAAACAAGGAGACTCTCATTTTTGGGCAAGTCTTTTAAAGATTAAGAATGAGTTTCTCAAGTATGGATCTTTTGTAATAAAAGATGGATCGCAAGTCAGGTTCTGGGAGGACACATGGTTAGGCAATGATCCATTGATGATCCAGTATCCGGGTCTGTATAATATTGTTAGACCAAAATTTGTGTCCATTTCAGAAGTCCTTGCTTCAACGCCTCCAAATATCTCTTGGAGGAGAAATCTGATAGGTCCGAAACTAGTTTCATGGAATCATTTGCTAACACGTTTGAGTAGTTTTCATTTATCACAAGGTCATGATGAATTTCATTGGTCTTTGCACCAAAATGGTCAATTCTCGGTGAAATCTTTTTATAGAGCTATGATACAAACTCCAATACCAAATACTAACAAGAGACTGTGGAAATTGAAAGCTCCCCTTAAGTTTAAAATTTTCTTGTGGTATCTCAGGAGAGGTGTTGTGTTAACTAAGGATAAATTATTGAAACGCAACTGGCAAGGAAACAAAATTTGTTGTTTTTGTCATGAAGACGAGACAATTCAACACTTGTTTATTGATTGCCGTTTTGCACGTTGGGTTTGGAGCGTTTCTCACATAGCGTTTAATTTAGCAAAACCCCAAAGTATATCACATATGTTTGGTAATTGGTTGTATGGTGTCAAGAAAGATCTCAGGTCTTTAGCTCTTTTGGGAGCGGGAGTGATTGTCTGGTCTATATGGTTGCACAGAAATGATATTGTCTTTAAAAAGAAAAAACTTTACTCTCCCTTGCAGGTTATCTATGCAGCTACCCATCGACTCCGTTCTTGGGATGTCCTCCACCGGTCGGATATGCAGGGTATAGCTATAGTGGTCTCGCAACAATTGGAGCAAGTGGCGAAGGTCTTCTTTTCCCAGGCGTTTGGGTGGCGGTCTAGTCTATTTGTTAATTTTTTGATTTCTCTTTATGTTGTGTGCCTCTTAGTCAGGCAGAGGCTGAGAGTGTTCCAAAGTCTGTATATCAACTCGATGTACTACTCTTTGGTTTAATAAAAGCTTCCGTTTTCAAAAAAAAAGTCTATCTGCATCTCCCTCAGCTCCAGATTAAGCGTGATAGTTACAGCATATAGCTGTACGAAATTCTTTCAGGAACACGTATAGCTTCGTTGAACCAAATTATGAGCTACCAGTAGCAGTAGGTACCCTCTCTGATGGTGATAGTCTTGTAACGATGTGTGTGTACATCTGTTGTTTGGAGGCAGAGTGGAATTTCGTCTGAACTTTAGTTGCGTCCAATATATTGCACTGTCGCCACTCGCCAACTGTTTAATTAATTATTAGGAGATCCATGTGATAATGGCGTAAGGTTTTTTATGCTGAACCTGGAAGCTTTAGACAACAGATCGAAGCAAATCCCAAGAAAGGGATTCAAATCAGAAGTACTATACAAATAGGAGATAACCGTTCCAGAGCCAACTGCTTGCTGAGTCTAATCCGAAGAAAATCTGAAGAAAAGCAAAGGAAAAAACAAAAGAGTCCATTGTTTGTCTTGGTCCTGCCAATGAGGGTCACACATGCTAATTGTTTAGAGACCACGTTGTTGCATTGTACCCCTTTCATTCTAAATTATAAGTATAACATTAATAATATCATTAAATTCTTTATTAATTATATTTTTATAGTACTACTTTGATATCATAATTTTTGTAATTTTTTCTATAATTTTAGTTAAACTTAATCTATTTTAATTAACTCGCTAAGAAAGTTGAAATGGTTTATAGTTTAAAATGAAGGAAGCTATGTGCAAGTGCTATACAACAATAGAAAAATATGGCTGTGTGTGCACATGCAAAAGCCAACAAATCTGTGATCCAAGTGCTGCCACCTTCTCAGGTGGAGCAAACAATTAGTAAACTATTTAAGACAGCTTTAACTAATCTTGCAATTACTTCGCTTTAACTATTGTCGTCACGTCACGTCATGATATGCTTCAAACTATACTAACTAGTAAACTTTTGATTCAGTTATATACTCTACTTTTGATTTTGACACCTGCAACTCCGTAACATCATTCTCATGTTGAAGCCACCGTAATGCAGTTAAGCCACGTGGCATGCTCCCCTCTGGTGTGGGAGAGAGAGAGAGAGGAACGAGATGCAAGAAAATTCAGATCCAGGGATCATACGGAATCTCAAGTTGCCAGCAAATTATGGTCGACTTGAGGACCTACAAGTTTGCCTATACGAGACAGACATCTGATAAATTTGTATCCTGCTCTTTATGCCTGTCTTTTGTTGTTTCTTTTAAGCGCCTCTCTGTTTTACCCCTTTTATTTAAAGCCCTTGTAATCACTCTGTTAGGGTTGTATTTGTGTTTTTTCTGTATCTGTACCTTAATTAATGGGCAGCGCTCTCTTCCTTTTTTTTCAAAAAAAATATAAAATAAAAATAGCCACGTGATAGTTAGCTTATAGAAACAGCATAATCTATCGAGCTCTTAGCTTGGCTACCTTTTAAAAACTGAAAATTCAGACTTGCTGGCACCGGTTCCGAGCAGGATTGGTTAAAATTGTCACCAACAGCGATTCCAGTGCTGAATATAAAAATAATATATGCAAATTTTGCTTAGATTGAGCGACTTTCTGTACTTGTAAACTGCTCATCTCCCAACATCACATGGCCTAATCAGTAATTAGCCAGTTGACAAATAGTGTAGGCCGGCGAACATGGCCAACTTGACCATTTTAAAACTGGAACTTGGGACTTCGTGTTTCTATTGTTTGTGATCATGTTTTAGGCCAGGAAAACTAAGGCCTGCAAGAACTTGTGTGTTTCATTTTTCCTTTTCCTAGCCTCTTGCAATCATGTCTATTGCCAAAAACAATTATATATATTGCTGGCAGTTGTGCAGTGCCAGCACAGCACAGCACCGTACTGCTTTGCCAGCATCGACGAGTTACTCAAGTTGGATCGATGAATTGCCCTAACTACACTCATCACATGCCAATTAATTTTATAATTATTATTGGACAGCTACTTGCTTCAGCTCAGACGATAAGATATTATATACTGTATATATTTTGATTGTAGATGACCAGGGATCATGTTGCAGAGTCATGCTTGCATCAACTTGAGATATACACTAGCTGCAACTAGCTAGCAGGAGACCGGACCATCAACAGTCTATACATGATGGCGCACATCATACAGGATCCTATATCTGGAGAAAATGTAGAGGTACAACTAAACCAAAGACTCTAGTGGGAATTATTGAAGTCAGAAAAGGATAATCTTTGGAGTTGTCAGGATGTTGTCATCGAATCCTGAAGAGGCTGTGTGTTTGTTGTCATCCCACAAGTATAATAATATAAGACTGCAGGTTATACAAATGATGCAAATAGCATCACTCATTAATACAGGAATCAGGAGGTCTCTACTTGCAAATCTTTGAGTCCTCCAACTTGTTCTAGTGGAGCTTTTTATTCTCCATCAACATGACAAGTAAACTACTCCGTAAGATGGTCTCTGACAGTCTAACTCGTTCCATTGGCTTCTCGCTTCAAGTAGGTACTATATGTACTGTAGTAGCAACTAGTAAGCATTGCTCATCATATGCAAGCTGAAAATCTTATAAGGTTTCTGATTCAATTTCTAGAAGTACGACTAACCAAAAGATTTTCTCCATCCACAGAGAACACATTAATTAATAAATTGTTGGACAGGGTACAGTTTTGAATGGTTTCCGACTCATCAAGTCTCCTTGCCACCTAATCTGCGTAACTACTAGCACCAATTTGTTGGCTGGAACGTGTATCCATGGGCGTCAAACTTTCCCAGTTCAAAGAACAAACAAGTCCACATTTTCGTAAACAGAAACAAATTCAGTTCCGAACCCGTGACACCTGGCCTAGCGAAGAAGTGGGGATGAGCACGAGCTTTGTAAAACATCCTAGTTTAGTTTTGGTAATTGAGTGGTAACTCATAGACTAATACTTTCATATTAAGTTGATTTAGATATATAGATTAGTCCACAAGAGGAGGTTGAGCAATACATTGAGCCCTGAGATGAAATGGCAAGGTCCATGGAGATGGTGTGCTCTACACACGCAGATGAAGGTGACGGATGGATGGAATGGAGACAAGCCCACAAGCAAAGGTATATTCGATAGAGGTTTATTTGACCAGCCTAAGGTGTGTATAGAGAAGCTGGTTTTTAAGCTAATACAGTTGTCTCGTGCCACTAGGTGAGGGCTTACAACACTGGTAGATAATAAGTGGCCTTCAGTTCCGTTTGGGCACAAATATTGTCCTTTAGTCAAGGTTGCCTCAACTGAGACTAATGGTCCTTTCAGACTAAAAAATAATGCCTCCCACCCTTAGGACCGGTGAGATTTGAACCCAAGACCTCATACATTGCCTCACGCATAGCTTACCACCCCACCTAGCACAATCTGGATTAAAGGATCAGGGCCTTTAGTCACAGTTGGTAACACCAACCAGAACTAATGTAAGCTCTTTAATTTGGGTTTGTTTTACCAACCGGGATTAAATGTCCTTCAAAGCCCATAAAACTTAGAACCAAAACTAATGCTCACATTAGTCTCGATCCCAACTCTAGCCGAGACTAATGTGTTGAATCGAAAGTCAATTATTATCTACTAGTGCAGTGCATATGTGTTAGGGCGAGTCATGTGGCATGGAAGCAAGAGACAGACCTTTTTCAATATTTTTTGTAAAAATGCTAACTCAGTGTTAATGGTGTTGTTATCCCGTGGGACACTCTTTGGAGTTAGCCTCTTTTGTAGAAGGTTTGTTAGGAGTTCTCGGCGGTTTCATTTTGGTGTGACTGGGTAAGTCCGGTGGCCACCGAAGGTTAGACACTCTATACAGGACAACTTGATCATCTTTTCTATTGTCTATAGCGCATCACTGGAAAAATTATGTTGGTTCAGAAGAGGGCAGCATTGGAGCTTAGGCTCATAAGCTGACAATAGTGAGTTTCTCAAGTGTGGACCCATTCTTTTGGTGCCATAGAATACAAAGACATCGGAGAAAACACATGGCAGCATTCTACGCGTGCACACGAGAGTATAAAATGGATCACCCAATACTTTTGGATCTTGGTGCAGAGTATTCCATTGGCTACAAAACAGTGGCGGATCCAGAACAAGATCGAAGGAAGGCTGATTTCTTTAACTTCCTCTAATCTCTCTATTTTTTCTTCTTTTCTCCTCTTTTCTTCTCCCTCAACCTCTCACAACAAGATAGAAGGGGGGCTGATCTCTTCTTCTTCCTCTAATTTCTCTATTTTTCTTCTTTTCTCTTATTTCCCCCCTTAATCTCTCTATATTTTTTTATTAACACACGATCTCTAGGGGCTGGAGCGGTGGAGCCCCACCGACCCCCCTTAGATTCGCCCCTGCTACAAAACCTTCTACAAGAGGTTCATAAGGGGACCAAATTTCTCTTGTGGTTGCTTTGTGATGCATGAGAGCTTTGAGCTTGGGTTTGAAACCATTTGCATAGAGCGTTGGGGAGTAGTGGACTTCTCTGTTCCTACTAGAGATAGTTCACCGGAGTTTTGGTTGGCCTAATGGCTAGTTTTAAGTTACACCATTGAACTATACTTTGGGGGGGCTCCGATTGTATTCTCTAGTGACCCCACATCGGACCTTTCTAGTGTGTCGCCAAACCTAATTCAAGAGAGTAACGACTAGTTTCTTGAATCTTTCCATAAATTAGGCCTAGGCATTCGGTTAACCGAAACTGTTCGGTTCGGTTCCTCGGTTTTCTAACAAATTTGGTTTCTTGGCTTACTAACATTCGTGATATGAAATAAGTATTATTAGATTAGTTATAGAATATATTTTTATAATAAAATTATTTAGAGACATAAATGGTAATAATATTTTAATATAAAGTTAGTTAAACATGGGCTACCTTGACCGCTATTGATTTCTATAATTACATTCTTTTAGGGACATAGGTAATACACTCGTAAATCATGTTTATTTGAAAAATGTCTAGATAGAATTCAAAGGGGAAGGTAGGCGCGCATGGACGAGCACAATTGTTATCCTCATATATAAATGATGATTTAGTGTAGAAGATAGCTAACAACACATGGGCCGAGCCCGATCAGTGCGTGCAAGCTGGGCTCGGGCATCTTTGAGCCTGAGGTGACATCCAATCCGGCCCAAAGATGCGCGAGCTGGGCCTTGGCGCCTTGCTACTCTTGTACTGCCAAGGAAAACCGGTTCCTTCTTTCTTCCAGAAGTGAGAGATGTGGCGGTACAGCTTGAGACTGGTCAAAGTGTGCAGGTGGGCCGTTACACGTTCGAGAAGCCTAAACGCCAGCGGGCAACAAACCACACACACCCACTTCGGGCTACATCGTGCATTCGTGCCTCTCGGCGCAGTGCCGTGGCTGCAAGGGAAATGAATCTAACGCAGGGACATCAGCAGCAACACCAGCAGTCATGGATGATGTCAAGCGAATGCGAGTCACGTTGTGCACGTAACGCAACGCAGTCGATCGGTTGCTGCCCCCCCCCCCCCCAATTCAAAAGCCCCGTGCGTGCGTGCGTGCACCACGTTATGCCGGCCTCCCACCCCCAGCATTCAGAGGACTGGCGGCCGCACCGGCCGGTCGAGTGGGTCAGTAAACACGTACGTACGTACTACGGGTGGTTTGGCGTGCACAATCTGAACGGCGCCTGCTTCCGGGTCGTGACACATATCTCGGCTGACACGACACGACACGACTGCGCCTGCGCCTGCGCGACGTGGGGGAGGGGAATGTTGTGTTCTCCGGGCCGGGGGACTCCGCCGGGCTCGTCAAGTTTGTTAAGATTATTTAGGATAATTAATCAGTGGTCAATATTGTAAATCCCGTAATTAGCACAGAGTTAACCGTTTATGCCCCTTCGGCACAAATAGGCACCAGTTCGCCTTGTGTCACTGACACAAGCAACTGTCACTTGTATACATCGTTTACTGTTCGTCCGAATAAACACAGTTACAATCATTCGAGTCACTTTTATGCTAAACAAAGTTCACACACACGCGTCGTCGTGTGGCGCCCAGTTGAAGCACAATGGGAACTGAGGAGAACCTGGGGAGACTCGTGTCGGGGACATCCCGCCGCTCCCTTGGGTTCCCAGGCACGCGCGGCGCGTTGGCCTCGTCACGGCACGGCAGGCGTTTCTGGGCCAGACCCACACGCGACGTCGCGCACGCCTGCGCGCTGGAACTGGAACGCGCACTGCAGTGGGCCGGCTGTGGGTCGGTCAGCTACGCGACTATGCAGGCAGTGGTGCTGATTTCTGAAACTATTCTGCGCACGGGGGATGGGGGGGGGAACGGAGTGGACCGGTCTAAGCTCGTTTCATTTGGTTGTTTTGCCAGCCTAGCTGCCCGGGTGCGCGCGGGAGCCGGCCGGATGTCGCACGCGCGATCCGTTTAGCTTGGCCGATCGTACGTCGGTGTCGCTGTGGATCCGGTCGGAGATTCGTCCGCAGAACGCACGAAGAAATCCGCTTCTTGTTGGTGCTGCTGGAGCGGTTTTCACTCACAGTGTGCTAGCTGGCTGTGGTTCTTTTCCCCGCAGGCTACGACAATTGGCCAAAGCACAGATGATGAGACACGTAAAAATCTGATGTTTACAAGCATGATCAAGAAATGTCAGGGCGCCAGACTCGTTCCTCTGGATGCGTTTCACACTCGTTCCTCTTTCTCACTCTGCACTCAGCAGTGAAGATCGGTTAGCTTAGCTAGCGGTGCATTTCGGTTGCGGACGTCACACTGGCCTGGCCCAGTGGGCAGTGGCCACAGTTTGTATCAGTTGCTTTCGGGGCATGCATGTTTTCTTGGGACGGCCGACGGTCCAAGTCCAAGTCCAAGGAAGCAGAGGCCTTGACCCAGGCAGCAGAGCAGAGGCGGCGGGCACTACTGTCGGTTGCCCGATGCCGACGCGCGCCCACGGCCCACCAAGAGATGCGCAACTAGGCAACGCAACGCGAGCCCGGCTCAGGGCTCTCCCCGTCCGATCCTGGTCAGCCACGACGTGGTTTGGTTGCTCATCCATCCGGAGTGGGCCTCGTCGGAAAGGCATCGCCGCTCGCTGTAACGCCGCCGCACGGTCGCGTCTCTAGGAACCTCAGCTCGTTAGTGGGCTGGTCCGCGGCCGAGTTTGAAATTGCCACTGCAGCTATTGCTTTATCTGCTGCTGCCGCATCATCGGTTGCACGGCACCAAGGAGAGGAGATCCTTTTCTCCTCCGCCAGGGTTCCGTTCCGTTCCATTCCATCGCTGGATGGGTGGCAGCCCGCATGTGGATTGGATAGCCTGGCTTGCGGGACTCGGTCACTTGGACTTTGGAGACCCGTAGTGAACTGACGATGAATGAATGCCAGCCATCTATCGTATTCGTGCGCAAGCTTATTAGCTCCATCTCTCGGTCGCTCGCCTTTTTGTGTTTGTTTTTGACCAACTTCTTGCCGGAAATGAACACCGGAGCTTTGTTGCGATCGATCGATTGGCGCGCGCAAGCGCCGTGGAGAGAGCGTGACGGAATGTGCGTGCGCTCTTCAGCTGCTCATTGTCTGGGCGAATTTCTCTGGGTGGTCAAACTAGTTGTTGAATGCTGGTGCCCCTGCTTGTGCTGTCAGCATATATCTGCATATGATGAGGCACTCCGATCCTCAATAAGATTGCAGTGACCGGTCGTCTCGTCAATATTCTTCTTCTTCTTCTTCTTCTAGAACTAGAATGGCAAGAGGGCGTCCAAAACAATACTCTACACAGTACTAGTAGTATTGCTAAAGTTTCTTTATTTAACACAGGTCATGCCGTCATGTGTGGGGTATAGTATATAGCTAAAGTGTCGAAAGCCCTGACGACGAATTCTTTCTGGAGAAAACCACGTTGCGACAACACCGATCCAACTCTAAATTGTGCCTTAAAACAAAACACCTCCTTCCTACTCATCAAGGCACGACAGACAGATCGATCACTGGTGGATCCGACTCAGACTCAACTCTCTGCAGCTGCAGGTCCATTCAGATAGGATATTGGAATGAACACAGTTTGATTTGTATACAGAGGAGTAAAGATTCTTGCGTCGGCACAGGGTATTAGCTAGGACTGTACTTTATATCGATGATGAGAAAGACAGTCGCATCGATTGCAACACGCATGCAGGCGAGATTAAGAAAATTCCAATTAAGGATCTCCTAGCCTGCCTTTTTCGATGATTGCCTAACTTTGGATCATGACTCATGGTGACCGGCCGACTGTTCATGTTGTCGCTATAGTCTTTCCCTCTCCATCGCCCACACGACTAGAGATATCATATTTATTATGATTAAGGGAGCAATGATGGAGGATAACATGCCTTTTGCCTTATTTATTCTGCAAATAAATAAAGATAATAATTAAAAGGCACAGCTAAATATATAAATTTGAGCGAAAAAGAACTGTACACTTTGGGTTGATAAGTTAATAATATCTATGTGTGTGTGCATGTGTGTTTTTGTCTTCTAAAAGACACTGTGCTCCCAGATTTTCCAGCTTTGCTCCTTGATTCTCTGGTGGAGTGATTCTAAGACTGAAAATAACTCTCTTTGAGTCTTTAGCATAAACTCTTAAAATCACTATAGAGAATCACTTCACAGAATCAAGAAAAACTATTTTTTTAGCCCTCACCCTCTTAGTTCAATTCAGAGAATCACTTCATGGAATCAGCAGAGAATCACTTCTCTCTGAAAAACCCGTTTGACAGCCAGGGAGTGATTCTCTCCGAGAATCCGCTCCCTGAAGCGCTCCCAAACTCACCCTAAATATGAGATTTGCTAAATTTCAGGTGCCTGAATTTTAGTTTTCTTTTAGGCGACAGTTATTGCATATATTTTATACTAAAATTATAGTTTTAGTTCATTGCAATTTATGTAGACACAATCTGTAATTTTTTGTTTCAGAAATAAAAAAACATGTTAGACAAAACTACAAACCTGACAAAATTTTATATATGTTGGCACAAAGATAATTTAACAATTACAATTATTTTTATATGAGGACAAGGACAAAAAATTAATATGTTATAACACAAAGACAAGTAACAAAATAAAAAAAATTAACAACTACCTTATACTAGTTTGGTGGTATATTAATGTTGCATGAAATCATCTTAAATTTCAGTCACCTGAACTATAGGAAAAGTGCCTAAATATATATGTTGCAAATTTGCTAGTGTAAGGGCCTGTTTGGATGGAGCGGCAAATGTTTTGCCGTGTCACATCGCATCTTTCGGCACTAGTTTAGTGTATTAAAAATAGATTACTTATAAAACTAATTACATGCCCCTGCGGGACTTAACAAGACGATTCTATTAAGGTAAGTTAATCTATAATTAACAAATGTGTACTGTAGCACAACATTGTCAAAACATGAACTAAATAGGCTCAAAAGATTCGTCTCGCGGATTTACCTTCGACTGACAAATTACTTTTTTACTTAGTACATTTTAAATAGACGAAATTAAGGACGAGAGATTCGATGTGACGGGGGCAAAACCAAACAGGCCCTAAGATTGAACAAGTCACTATCACACTCGTTGGAGCATTAGATCATTTTGAAAAGCAAACGCTAGTACACAACATACTATGCTTCTAACACTGCCTATTCGAAACTGGGATCGTCGCTGTCGATCGGCAGGATTATGCACTGCTGGCTGATTTTTTTTTTGAGATTACACAGTACAACGCAGATACTCAACACACACGCACACTCGCCCCTACGAACACACGCAACCTTCGAAGGACTGAGCCGACAAATCTTGAAGTTCACGAAGTCACCACAGGCGTCTCGCTGTCGACGGGAACGTCGCCTATCACTTAATGCATAGCGTCGGAAAATCTAGAATAAATCCAGAATAAAGTGTCACACCCAGGATTTGAACTCTGGGTGGGAGCCCCCAACCAATGGCCTTTGTCATTGCGCTGCGAACCACTTGACTGCTGGTTGATTTCTTGTGAGAGAAAAACAATGTTCTGACTGGATTTAAGCCGGTTGAAAAGTCAAGCGAACAGATTGACATCTCCACACTTGTGAGTTTGTGACCAATGCAACCACTGGCAATATACATGCATAAATAAGCTAGGAGGCGACGTTTTTTCTTTGTTGCTTGTTCCTCAACGTGCATGTACTGTGCAACTCCCATGATGCGTATATGCATCTTTTTCGTTTTCGGCCGGAGCAGTGAACTTCCCGTTTAGGACAAACCGACCGAAAGCAGGCCGATCGATGATGCACACGCACGCACGTTCAAGTTCAACAGTCAGAGCACCCACGGACTACAGGACAAATTTAAGCTAGGCCGCCGGAGCTTAGCTTAGTCCCTAGCTATCTAGCTACTTACATAAGTATATATAAATATATATACTCGATCCCTTGACACATTATATATATTGCCCTACTACAGTGCACACATTACCAAAAACGGTAAACAATGTCAAGTCCGGGCCGCCGGCCGGGTGGGCGTCTCGACGGCATGCACAAAGTGACCACTAATCCCAGTCATGTTACTCTGGCCTGGTCGGTCTGCTTCGAGCCCGTCATCTATCTTTTTGCTAGGCTATTAGGCCGCCGGACTTCCTAATTCCAAAGTGATAAGAGATGAGATCAAAAGGAGCATGATGATGCAAAGCTCTGCCGTCCTTTTGCTTGCTCTTGCCCCCCCCCCCCCCCCCTCCCCCTCTCTTTATTATCACTTTATTTTCTCCCTACTGCTATATAGGAGTAGTATGCAGCTATGTGCTCAAGCTTATGCATGATGAAACGGACATGTTTTTTCTTCGAACCATGCATGCGTGCGTTTTCGGTGCAGGTGTCCCGGCCAGTTTTGTCAATGTGTGCACAAGCTTTGTCCATCTATCTATATCTATCCATCCATGCGTGCAACTTTATTTTTCCTGCTTTTAATCGATCAGAACTTTGTTGCTGCTTAAATGATCCACTGACGTCTGTGTATGTAGTGGGTTGTTGGATGTGCTTATTTGTCATTAGGTGGAGACGATTGACCAACCAGCAGTTTTAATTTCTTAGTATGTAGTCCATGGGATAGGAATCAAAACTAAACGTACACGGTGAGGCAATGCTGATGAGAATCTATGTCGACCACCCATGCATGCATATCCAAGCTCAGTTTGGGTAGCTTTAGTTGGGTAGCTTATCAACGTGTCAAATGTGTCGCACGGGCCGGCGGGTGTCCCAGCATCTAGGAGACAGACATGCATGCTACGCGTAGCCCTTGGGCTTTTCCTTGAGTTGACACTTGCATGGACTAATATAACTAAGATAATATAAGGCTAATGTCTTGGAGAACTTTTATGTAAAGTTGTCCTCCTCGATCGCCCACGTAAGCATGCACGAATGCAAGCATGAGTAACAGTTTGACCATCTCAGAGGAATCTTCCACAGAGGAGGGGTGTGAATAATAGTAGATTAGAAGACGACAAATTAACTGGATTTCTTTTGAGTTTCTCCTCGAAACAATATAGGGCATGTTTGTCCCTCGCTGCTGCATCATTCCCCATCTTGACTCTGCTCATGCGTATCAACTTTGAAGGCTTGTTTGGTTGCTTTGATTTTACTATTCAACGACGATGATTTCACCCATGCATGTAAATATACACAACTTCGGCTTTGTTTAGATGTGTATGTATGTGGTTTGAGAGAGATACATGTACATTCAAACAAGACCTTCATCTAATTGCCTCCGCGTACATGGCCATTTCGAGCTTCACTCGAGAGCCTGGCTAAGCGGACAACTTTATCTTGGCTCCCCAGAGATGACCATTTTGAGCTTCACTCGAGAGCTTACCGTCACTGTATTCACACATACAACCAATGAAACACTCTTGTTTTTAGGGTCCATAGATACCAGTCGAGCTATGTGACACATGTCACACTGCATAATTAACCGATGCTATTCTTTTAACTACACAATTTCAAATCTTATATTGTATAGTCCAAACTACCTCAAATGAAAAGTTGTCAACTACAAAGTTTTAGATTTCTTTCAACTCTACACTTTTGATATTAAATCTGTCATAATCCAATGCCATACGAAAAAAGTTTTTTTACGCACCACTGTTGATTCATGGCCACAAACCAACAATGATAGTACTCTTATTATTGCCAGTTGAAGCCACGAACTAGCAGTGATAAACTTATCACTATTAGCTTGAGCATAACCAACAGTGATCGTGTATTCTAGCGTGGTACTTGTTCCAATTCAAATTATAAGTTATTTTGGCTTTTCTGTATACATACATATGGTTTTTGCTATTTATCAGCCGACTCATCAGCCATTGAAATATTGTTTTTCTCTCACAACAAAACGACCAAAAACAACATCAGTCGGCTTATCAGCCACCGAAACGATAAACCGAACAGGGCTTAGCTATATAGTAAAAATAATGTATCTAGAAAAGTTAAAATATTTTATAACTTTGAAAGGAAGGATTAACATACTATTTAACTCGGCGGAGCCCACATGGCCGGCCACAGTACAAAGCTTGAACTTCTTCCGAATAATTGGTTGGGTATGTATCTGCTGGCGGACGTGGAAAGCTTGAACTTGTAAACCCTAGCTTTCTTAGCCTCGTGGGAAAAAAGAGACGTGGCCTGGGCATGATGAGAGCAGAAAAACACAAGTGTAAAGAACATCTTGCATTGTGAATGCCGCCTTCTCGCCACTGTGGCTTTGTCGGCTCATGAACACATGCACGGCAATGGTGCTTCAATAAACCCTAAGCCCTAGCTGCATTATCCTTCCACAGGCAACCACGGAACAAAAATTCTTTTAAACTCCTGGGCCGGTGCAGCATTGACCATAATTTTCTATTATAAAATACAGAATTGGGATTATTCACACAAAAAAAAAGAATACAAATTGGGATACACTTCGTTGCAGTTTCTTTGTTATTAGTTCTTTTCATCTGTCATGGAGTGGGTGAGGATAAGGAGCAATCAGTAGCCTACCTACGGCACAATGATATGGCACTTGTTTTAGAGCCAGAGGTATTAGCAGTATCACGGTCTATTTATTAGATCTAGACTAATTGTTAGCTGCTAACTGTAGGACAAACTAGCTAATCTTTTTTTAGTCTAGTTACTACGGATCGAGATTTTTATTATACTATCAAATATGCTCGTGCAATATAACAGGAATATAGTTGTCTTGCAATCATATAGAAGATTTACGATTTGGAGATAGAATTGGATTTCATACTATCACAACCTCACATTATTCTCATTGCATAGATTTAATTTTCATCTATTAGCAAAAAATTAAATAGATTAAATTGGTAGGAGGATATTGATATATTAATTGAAATTTGATAATTACATCTACCATTTACTACTGGATGGACAGTCCATGGTGGCTATCACCTCATCTGTCGATCAATTTGAGTCATACACGGACTCCAATTGTTGGGCAAGCTAATTTATATAATATATTTTTATGTGTTAAAGCTAAACTTAATACATGTAGGAATCAGACTCCATAGTTTGTTTGGTAGTTGGGGGAGCTGGACTAAAAATTAGAGAAGAGAAATTTTACGTCTTTATTATTAGGTATAGAATTATCTTGACGAAGTGCAACTTGAGATGTACCATTTGAGGGCAGCTCGTTGTTGCATGATTTTTGGGCATGACACAAAAAATTCTAGGCGCAATCTACATGACAAGAAAATCTTTTCTTGCTGACACGACACAATAGCCAAATTCCACTTTAACGAGCGTTCACTCGAATTGAAACGAGCGAACGGTTCTCATCGCATCGCATGCTTCTAGCCCGTCTCTAGCCCAGTGTTGTCCGCCCTCCTTTTTCACTTTTTTATTTATTCTAATTCTATTTACATGCGCAAACTGCGTCGACTCTGGTTGCATGCGCCCATATCCATGCACACGTTTTTATTAAGTTTTTCTTTTATGTGATTTTTAATACTCTTTTTATTTTTAATATTTTTATTTGTATTTCACCTTTTTATTTTCTTTTTGATAGCGTTGGCAAGTTGTATATAATAACTTATGCACATAAATGATCAAAAATAACTTATATACACAAGTTATGTCTTGATAACTTTTATACCTAAGTCGTGTTTAATATTTTTTGTGTTTTCAAGTTTTAGTGTAAGTTAGAAATTAATTGACAAGTTGTACATAATAACTTATGTACACAATTTGCATAGGATAACTTATATATATGAGTTGTATTTGATAATTTTTTATAAAAGTTTTAATAACTTTTATATTTCTAAGTTTTGGTATAAGTTGTAAGTTAATTCATTCCTTTTATGTTTAATAATATTTGTACCTTCAAATTTTGATCCAAGTTATAAGATAATTCATTTTTTTGTGTTTAATAACTTTTGTATTTAAGTTGTGTTTATAACTTTTTTATATAAGTTATATGTCATAAGTTAATACATATAAGTTGCTATTAGATTTTTTTTTTCAAAACATATGCTAGTGGGATCTAGTTTTGTAC
Source organism: Microstegium vimineum (assembly GCA_022036555.1). Lineage (NCBI taxonomy): Eukaryota > Viridiplantae > Streptophyta > Magnoliopsida > Poales > Poaceae > Microstegium > Microstegium vimineum. The sequence continues at coordinate 15,560,647 of CM039139.1, forward strand.
GTCTCATCAAGTAGAACACACCGGTACAGATGGAATTAAAAACGAATACATGGTTTAGAACTTATAGCAATTTAAATTAGAAGTTTCTCTTTTTCTGGTTTGCGTCAACAGTTAGAGCTCGTCTTGAAGTTAATGAACGTTCGCGATTGTCTCCACGCCGGTGCGGCGGGAAGCGCGGCCCTGAGTTCGTCTGAAAATGGAAAAAAGCGGGAATGAGTAGTTTCCTGAAATGGCAAGTTTGATTGGTCGGGAGATCGTTCGCTCGTTTCGTTTCTAATGAGCATTCGCGATTTAGTGGTGCTCAATGAACAGAGGGTCATGTCTCTCGTGCCTAGGATCGTGACATGTTGAGTGACATGGCACGAAATTGACATGTCAGCATATCTACAAGGCTAAATTATAATTTTAGTCTGATATTTGAATAAATTATGAAAATTATTAAAACTATTCATGAAAAATGGTACATACGAAATTTTTGTTTTCTATGTCACGAGCGGACGAAATATATATATTTTTTATTAACAGAATGCCGTATAGCTATTTATCGCGATGATGTTTAAAGTCCAAATTAAATGTTACATTTTTCAGATATTGTGAACAATTTTAAGATTTATCTTTTCTCATAATATGTTTTGTGAAGATTAACGAGGAAGCTCTTTTGGACATCTATTTAGTAATGATAAGCAGTACACTTTAACCTATTAGTTGTATTATTAGCTGGGGTGTTTAGATCCACTAAAACTAGTTTTGACAGCTAACTATTACCTTGTTTGATTCAAACATCCCCAGTGACCCTCTTACTGGTTTCTAGCTAGTGCTCTATGGACAAATACTTGTTCGGTTTAGAGCCTCTTTCCGCTACCTTTTGGTTATCATTGCTAGACTGGGTTATCTGGTCCACACATTAGTTGATAATTTTTTTTATTCTGCACACCTGATCCATCTACCCCGACAAAGAGCACTCCACCATTCTTCAATTAGTTGCACCAATGGCAGCCCTTGCATGCATGGTTGCATCGATCTTCAATTGCACCAATTGCCAAAGGAGGCTTTGACGGTTGGTGCGGTGTGACACGTGGCACTATTACTGCCAACCATATCATTATCTCCAACCTATTTTATTGATATCTTAGCCCGGTTTTAATAGAATTTCATCCAAGTTTAATGGACATTAAATATGTTGATTTGACACTATATTAATGAAGAGAGAGATGAGAGTTTCAGGGCACTCCCAATGCAAGACTCTATCATAGAGTGCAAGACTATTTCTTATCACTTATTTATAACATTTTGCTGATTTGGTAGTATGTTTATTGAAGAGAGATGATGAAAAAACAAGACTTCAAGTCTTATTTAGACTCCAAGTCCACAATATTCGAGGTAATAAATAGGTTTAGACTCTATGATAGAGCCTGTATTGAGAGTGCCCTCATGAGAGTAGAGAGAGTTTCATAGGATGAAACTATTGTGCACTGTTTCCAAAATGTGACTGTGTTAAAAACTGTATCATAAAACTCCCATTAAAAATAGCCTTAACAAAGTTCGCGTGCAAGAAAATGATGAGGACCTAAGTTTTATTTTATATGTAGCCCGTATGTTCGATTGATGGTCACTACTGAAAACTGTTATTTCTTTGGGCCAAAACACAGTCAAGGAAATAGAAAAATCGTCAGAAAAATTTAACCTGTCAAAAGCCCGACAGGCATATTCCTTAAGGATAAACTGACACATGTGTTTCCTGACAAGAATATTTTTCTAATGGTATTTTTTTTTACAAATGTTGGGTTGAAAAAATTATAACGTTAGTAGGATTATTACGTCGAGAGGATCCGTTAGGTTAATTGATCTTCTTGTAGGCTCACGGCTAGGGATGGTGCTAATTTCTTCATTGGTTTTCATAATCTTTCTGTCAGTCAACCGTTAGGGAAATAAAGATATTCCCGTTGGGCACGAAGTTGTTTTTTTTTTCCATTTTCCATTAACAAATACTGAATTTTTGTCCGGTTTGACCTATTTTTTCTGATGGTTTCCCTAAAAAATATCGTCGGTGTGAGGGTCTCAGACTCCGTCTGCAGACGGCGGCAGCCGAGCGTGTGGGGGCAGCAGCAGTAGCTGAGAGACTGGAGCGGTGGCGACTGAGAAGGAAAGGGCGGCGCTTTTTTACGAGCAGGGGAGAGTTGTGTGTGGGAGAACAGAGCCGGACCCAGGGAACCATGCAGAAAAGGACTCAAAAGGATAAGGTAAGGTTTTTTTATTTCTTTCCAAAAACTCACTGCGCCAAAACTTGTGCCAATGAATTTTTTGGGCGCTAAAACACTTGGGCAACAAATTTTCATTGCGCCAAAAGACAAACCAATTAGCCTGTGTGATCCGACAAAAAATATAATGCACACAAGGATAGCTTAACTAACCGTGATCCAATTTTTTCAATGTGTTCCATACATACTAACAAGGTTATTTGAATTTTTCTGTGCGCCAAAGAAATCAACAGATTAAATCAAAAAAAATTTATGAGTACTTTTATGTGCCAAAAGGGAACTGACAGGTTTAATAGAGGCTGACAACCCAAAACGTCCCTGTCCATTAATGCTCCCCATTAATCCATTAGCCAAGGTAGACGACTTAAACCGCTCCACCTCGGTTAACTAATTAACAGAGGCGGTTCAACTAAGGTGACCACTTTCATTAATAGGCATTAACGAAGGCGGACATTTAGGATGCCTACTTCTGTTAATCCATGTCTATAAAAGGGAGAACCAACTACCCTCATCTTCTTCTTTCATGAGCTCACCTTCTCTATTTGACGGACTTTGAGCTCTTAAACTCCAAAAAGTCACCGTTTTTTAGGGGGGGAGTTTTGCTCGTGGATCCCTTCAAAGTGGACACCTTAGGAGGTTGTTATGTGCTCCCACATCCTTATTCTACTCTCATTTTAAGTTTTGGGTGATCTAGATCTAAACCTAGAACAAAAACTATGGTGGAGGAGAGAGAATAGATCTAGTTCTTCATTTTGCTTCATTTTTTTTGTAATACTGCCATACTCATTTTTGTTCGCTAAGTGTGCGAGTTAGTTAGCATGGAAAGGTCGGAATGATTATACCAGCCGTATATCGAGACTATCACCACACTGCTTGTTATAGAAGGGAATCATATGCATGTGTTCTCACAACAAGAACAAGCTTGTTATAGAAGGCGATGAAGTGCAATCTCACTTGATCAAGTGGGGTTTCATCGAGGAATGCAGGGTCTGGAGGTTTCACGCCAAAGTTGGTGCGAATGACGGTGCATCTGAAAGGGCAAAGATATTAGGAAATATGTTTTTTCTCCACGTATTGTGAAGTGTGGGCCATAGGGAAGGAGTAAGATGACTTTGCTACTTTCTTAGTAACAATATCCTAATGCTATGGCTATCAAAAAGAAAAATGGTTAAAAAAGAAAAGATAAACAAACAATTTATCTTCCTTTTTCCTAATCTAATGGAAACTCATTGTCGATGACGACGGTGAATGCAGACCATAGAGGAGGACCCTCATCATCATCAACCTATATGCATTGTGTTGCTGGCGAGAATGCTAATTTCATCATGATGGATGATTTTGGCCAAGGCATTGCTGGCGGCGGGGGTGACAGTGACGAGGATGGTGAGCTGGTCTTTTTGGATCCCAAGGATGAGCGCTTTTTGAGGAATTAGTTAACCACCTTGACAACAATGTCCTTCAGTTTGAGAGCCCGAGGTGGCTAGAGAATTTAAAAGAGATGAAGCAGGCAAGAAAAGATCCGCTCTATTAGGACTCTCCGAAGCAATGGATGGTGTAGCGTTTTGATCTCCACGTGCTGATGTTGAAGGCTCGTTTTGGTTGGTCCAACACTAGCTTCAATAAGTTGTTACATATCCTTGCTTACGTGGTTCCAAAGGATAACAAAGTGCCTTCCAATACCTATCAGCCAAACAAGATGATGGGCCAATGACACAGAATCTTCAAAATATACATGCTTTCCCTAATCATTATATCATGTATCGGGTCATCTAGTATGCGAGCTTGGATAGTTGTCTACACTGCGGCACGAGTCGATACGAGAGGAGCAGCGTGAGTTGATACAAGATGAATGAAGGGTGTCGTTCGGAATCATATCTCGTCTCAGAGAAGGAAGAAGTATGTTTAACTCCCTCACCTATCTAACATAGTCTACTTCACCCGTTCAACTATGAAATTGTCTATTCTATCCCCTGTACCCCCTCAGAAGATTTAGATTGTGGTTTTGCTACAATAATGGTGGTTTTGTTATAGTAACGATGGTTTTATCTTTTTTTGTTTTCGCTAAATCTTTGGAAAAAACAATGTAAATTACAGAAAAATCATAAAATGGAAAATCGGATTTTTCTGAACTCCACATGAATAGATATGCACAATAAATATATAATATGGTATATTTTAGTATAATTTTGTTGTTACACCTTTAGATTAATTAAAAAATCTAATTTTGTCTGTAATTAATTGGAATAATTCATAGCCGTAAAATTTTTATGGTGAGCGAATTATTATATGTTTGAACTATAGTAAAAGTTTCATACTTATTGGACCATGTACAACTTAGTTATAGATAAAGCATAGATTTAACAAGCATGAAATTAGATTTTTCTATGTTAAATCTATGTTTTATCTATAACTAAGTTATACATGCTCCAATGACTGTAAAATTTTTACTATAATTTAAACATATAATAATTAGATTACTATAAAAATTTCACCACAATTTGAGCATAAAAGCTTCAGCTATGAATTATTTCAATTAATTACAGCTAAAATTTGATTTTTAATCAATCTAAAGGTACAACAAAAACTTTGTACTAAAATATACCATATTATATGCCCATTGTGTAGATATACTCATGTGGAGTCTAACAAAATTAGTTTTTTCATTTTATGATTTTTCTGTGATTTACTATGATTTTTTCAAAGATTTAGTGAAAACAAATAAAAAAGAAAAAGACAAAACTATTGTTACTCTAGCAAAACTACCGTTATTGTAGCAAAACCACCGTCCAAAACCGTCTAAGGAGGTAATTTGACTGGTTTTAGAAAGTTTAGGGAGTAGAATAGATTGTTTCATAGTTGAAGGGGTTAATAAGTAGACTTTTTCATGAGAAGGAAAAAGGTTACATGCCAAAGAAGGTTGGGATGTTGGACGTGTCTCAGAAACAAAACTGCAATGGAGCATTGACAGACCGACTCACATCCCTCATCCACTTTTTTCCACCTTGGTCCTCTTAGTTGCTAGCATATGTGGAAGCACTGCCATAAAGTTGTGTTTCAAGGGTCATATATTTGGACCGAGAGATTTGACACCCACCCATCTTATGTTTTTGTACTCAACAGGCTTTGTGGGTTTAACAAATACTCAGGCTTCTTTGGAACGCATGATTGGAAAAAAAAATTGAATAGAAAAAAAACATAAGAATAGAATATGATTGCAGCTAGAAAACAGATGATTGAAAACCAGAGGAAACTTTGAGTGGTTGTTGTTTGGATGGGCAGAGAAAATTCGTAGGAATGGAAAATATAGGAAATTTATCATCACCTATCATACTACTTCAGCCAACATTATATTTGTTTGTTAATGTCATTAGAATCCACTTACAAGTGGGCCACTAGAGAATTACCGTGTTTGCCGCTTCATTGTGACACCCTGTGTCAAGCTTGCATTAGGATCATCATTAGCCACCAAGCACATCATCTCATTGCATTCATGTTTGCTTATGCTATCATCTCTTATGTGTGTGTTTATATGTTTCGAAACTAGAATTGAATAGGTGTTTTGTGCTTAATCTTGTGTTTAACCTGTGTAGTTAAACCTTGCTTTGCTTAGAGTAAAAGTGTGGTTTGTTGTGTTTAGTTACCCTGCTTAGTTTCTTCAAATAAAAGAAAGAGGAAAAGGAAATCAGAATCGAGACAGGCTGAGTGCCACCCCTCGATCTCGACCCCACCGCTCGATAGGCTCGATGACGGACCGGGTCCGAGCGAACGACCCCAGGCCGAGGCTCGATCGACCAGTCAGTGGATCGACCCCCCTCGCCATCGACCTCTACCCCTCGAGTTTTACCCCTCGATGACGGACTGAGGCTTGAACGAACGACCCCACACGGAAGGCTCGACCGAGTCGGAGGCTCGATCGGCTGATCGACCCTACCCTCGATATCGACCCTCGCCCGCACGCTCGACCGCACGCACGTGTCGCGCACGCCCGCGCGCACTCACCCGACCGCAGCTGAGCCGTACGTCGGAGTCATCCGCCGCGTGGCCGCCGATGCCTGACCGCGGAAGTGGAACACGCCATCGCCGCCGCTTCGGCTCTGCGCCGACATCGCTGTCGCCGATCGCCCCGTCTCACTCAAATCCGAGTTAACGGCGCTAGGTCCAAGTCGGCACCGCTTTTCCGCCGCTGACGTCCTGCTTCGCCGCCGCAGACCTGCCAGCCACCCTGCCGCGCGTCGCGCCGTCGTTTCGCGGTGACGCCGCCGCAGTGCCGCGTCCGATCAGCGCCTCGCCTTGTCCCTTTCGCATTCAAGCGCGAATCCGCGCTAACGGCGCGTCGACCAAGCCTTGCTCTGCACCGCCCGCCGCAGACACGCCAGCGCCGCTGCCACCACCGCACATCGCATCACGTCCCCTCTAGCAGCGCCGGTCGGCCATGACCAAGCAAGGAGGAGCGCCTATACCTCCACCACCTCCCGCACCCATCCGCACTCATCCACACTCGCTCAATCGCTCACGTTGCCTCTGTTCTCGCCAGCTGAGAGCTCCGAGCACCGCAAGTGCCTTCTTTTCAAATCCACCACCACCAGAGCCCCTTTGCTCAATCCCTCTCGCCCTAGCCTTAGCTTTTGCCCCGCACCCACGCTGCTCGCCTTTGTTTCATCAGCCGCAGACTCCAGTCGCCGGAACGCCTTTCACCGTTCTTCGACTCCGAGTCGCCACCGCACTGATCAACCCGCGTTCGCCGTTCGCCGTCTCGTCTCCGACGCCTCCATCTTCGTGGAAGCTTCGCCGGAGTTAACCGAGGTGAGAACGCCGTTCCCCCAGCTTCAGTTCGACCCGTGTCGTCACAGCACCGTTGGCCGTGCGCCATTGCCGCCGCCGCGGAGCTTGCACGTGGACCGGTTTCCACAGAGCCTCTCTGGCTCAGTTAGCCCTCGAGCCGCGCTCGCCACCTCACCACGATGCTCACGCACCCCAGCGCCGAGCTTCGCTTTGCCGATGATCGCTTTGCCGATGATCACTTCGCCGTGTAACACCGCCGTGTTGCGCCGCCACCGCACACCGTCGACCCCTCTTCACGGTCGCGCCAGTTCAACCAACATCACCAGTGGATGCACGTAAGTCATCCCGAGCCTAGCACAGCCAATCCTACCGCCGAAGACTTCACCATCGGCGAGAAAACGTCGATCCGCACCGTTCTCTGTTTTCGATCGACGGTCGCTGGACCTCGAGTAATCGAGGGTCATCCTCGAGTAATCGAGGGTCACGCCCGTCAGTTGCCTCGAGTGCCTCTGCGTGCCTCGAGCCCGTTCCCAAAATGGTTTCCTATTCTGTTTTCAGTGGTATGCCTTGCTTGTGTGTTTTCATCTAGAGTTAGTAATGTCTTGTTGCTAGTTTCTGTTTAGAATAAGTATAGCCTGTTGTGTCCTGCTAGCTAGTAGCTCGAGCCTTAAGTAGCCTTGTGGTAGTTTTCTTGGGTGTATGCTTAGAATCTCTGTTGTGTGTTAAATCCTGTTCAAGCATCATCCCTGCACCTTTCAGTTATTTATTTATGCATTGCAATCATTTAGGATCCGTGGAGGAACATCAGGAGCCCACAGAGACCGAAGTCCAGGAGGTACAGGAGCTGTACGAGGAGTACCAAGAGCTCGACACTAACCTTCCTGAGTGCCCTGACCACCAACCCTCTACCTTCTCTCAAGGCAAGCCCGGAGCATTCTTAAGCCTCCCAGTTTTTTTATAATTAATCTACTTGAGTATTTTATACTGTGATGCATTAGGTAATAGGAGTTGTTTTAAATCCCAAATTGATGCATTACCATCCTTGATACTTGTTTTACCTACCTTGTTACCCTGTTAATAATAAAGTAAAAGCAACCGCTTAGCATGCTTAGAATAATGGTTACCTTTCTTTTTATGTTTCGTATTATCCCTTGTGGGTAATACTATCACGGTTGTCTATATTCGCTATCGTGGAAAGAACCTAGGGTAGTAATGAAATACGGTCAACTGGAAGGCAAGTGCACCAAGTGGTCAAGACTTGGGGGCAGTCCGTCCGTTGGATCGTGTTGAAGCTGAGTAAACATTGTCCGGGCCGGAGCTCGCTCAGCTGTGAGCACCCCTCTAGACTGTAGGCATGATCTGCCCCATGGTGGCCATCTATTTTCTACAATTGGGGTGGACCCATGCGAGCCCGCGTCGATTACCACCTGGACTTTGTTGAGCGGTAACCTAATGCTGACCCGACGGGGTAAAGTATGGGCGTGTGTTAAAGGTAGTCTGACCAGCTGGTGTATATCGATTCGAATTGCCGCCCCCCACTGGATATGGGGGATTATGCTGAGCTTCACCACGGTACAACTCCATGTGACATCTTAATGGTTCTACTAAAATGTTGATGAAGGAACTGGATATATGTTACTATATTGTTTGAGTAGAATCAAGTGTGTGCTCTAGGGTAGATGCATTAACCTAGAAATAATTAGTAGGATAAAAGATGACTGCTCATCGTCTCATTAAAGTAAACTCCTTTAATTTTAAGCGTTTCCGCAAAGTAAAGCTTACCCAACTCCAGATACAGCCATGCATATCCTTGGAGTCTTTTATTTCCAGTTAGACGGGTAAGTCTAGCTGAGTACATTCCCGTACTCAGGATTTATCCTGTTGTTGCAGATGGCCAAGTATACATCGGCTATTGTAAGCACTGTCTCTATCCTTTCTATGGAGAAGATGAGTAGGCCTTGGGCAAGGTCTTCTACAAGCTCACCTTTTGCTGTTGTTGGACCTGACATTGTGGGCACCTCTGTCTTTTGAAAACTTCAAGTTCAGTTTCAAACAATGTTTTATTTGGCCGCAAGTGTTGTGGCGTAAGTACTACTTGTATTTGGAACAAAGTGTTGTAATAACTTTATTTTGTACTTTAAGTATTTTTTGGTTGATCTGTGACTCACTCGAATGTGTATCCCTGAATGTACGCGATCTTGAGTTGATGTAAGAAATCCTTCGAGATTTCCGGACTACCGGGTTTATATGGGCTCAAGTGTTTTAAATGATAGTTAAGTCAGCTACATTAGCACTTGATCTCTTATAATCTTGGCGGTTTCGTCACAGCTGGTATCGGAGCATTGTTCAGGTATCCTCATTCGTTTGAGCAACTTTTCAACTAAATTGGTATTTTCAAAACTATTTTTATAAACTACTTTCGAAAACTTGGGTGCCAGAGTCTAGTCCTTAAGCCGTATACTAGGAAATCAGGTGGCTTAGTTATACTAACTTGGTTCCGGGTTTTGCTCATGCTGGATCTTTGTAAATTGCCGGGATATCATTCTTGGGAAGAATGATACTAGGTTCGAAAACTTGCATTAAAACTATTTGTGAGATGTGAGAGTAGACCTTCCAACCGTTGGTCAAGGGAAGTGATATCTTGTTACTTAAGGATATGCGAGCTTTCACGCAGACATATCTGAGAAGTATGAAATGCTGGGTGGGTTTTCCGAGCTTGGTGCATAAGGTTTTGGTATCTAACTGGTACGTACTTGGTACATATCAGGAAGTGCCCGGTGATTTTTCTGCATTGGGTTTTGTTCCTTTGGGCTGAAATGAATTTTCTGCAGGTACACTAACTACGCAACCATGTAGAACGAATAACTGCGTAATCAGAAATCGTCGTGCCACCGACTAGAACGTTAGGACTTACGAGTCATTCTAGTTGAGTGAGAACGTAGTTACGATCATGCATCATGTTTATATTTTTGTATCATGCCATCCCTCCCCTTAAATTATAATCATCCCCTTTTGGTAAAAAAATGACCAACTTAATACCTGTCTCACGAGAGTCGAACCCCTTTTCTTTAGATGCCTCGTACCCGTCTGACCGCCAGGAAAGCAACCGGAGGAGCAGGAGTCCCTCGCCACCCTTTGGCAAGGAAGATGACGAGAGGAAAGTTTTTGACGTACTTTGGGCTGCCAACTATCCTTTGACGAGTTTTGCACGCCATTGGGTATTCTGAGGGCAGTGAACCCAAATACTCTTGGCAGAAGCAGCAGTATGGTCAAGATTCGTTGGTCCAGGTTGAGGTCAGAGTAACAGCTTTGGAAGGAAGGCCCGATTGGTCAGGATGGACGATCGTTACCAAGGGAGCTTGTGCTAAGGATGGAGCCAACAGGGCAGCATACCTGGTGCTAAAGGACATCATCACTCGTTTTCCAGCAGATCTTGCAGACGCATGGCCAGGAGTGTTCCCACGTGGATCAGCTTTTCCTGTGGATTGGATGCAGACTGAGGAGACAGCTCTGACAGGAGGCGAAGAGGAGTTTTTCTTTTGTGAGGCCCCAGCCATGGGTGCCACTAGAGCTCTTCTAAGCACTTGTGAGAGTTTGGAGCGCAGTCTGGCAGATGTTGTAGAAATCCACAACGCCACGATGGAGAGTAAGCGCCAGTTGCAGCAAGAGTTCGAGTCAGCAGTCGAGACCCTTCAGACAGAGTTAGCTCAGATAACTCTGGAACGCAATCAGGCTCAGGGTAAGTTGGAGGAGGAGATCACCGCTCATGTGGTCAGTGAGCAGTTGCTTCTCGATGCCACCAACTCCAGGAATGAAGCTTGGACCGAGTCAGAAGATCTGCAGGCTAGAGTTGCAGAGTTGGAGGGAACCCTCAATGGACAGCAGGAGTACATCAACAACCTACACGAGGCTTTCCACGCCCTCCATCAGCAGCAGGCAGCAGCAGCAGCTGAAGCCGCCGAAGCACCTGTACCTGAGGAGCCAAAGCCGCAGGATGGAGTGATCCTTGGTCCTGACCCACCGAACGAGGACTTCGCCGACGAGCCCTTCTACGACGACAACCTTGACGACAACATCGGAGAGCACAACTACTCCGACGGTTTCTGAGCGCTAGTTTAGGAGTTGATCTCCCGTGCAAGGAGCTTTTGTATCTTGGTGTTGTTTAAGACTCTGTTAAATTTGGATCTTCGTTATGTGTAAGCCAAATATGGAATTTAAGTCCAGACGTTGTTTTGGCGACAAATTTGGAATGTTATTTGTATGTTTATGATGAGCAATAAATTCTGTGATGTTATGTGGAAAGATGAATAACTATATCTGGTCGTGTGCTTAATGTTACATTTTGTACAGCACAATATTTATTCATCATTCAATATATCATCATCTGATTGTTGCTTGTTAATGGGCTATACAGATGACGGCTAACACTCGTCGCACCAACCGGGGTGATGGAGAGACATCCCAGAGAGAGGATTTGCCACACCACCACCACACTGCAATGACACCGGAAGCGTTCTTTGGCCAGTTCTTGGGTAGCCAAAGAAGTGTTAAAGAAATGCAGCGGCAGATGAATGAAACTCTGCGCAACATCGCTGCCAACACAGCTCAGCAGCACAGACAACAGCAGGGGGCCGCACCTAACCAGTACAATTCTTATAAGGATTTTTTGGACACTCGCCCTCTTATCTTCAAGGAAGCTTCCGAACCGCTGGAAGCAGATGAGTGGCTGCACTCCATGACGCAGAAGTTTAGGCTTCTACGTCTAACGGAGGAGTTGAAGGCGGAGTATGCCGCGCACATGCTGGAAGGACCAGCGAGTATCTGGTGGTCCCAGTACCGTGATAATCTACCTGCCGGTACTGCAGTTACATGGGAGTTGTTCTCCACAGCTATGCGCCGTCACTACATCCCAGACGGTGTGATGGAGATGAAGCTTACCGAGTTCATGAGGCTGTCCCAAGGGACCAGAACAGTGACAGAGTACCTCAGCAGTTTCAACAAGTTAGCTCGCTATGTCATTGACTTTGTCAACACAGACGCTAAGAAGATCGCTAGTTTTAAGAGGGGTATGAACGCCGCTCTTTTGTCCAAGATGGGAAACAGTCACCGCATCACCTTCAGTGACTTCATCAGCGACTGCTTGAATCAAGAGACCAATGACAACAGGTTGTTTGCAGAAACGCGTCGTCGCATCCCAAAAGGAGGATCTCACCAGAGTAGAGGTCCCAGTGCTTCAAGGCCAGTGTTTCGTCCACCACAAGTTGGTGCACGTTTCCGACCACCTAAAGGGAAGATGACCAATGCTCGTACTCGTCCCGCTTATCAGAGACCCTTTACTGTGCCTCTGCAGCAGAATAAGGGCAAAGCCGCAGCACCTACAGCTGGAAGTCAAAAGATGCCATCTGTGGTAGGACCGTGCTTCAATTGCGGACAATCAGGTCACCTCTCTCGCTTCTGCACGAAGCCCAGAAGGCAGTTCAGCTATCCTCAGCAGCCTCGCACCGGAAATGTTCATCATACAACCTTGGAGGAAGTACCAGAAGGTGAGCCCGTCACGGCTGGTACGTTTCTTGTTAATCAATGTCCTGCAGTTATCTTGTTTGATTCTGGAGCATCGCATTCTTTCGTTAGTGGGAACTTCGTGTTGCGGAGTCAACAGAAGGTGGTAGATTTGGAAAAGGAGTATCAGATTAGTGCAGCAGGAGCTGTCCTATATACTCGTAAAATGGTAAAGGATGTAGAAATTACCATGGGGACGACATCGATCCATGTCAGCCTCATCGTAATACCTGAGCTAGGTCTAGATGTAATCCTTGGGATGGAATGGATGAAAGCTTGGAAAGTGCATCTAGATATCGCCCAACGAGCAGTATCTATCACCAACCCACGGAATGGAGTTACCTTTGGAATCTTCTTACCTAAGAACCCAAATCAGCTTGGAGTCATGTTTGCTATCACTGCAGAGTTGTTGGATAAGATTCCTGTAGTGTGTGAGTTTCCAGATGTGTTTCCTGACGATCTTCCAGGGTTACCTCCAGATCGAGATGTCGAGTTTGCTATAGAGCTAGCTCCAGGAACAGCACCTATATCTAGGAGACCATATAGGATGCCACCCAATGAGTTAGCAGAACTCAAGAAACAACTCCAGGAGTTGCTGGAAAAGGGTTTGATCCGACCGAGTTGTTCACCTTGGGGATGTCCCGCCATCTTTGTGAAAAAGAAGGATAAAACCTTAAGAATGTGCGTGGATTATCGCCCTCTCAATGCAGTTACCATCAAAAACAAATATCCGTTGCCGTGGATTGATTTGTTGTTTGATCAGTTGCCTAAAGCTAAAGTGTTCTCTAAGATAGATCTACGATCTGGTTATCATCAGATTAAGATCAGAAAAGAAGATGTACCCAAAACCGCTTTCTCCACAAGATACGGTCTCTTTGAATATCTAGTGATGTCTTTTGGATTGACCAATGCGCCTGCGCATTTTATGTACTTGATGAACTCCGTGTTCATGCAAGAGTTGGATAAGTTCGTGGTAGTTTTCATCGATGACATCCTGGTATATTCGGAGAATGAGAAGGATCACGCAGACCACCTGCGAGCAGTGCTGAAACGGTTAAGAGAGCATAAGCTTTATGCCAAGTTTAGCAAGTGTGAGTTTTGGTTGACAAAAGTACCTTTCCTAGGTCATATCTTATCAGCTGAGGGTATCTCAGTGGATCCCTCGAAGGTGCAAGAAGTTATGAATTGGAAAGCACCCGTTAACGTGCATGAGGTTCGCAGCTTTTTAGGATTGGCCGGATACTACCGTCGTTTTATCCCGGACTTTTCTAAGATAGCTAAACCTATGACAAGGTTAACACAGAAAAACAAGAAGTTTGAATGGAGCGCAGACTGTGAAACAGCGTTCCGTACCTTGCGGACACTGTTGACAACTGCACCAGTTTTAGCACAACCAAATTTGGAGGAACCTTTTGATGTGTTTTGTGATGCGTCAACCATTGGATTAGGATGTGTGCTAATGCAGAATGGACGAGTCGTTGCTTATGCCTCATGACAACTCCGATCTCATGAAGAGAATTAGCCGACACATGACTTGGAGTTAGCAGCAGTTGTGTATGCTTTGAAGATATGGAGGCATTACTTGATGGGTAATCTGTGTCACATCTTCACGGATCATAAAAGTTTGAAGTACTTGTTTACCCAGTCTGAATTGAATATGAGGCAGAGAAGATGGTTGGAGCTAATCAAGGATTATAACTTGGAAGTGCATTATCATCCTGGAAAAGCAAATGTTGTAGCAGATGCTTTGAGCCGCAAATCTCATTGCAACTTGTTGCAACCCTTGTTAGAAGATGGTTTTGATCTAATGCACCCTTCGGTCATAAATAATATTGTTATCCAGTGTACCTTGGATAGTGATATTATTGAAGGACAGAAATCGGATGAAGAGCTTGTGCAAATCAAACAAAGGTTGAAAACCAGTGAATCTCTGAATTTCAAAGTGGATCAGAAAGGAGTCCTATGGTTCAATCAGCGTTTGGTAGTACCTAAGGATCAAGTCTTGCGAGAAAGGATTCTCGATGAAGCACATAACTCAAAGTTATCGATTCATCCTGGTAGCAGTAAGATGTATCAAGACCTGAGGACAAGGTTTTGGTGGTCTAAGATGAAGTTGGATATCGCAGAATATGTCGCAAAGTGTGATACGTGTTATCGCATCAAGGCAATGCACATGAAACCTGCCGGGTTGTTATAACCTCTTTCTATCCCTGAGTGGAAGTGGGAAGATATCAGTATGGACTTTATCACAGGTTTGCCTGCTACTCAGAAAGGAAACGACTCGATATGGGTTATCGTTGATCGGTTAACAAAAGTCGCTCACTTCATACCAGTCAAAGTTACACATCGACCACATCAGTATGCAGAGCTTTATGTTCAGAATGTCTTAAGGTTGCATGGTATTCCTAAGACCATCATATCCGACAGAGGATCACAGTTTATCGCTCATTTTTGGGAGCAGTTACATAAAGAGTTGGGAACAAAGTTGATTCGAAGTTCCGCTTATCACCCTCAGACAGATGGACAAACGGAACGAGTAAATCAAGTGTTGGAAGACATGTTGAGAGCATGTGTTGTTTCAGCAGAAGGATCATGGGAGAAATGGTTACCTTTGGCTGAGTTTTCTTATAACAACAGTTACCAAGAAAGCATTAAGATGGCACCGTTCGATGCTTTGTATGGACGCAAGTGTAGAACCCCTGTCACTTGGATTGAAACAGGAGATAAGGGATTCTATGGTACGGACTATGTGAAAGAGGCAGAAGAGATAGTCCGCACTGTTCAACAACATATCAAGGCAGCTCAATCTCGACAGAAAGGTTATGCAGATCAAAGGAGGAGACCTTTGGAGTTTCAAGTTGGTGATTATGTGTATCTTAAGGTGTCACCAATGAGAGGCGTTCGTCGCTTTGGAGTTAAGAAGAAGTTAGCACCCCGATATGTTGGACCTTATCAAATCATCGCAAGGAAAGGCAAAGTGGCTTATCAAGTACAGTTACCCCCAGAGATGAGTTCTATCTTTTCAGTGTTCCATGTATCACAGTTCAAGAAATGTCTTCGAGTTCCAGAAGAAGAATCTGTTCCAAGTTCAGACATCGTGATCAGCTCAGACTTGGAATACATCGAAGAACCAGAAAGGATCTTGGATACAAAGACAAGAGTCACCAGGAATCGAGAAGTGAAGACGTTCAAAGTTCTTTGGAGTCATCATGGTCCCCATGATGCAACCTGGGAGACCGAAGCCTACCTAATCGCAAACTACCCCACCTTTTATAATAAATGGTACTAAAACTCAAAATCTCGGGACGAGATTTCGTTAAGGGGGGAAGGGCTGTGACACCCTGTGTCAAGCTTGCATTAGGATCATCATTAGCCACCAAGCACATCATCTCATTGCATTCATGTTTGCTTATGCTATCATCTCTTATGTGTGTGTTTATATGTTTCGAAACTAGAATTGAATAGGTGTTTTGTGCTTAATCTTGTGTTTAACCTGTGTAGTTAAACCTTGCTTTGCTTAGAGTAAAAGTGTGGTTTGTTGTGTTTAGTTACCCTGCTTAGTTTCTTCAAATAAAAGAAAGAGGAAAAGGAAATCAGAATCGAGACAGGCTGAGTGCCACCCCTCGATCTCGACCCCACCGCTCGATAGGCTCGATGACGGACCGGGTCCGAGCGAACGACCCCAGGCCGAGGCTCGATCGACCAGTCAGTGGATCGACGCCCCCTCGCCATCGACCTCTACCCCTCGAGTTTTACCCCTCGATGACGGACTGAGGCTTGAACGAATGACCCCGCACGGAAGGCTCGACCGAGTCGGAGGCTCGATCGGCTGATCGACCCTACCCTCGATATTGACCCTCGCCCGCACGCTCGACCGCACGCACATGTCGCGCACGCCCGCGCGCACTCACCCGACCGCAGCTGAGCCGTACGTCGGAGTCATCCGCCGCGTGGCCGCCGATGCCTGACCGTGGAAGTGGAACACGCCATCGCCGCCGCTTCGGCTCTGCGCCGACATCGCTGTCGCCGATCGCCCCGTCTCACTCAAATCCGAGTTAACGGCGCTAGGACCAAGTCGGCACCGCTTTTCCGCCGCTGACGTCCTGCTTCGCCGCCGCAGACCTGCCAGCCACCCTGCCGCGCGTCGCGCCGTCGTTTCGCGGTGACGCCGCCGCAGTGCCGCGTTCCGATCAGCGCCTCGCCTTGTCCCTTTCGCATTCAAGCGCGAATCCGCGCTAACGGCGCGTCGACCAAGCCTTGCTCTGCACCGCCCGCCGCAGACACGCCAGCGCCGCTGCCACCACCGCACATCGCATCACGTCCCCTCTAGCAGCGCCGGTCGGCCATGACCAAGCAAGGAGGAGCGCCTATACCTCCACCACCTCCCGCACCCATCCGCACTCATCCACACTCGCTCAATCGCTCGCGTTGCCTCTGTTCTCGCCAGCTGAGAGCTCCGAGCACCGCAAGTGCCTTCTTTTCAAATCCACCACCACCAGAGCCCTTTGCTCAATCCCTCTCGCCCTAGCCTTCGCTTTTGCCCCGCACCCACGCTGCTCGCCTTTGTTTCATCAGCCGCAGACTCCAGTCGCCGGAACGCCTTTCACCGTTCTTCGACTCCGAGTCGCCACCGCACTGATCAACCCGCGTTCGCCGTTCGCCGTCTCGTCTCCGACGCCTCCATCTTCGTGGAAGCTTCGCCGGAGTTAACCGAGGTGAGAACGCCGTTCCCCAGCTTCAGTTCGACCCGTGTCGTCACAGCACCGTTGGTCGTGCGCCATTGCCGCCGCCGCGGAGCTTGCACGTGGACCGGTTTCCACAGAGCCTCTCTGGCTCAGTTAGCCCTCGAGCCGCGCTCGCCACCTCACCACGATGCTCACGCACCCCAGCGCCGAGCTTCGCTTTGCCGATGATCACTTCGCCGTGTAACACCGCCGTGTTGCGCCGCCACCGCACACCGTCGACCCCTCTTCACGGTCGCGCCAGTTCAACCAACATCACCAGTGGATGCACGTAAGTCATCCCGAGCCTAGCACAGCCAATCCTACCGCCGAAGACTTCACCATCGGCGAGAAAACGTCGATCCGCACCGTTCTCTGTTTTCGATCGACGGTCGCTGGACCTCGAGTAATCGAGGGTCATCCTCGAGTAATCGAGGGTCACGCCCGTCAGTTGCCTCGAGTGCCTCTGCGTGCCTCGAGCCCGTTCCCAAAATGGTTTCCTATTCTGTTTTCAGTGGTATGCCTTGCTTGTGTGTTTTTATCTAGAGTTAGTAATGTCTTGTTGCTAGTTTCTGTTTAGAATAAGTATAGCCTGTTGTGTCCTGCTAGCTAGTAGCTCGAGCCTTAAGTAGCGTTGTGGTAGTTTTCTTGGGTGTATGCTTAGAATCTCTGTTGTGTGTTAAATCATGTTCAAGCATCATCCCTGCACCTTTCAGTTATTTATTTATGCATTGCAATCATTTAGGATCCGTGGAGGAACATTAGGAGCCCACAGAGACCGAAGTCCAGGAGGTACAGGAGCTGTACGAGGAGTACCAAGAGCTCGACACTAACCTTCCTGAGTGCCCTGACCACCAACCCTCCACCTTCTCTCAAGGATAGCCCCGGAGCATTCTTAAGCCTCCCAGTTTTTTTTACAATTAATCTACTTGAGTATTTTATACTGTGATGCATTAGGTAATAGGAGTTGTTTTAAATCCCAAATTGATGCATTACCATCCTTGATACTTGTTTTACCTACCTTGTTACCCTGTTAATAATAAAGTAAAAGCAACCGCTTAGCATGCTTAGAATAATGGTTACCTTTCTTTTTATGTTTCGTATTATCCCTTGTGGGTAATACTATCACGGTTGGCTATATTCGCTATCGTGGAAAGAACCTATGGTAGTAATGAAATATGGTCAACTGGAAGGCAAGTGCACCAAGTGGTCAAGACATGGGGGCAGTCCATCCGTTGGATCGTGTAGGTTTGTACACGATGGTGGCCCTCTTATATCTTTGAATGCGCCCTTTCACATAGGGGCCGTCGGGAGTGTCGACCCGAAGCCGAGTAAACACTGTCCGGGCCGGAGCTCGCTCAGCTGTGAGCACCCCTCTAGACTGTAGGCATGATCTGCCCGTGGTGGCCATCTATTTTCTACAATTGGGGTGGACCCATGCGAGCCCGCGTCGATTACCACTTGGACTTTGTTGAGCGGTAACCTAATACTGACCCGACGGGGTAAAGTATGGGCGTGTGTTAAAGGTAATCTGACCAGCTGGTGTATATCGATTCGAATTGCCGCCCCCACTGGATATGGGGGATTATGCTGAGCTTCACCACGGTACAACTCCATGTGACATCTTAATGGTTCTACTAAAATGTTGATGAAGGAACTGGATATATGTTACTATATTGTTTGAGTAGAATCAAGTGTGTGCTCTAGGGTAGATGCATTAACCTAGAAATAATTAGTAGGATAAAAGATGACTGCTCATCGTCTCATTAAAGTAAACTCCTTTAATTTTAAGCGTTTCCGCAAAGTAAAGCTTACCCAACTCCAGATACAGCCATGCATATCCTTGGAGTCTTTTATTTCCAGTTAGACGGGTAAGTCTAGCTGAGTACATTCCCGTACTCAGGGTTTATCCCGTTGTTGCAGATGGCCAAGTATACATCGGCTATTGTAAGCACTGTCTCTATCCTTTCTATGGAGAAGATGAGTAGGCCTTGGGCAAGGTCTTCTACAAGCTCACCTTTTGCTGTTGTTGGACCTGACATTGTGGGCACCCCTGTCTTTTGAAAACTTCAAGTTCAGTTTCAAACAATGTTTTATTTGGCCGCAAGTGTTGTGGCGTAAGTACTACTTGTATTTGGAACAAAGTGTTGTAACAACTTTATTTCGTACTTTAAGTATCTTTCGGTTGATCTGTGACTCACTCGAATGTGTATCCCTGAATGTATGCGATCCTGAGTTGATGTAAGAAATCCTTCGAGATTTTCGGACTACCGGGTTTATATGGGCTCAAGTGTTTTAAATGGTAGTTAAGTCAGCTACATTAGCACTTGATCTCTTATAATCTGGGCGGTTCCGTCACATTCATGATCCCATCCTTATCATTTCTATGTACCTATCTGAGTTTGCTATGTGATTCTACCTTACATGTGAGCAGGTGGCCGGGCCGGCACGTCGAGCTCTTTTGCAGCCTTTTATTCTTCCTCTTGAACTGCGATGAGCTCACTCGAGTACAAATAGAAATAAGATCGAGGTGTGAACACATGGTTGATATGTGCCCATGATGTTCAGTTTTGTAACGAGTGATTGATCAACACTTGAGTGTTTCAGTTTGAGTGTTTATATTAACCTCTTGCGAAAGCATGTGTGTGCCTGTCTATCGGCTTTGTGGTGTGCAGGTGCTAGGCCCGGATACAGTGGTCAATGGCGTGGAGAAGTTCGAGTAGAGGCTTGCCGTACCGATGGACTGACAGCGGTGAAGGGCGGAAGCGGGGCTCGGACCGAGGGACCATGGGCGCCAGCGGACTAGCTGTGGTGGCTAGTGCTTGGCACTGGCAAGTGGGACAAGACATGGAGGTAGACCGAGTCAACCAAGTCAAGATGACGGACGAGCGGGTCGAGCGGAAGCTCATGGGACTCGGAGTCCGACCGGGCGAGGACAAGGTGGCTCGAGTCGAGCGGTTTGGTGGTTTGGGCCTCAAAACCATCGGAGTACGGTTTCCGAGTTTGGCCCTCAAAACTCGGGGTTCGGTAGTTGAGCCGAAAGCTACTAGTGGCGGGTTTCGCGGGTTTGGGCCTCAAAACCCAGGCGGAGCTTCCGAGGAAGCGGGGATGGTACATGGCGGAATCCTGGAGGTTGCGTCGAGGCGACGGCAACTCCTGGCAGGAAGCGGGGACGTCCATTGAAAATGAGGGAGATATTTTTTCGGAGCTTGGACTACAATGCTTAGGCTAGGTAGTTCACTCAGTGTATCTAGGGGGTCTTTGGGAAATAGCCAAAGCCCGATAAGTAGGGGGTGAAGGGGTATCCCTCATCCCATCTCTTGAACACCTTTCATTTGCAACTACTCTCTCTCTAACCTCTCTCTAGTTCATGAGGACCCTAGGTTGATCTCTCCAACCTTTGTAAGAATTCACACTCGGTTTTTGGTGGGAATCGGAGGCCTTACCCTCCGTAAGCCATGGTGGCTTTGATTTCGTGATTGTGTCTCTTTTGTTTGTGTTCTTTGCTAATCGCGTTTTGCTTCTCTCTAATACTCTAAGTTCTTGCGATGAGATCTCTTGATTGAGAGCAAGTTTTGTGATTCCGTTTGAACCAAGTTGCGAGGGATCACAAAATAGAACATTTGCACCGAAGGGTTTTGCCCCCAAACATCCTGAGCAAGTAGATCGGACAAATTCTATTTCGTGTTCTTCGTTTTGTAGATTTTCCCGAAATCCTTTTATTCCCGCTATTTCACTCCAAATTGAGCGATGATTTCTTTGGGATAGCTCCTCCATAGTCTTGAGATCATGCCCACAAATTTTGGTGGCCATTGGAGAAGATTTGGTTGTGATTCCTTGGACTTTGGGGTGGAGGCGATTTGAAATTGCCTCCTGTTCTTCTCTGTCTGGGCAATCTCGAACAGTCCGCCGTCCACTCGTGGACAGTCCGGCTGTCAGGCTCAGACAAAGGCTCTCGGCTGGTGCTTCAAGTCATTTCTGGATAGTCCGGCGCAAACCGCGGACTGTCTGCCGTTGATTTTCGGTGCGAGCAACAGTGCTTCTGTGTTTTCTGCTCGGTTTCTTCTCTTGACCCGTGGACAGTCCGGGAGTACCCCGCGGACAGTCCGGGAAGTCCACCAGCAGCTATACAGAAACTTGTGTTTTCTGTGTATTGGCCTGCGGACAGTCCGACAGATCCCGCGGACAGTCCGCCGCTCTCTTTCGGACAAGGGTGGACAGTCCGAGCCCTGAGGCCGGACAGTCCAGGATTTCCCAGGAAACTGTTTTCGGTTTGGTTCCTTCTCGGCTTGGTTTCCGTCCGTCTCCGATCGCTCCGCTGCACCTCTAGGGTTCTTCCTAGGGTGTCCACCTACTTGTTAGGTTGTATATATGCGTGTCGTTTCTTTCGAGCTCGCGTTTTGGGTACGTGTTTGGGACAAGGGCAAGTCTTTGGAGTTGGTTTTCAATTAGCTCTCATTCAACCCCCCCCTCCTCTCTTATCGTCGTTCTCGGTCCTTCAAGAAGCTGGCGAGGATGTTAGATTTTCTTTAATTTTCCTCTAAAATGGCTGCCATAAGAAGATTCTCCGTTTTTTGTACGGTAGTTTTCCTGCTCTCCAGAGAGTAAATAGCAGCCGAATCCTTAGGATCTCGAATCCTATGTTTTCCCTGCAATTCCTTCAATCCAAAGAGCCTTCAGAAGGGTTTCTCGCTGCCATCCGGTGATCTACGCAGTTGAAACAAACGTCACTGACTTACCCAATCGCAGAGCAACGCAACATAGTCAGTTCAGTTCTTCACTTTTTACTTCATGACTACTTGATGGATTGCGGTAGGAATCCGATGCATGCAAATTAAAGTGGCCTTCATACTGTTATGTGTTGAAGGATGCAGAGCATGCAGACTTCATTTTGCTCTGTTCGCTGATCCCCACTTGCCATATACTAGTACTAGCAAACAATATTCTTGCTGCCACTTGCTGATGGGTTTAGAATTCAGATATATGCTATTCTTTGTGGCGCTTGGATAGAACGAACGAACGAGCGATAATCGAGTTGACGGCGAGGAGACATGTCGACGCATGCTTAGCTACTTTTTTTTTTTCAAATTATAAGGTGTTTTGACAAATTTGCGAGAAGACATGACGGCGAGGAGATTTATAACTTTCGCTATGTATATAGATATATATTATATCTAAATACACAATCAATACTATAAATTTAGAAATGCTAAAACGTCAAATTAGTTTGGGACAGACGAAGTATCTAGCAATTCTCCATGTCAATACTGCCCTTTTTATAACATAAATCTGGTACCTGCTGCATTCTGAAGGAAGCTAGAGTGGTATCTGCCTGCAAAAAAAAAAGATCGATAATAAACGGCTATGTTTATTATTTTTTAATTGGTTTTGTGATGGGATAATCTCTTGCGTTAGCATATATAATTACACGTATCTAAATTAATACATATTTAATTAAGTTATAGCAGGAGGAAATATATGGGCGACGAGAATATAATATTTTGTTGTCCCCTGCATTTGGTTTCGGATGGTGGTGCGCCTTGTGTCAACTCGAGAAGAAAGTGGTCTGACGAAAAAGATATCGTATATGCTGCTTTCCCTTTGCCTCCTTTTCTCAGACAGAAAGCTTTTGCAAATTTGCGTGGTGGGAGTCAAGATAAATTCACTATTTTATTCTCGCGGCCGAATTCTTTGCACACAGAGGCCATGAAAAGAAATGGAAAAGGAATAGAACGGATAACTGCATGCTGGCCAGATGAGCATCTATTGAGGTTTTATTTGATGGCTCTTCCAGACGTACTACTTTGCATCTGATACTAAAGTCGTCTAAGGTTCAAATTAACCTTACTTCATGTTCCGTAAGTGTTTTTACAAGCTATCGTTTTGCCTAACACGTAATCAAGGAGATAGGAACGTCAAGGGGCCAGGGCGGGTTTGTAGTAACTAGTAACCATGCATGTGCAGTCAGGTTGTGATGAGATAGATCAAAACGTACCCAACTTGCATGTACACCCTACGTTTCACTATGTGTTGTGTGCGTGGTCTAGCTCTCGATCGTATGAAAAATGAATGGTCGGAATTCAACTGCCAATAATATAAGTATATATAAAGTAATCTTCCTTGAGCTTGTGGCTCTTACTAACTGAACTAGGGTTAATCGATCTAGTATTAGTGAATATCAAATGCTCCTTCAATTCAATAACCGAAGCACCCCCTCTATTCCAAATTATAAAACATTCCAAGAATCTTAGAGAGTCAAAACATCTAAAGTTTGATCAATAATTATAGAAAAAATTATAAATATGTATAACATCAAATTATACTATAAAAATATAATTGATAAAAAAATTCAATGATATTTAGTTGATATCATAAATGTTATTATATTATCGTATAAGTTTTTGACTCTCCAAGATTCTTACAATGTCTTATAATTTAGGAAGGATAGAGTATCATTTTTCCTGTTTTACCTTAACAAATAAAAGCTTCAACTACAATGTGTAGTACAACAATACAATTTGGATCGCACTCTTTTCCTAGTTATTAAATGATATGTAACATATGTTCCGTGTTATTAGTGAATACCTATCATGTTCCGTGTTGTAATTCTTAAAAAGAATTTTTTCTTTGTAAAGCACTTTAAAATATAATGTACGTACGTAGTTTTAAAGTTTTACTCGACGATGAGGTTTGGATGAAAGAGCGGGAAATATTTACTTGTCTTGTGCATATGGATTTTGCTCACGTACGCATGCAGGCCCGTTGAGAGAAACTCATTGATGGATCAACGAGAGGTCATCAAGGCAAAGCGTCCTGTCCGTACCATCGTTTTCCGCGACGCATGCATATCGGCATCTGATCTCTGATCGCACAGATCTTGGAGACGACAACGTGCCGACCAAAGCTGTCGAGCGAGGAGAACCAATCGTACGTTTGCCTCGGCAAAGCAAACACGTAAACATTTTGCATGCGACGACGCACTGCGTGCGCCCGATGAGTCGATTCGATGAGCTCGACGACGTTTGGCTACCTAGCTGCTATAGCTAAGTCGTCGTGGATGTGGAGCTAGTAGCGATGGACGGCGGACGACGTCACGGGCCGGCGGGGATCGCGGATAATATACTACTCTATCCTAAATTGTAAGTCATTCCAAGAATCTTGGACTACTCTATCCTAAATTGTAAGTCATTCCAAGAATCTTGGAGAATCAAAGCATCTCAAGTTTGACCGAGAATTATAGATAAAATTATAAAGATTGTGAGAACTATAAAGTTTGACCAAGAATTTTAGACAAAACTACAATTTAAGATGAAGGGAGTACGTACTAGTATGCTGGTAGCTAGCTAGTAAATTGTGAGAAGGCAGAAGCTTGCAGGCCCGTACGTCATGGAAAAGCAAGTGTGGCGTGCCTGTGTCGATATACTGTATGCTGCCATCATCCACACTACGTACGTACTCCGCGTGCGCGACTCGCTTTTACTAGTACTTCCGTTCGATCGATCGGCTCTGGGCGCCGGCGGCACTACTACAAAATACATTTTTGGTTGATTTTCAAAATCGGTTTTAGTTTCGGTGGAAATTACGCTCGGGGCTAAAGGTATTTTTAGTCCCGGTTGGTACCAAAGGGACTAAAAGTCCCCTTCCAACGGCTCGGTGATCGGACATTGTCAGGGGGTCTTTTAGTCTCGGTTGGTGTTACCAACCGGGGCTAAAGGTCCATCTTTAGGTTAAACATTTAGCCCTGATTTAAGGCACAAATCGAGGCTATTTTTTGCCCTTTAGTCACGGTTGGTTTTATGGACTGAGACTAAAGGTGTCCCCCTATTTGAACTCTCTTCCTCCCTTGCCCGAGCCCGAGAGCTCATTTCTTCCTCTCTGTTCTTGCTTGTTCTTGGTGTGTTCTTCATCTCCTCTTCGACTATTGCTTCATTTGATCACTTCTACGCCTCTATCAACTCGTTGAAAGGTTACTATCTTCAACCTCTCACTTCTACGCCTCCATAGAGCTGGTTTATATGTGATTTTTTTTATGATTCCTCTTTTTTGCTATTTTAAGCTTCATCAACTTGACATCTATTGTTTGAATATTTTGAACAAGGCAACTAAAACTATTATTCTAAGTATACACATTTCATTTCTAGGGTATTATATGTTCCACATTTTAAGATTAGTTTAGCTTAGTTTGAGAAATATAGATTCTTAGGATATTATTAAATGATGAATTTATGGTGGATTGTTCTTGATTTATATATATGCCACTTGAGCTCAAAATAATTATATATTTAGATAAAAAAGTTAGCTACCTAGAATACTTTAGTTGTATACATGACACATTTGATGATTTTAGAGAAATATAAATTTTAGTTGTTTTATTTTCTTTGTTTAGAATATGAGGAATTTATAATATCTAGTTTGAAAAATGAGTATAGAGAGTAGATGACAACTGCTTCGGGGTACTCGGCCTCTGATCGGGTTCCAAAGCGACTAAGGCCAGACCTCCCTCTTATTACCTGTGGCAAGTGTATACATAAGACTGTGAAAGAGTACCGAGTGGGGAAGGCAGATCCCAACAACGATCGGATCTTCTATAAGTGTCCAGATCGCAATGTGAGTTATATATTTTGTTTTATTTGAGGGTTATGGTTAATTTGTACCTATATTTCCTGATGTTTTTGATTAAAATGTTGATTTTTTATTTCTATTTTCAGTGGGATGGCACTGGATGTCGCGGTTGGTACTGGGAGGAAGATTATGTTAAACATGTGGCGGAGGCTACGAAGGCTGGTGAGGCAGCGAGCCACCTCAAGGAGCTCGTCGATGTTGAACAGACGAATAATGATCTATCTGCTTTAGTTGGGATTGGTCGGGAGATCATTATGCTACTGAAGTGCATTTTAGGTTTTTTGTGTATAGTGCTAGCGGGTCTTAGCATACCTTATGTTGAGGCTTTCATAGAGTATACATTAGTCTTTGTGTGACTCGGAAATGACACATGATGGTGTTCCATCTCATGTTATTTTAATGTAGACCTTTCAGTATTTTTATAATTTCATTTTTTGACCAAAATGAGAAATTTAATTATGTTTTGGGTCATATAATGCAGACGATGACACGCGATTGGATGTACAATGTAGATCGCCGCTCCAAAGAGTTCATTGATGACGTGTATGATTTCTTAAGAGCGGCTGAGACAAACAAGCGGGATGGTAATTTCATGTGTTGTCTATACACCTTGTGCAAGAATTTGAAGGAATAGTATAGCTCAAGGACTCTTCACTCATACTTGTTGAAGTCGGTTTTCATGACAAACTATATTTGTTGGACCAAGCATGGAGAAACCGGAATTATGATGGAAGAAGACGAAGAAGAGCAATTGGACCCTGACGACATTATTGCTCAATATGGCGACTTCAATGATACTGCAATGGTGGAAGTAGAAGAAGAGTAAGGGGCAGAGGACACACTCTCTGAAGATGGTGGTCTTAGTGAAGTCATTCGTGATGCACAAAGAGATTGTGAGAGTGAAAAAGAGAAAGCTAAGTTTGACCGCATGCTAGAGGATCACAAGAAACTACTATACTCGAGCGTCGAAGATTGGCAAAATAAGTTGGGTACAACACTGGAGTTGCTACAATGAAAGGCAAAAAAATAGCATATCCGACAAGACATTTGGGCAATTACTCAAGATCCAAAAAAATGCTTCCGAAGCCTAACGAATTGTCTGCCACTACGTACGAAGCAAAACAGGTCGTGTGCCCTCATGGATTAGAAATCCTGAAGATACATGCATGTCCTAATGACTGCATCTTGTATCGTGGCAAGGACTACGAGAATTTGGATGAATGCTCCGTATGTAAAGCGTCGCGGTATAAGATCAGGCGAGATGACCCTGGCGATGTTGAGGGCGAAGAGCGTCCTAAGAAGAAAATCCCTGTCAAAGTTATGTGGTATGCTCCTATAATACCACGCCTGAAACGTCTGTTCAGAAACAAGGACCATTCAAAGTTGTTGCGATGGCACAAAGAAGACCGTAAGGTAGACAACA
This sequence comes from Microstegium vimineum, assembly GCA_022036555.1. NCBI lineage: Eukaryota > Viridiplantae > Streptophyta > Magnoliopsida > Poales > Poaceae > Microstegium > Microstegium vimineum. Next base: position 15,588,012 of record CM039139.1, read on the forward strand.
TGTTGAGACACCCTGCCGATGGGTCCTAGTGGAGAGCAATTGACAGAGAATTCCCGGAGTTTGTAGAAGACGCAAGAAACTTAAGGTTCAGTTTGAGCACGAATGGTATGAATCCTTTTGGGGAGCAAAGCAGTAGTCATAGCACTTGGCCTGTTACTCTATGTATCTACAACCTTCCTCTATGGTTATGCATGAAGCGTAAATTTATTATGATGTCGGTGCTGATCCAAGGCCCGAAGCAACCTGGCAACGACATCGATGTCTTCCTGAGACCCTTAGTTGAGGAACTCCTGCTTTTATGGAGTAAACCAAGTGTACATGTGTGGGATGAGTACAAACAGGAACACTTTGACCTGCGAGCATTGTTGTACGTAACAATCAATGATTGGTCTGCCCTAAGTAATCTTTCAGGACAGACAAACAAGGGATATAATGCATGCACACACTGTTTTGATGAACTTGACTATGTATATCTAAAAAAATATCGAAAAGTCGTGTACCTTGACCATCATCGTTTTCTTCCTAAGAATCACCAAGCCAGAAAGAAAGGCAAACATTGTAAAGAAGAAGTGAAACAAATCAAGCCTCATAACCAAACTGGAGAGAATGTGCTTGATATGGTCAAGGATGTGCAAGTAGTCTTTGGAAAGGGAGAAGGGGCCCTACCAGTTCCAAAAGATGCTGATGGACGCGCACCCATGTGGAAGAAGAAGTCCATATTTTAGGAGCTACCCTATTGGCATGTCCTAGAAGTCCGCCACGCGACAGACGTGATGCACTTGACAAAGAATGTTTGTGTGAACCTTCTAGGATTCATGGGTGTGTATGGAAAAGCCAAAGATACACTTGAAGCACGACAGGACTTGTAAGACATGAAAAAACGAGACAACCTGCATCCAGAGAAGACAGAAGATGGACGCCATTATTTAAAGCCTGCTAGCTACACTCTTAGCAAAGAAGAGAAGGAAAGCACGTTTGAATGTCTAAGCAGCATCAAGGTCCCATTTGGATTTTCCTCCAATATAAAGAATATAATAAATGTGTTAGAGAAAAAATTCCTAAACTTAAAGTCTCATGACTGCCACGTGCTTATGACGCAATTGCTTCCGGTTCCGTTAAGAGGAATTCTACCTCTAGATTTACGTCTAGCCACTGTTAATCTATATGCATTCATCAATGCAATTTCTTAGAAGGCAATCGATCCAATGAAACTAGCTACTCTACAGAATGATGTGGTTCGGTGCCTTGTCAGCTTTGAGTTGGTTTTCCCTCCATCCTTCTTTAATATCATGGAACACCTCCTAGTTCACCTGGTCAAGGAGATTAGTATTCTTGGTCCTGTGTTTCTACACAACATGTTCCCTTTGAAAGGTTCATGGGAGTCCTGAAAAAATATGTTCACCAACGTGCTCGCCCAGAAGGAAGCATCGCCAAGGGCTACGGGACAGAGGAGGTCATTGAGTTCTGTGTTGACTATATTCCTGACCTTGACTCGATTGGTGTTCCTGAATCAAGACACGAGGGGAGACTTAGTGGGAAAGGAACACTAGGGAAGAAAACATATATCGGTACGGGGGATGATTATTTCAACAAAGCACACTACACAGTTCTTCAAAACTCCTCCGTGGTGGAGCCGTATGTCGAGGTACACAAGAAGTTCCTACGATCCCAGTTTTCAGGGAAGAATGAAGCTTGGATTATGCGTGAACACATGAAAACTTTCGGAGATTGGTTGCGAAAAAATGTCTTGGTGATGAGAGTATTGATGACCAACTGTATTTGTTGGCTAGACAACCATCATGGCACATCCTCACGTACAAAGCCTACGAGATAAATGGAAATACATTTTACACGGTAGACCAAGATAAAAGGAGCACCAACCAAAACAGTGGTGTCCGGATAGATGTCACTGACCCAAATGGAAAAAGGCAAACATATTATGGCTGCATAGTTGAGATTTAGAAACTATACTATGCATCTAATTTTAAAGTCCCTTTGTTTAAGTGCCAATGGGTGAAGATGACCGGAGCCGGGGTAACAATTGACAAGGATTATGGGATGACAACAGTGGACCTCGTCACTATTGGGTACAAAGACGAACCATTCGTCCTTGCTGCTGATGTGAATCAGGTGTTCTATGTAAAAGACATGTCTACAAAATCAAAGAAAGGAAAAAAAAACGATGACAAATCAATCATCAATGACTCCAAGCGTCACATAGTTCTTTCAAGGAAAAGAAATATTTTAGGAATTGAGGACAACTCAGACATGTCAGAACTTTATGAAAGGGATGACCGAATTGCGCCATTCAGTGTGACCAAAGACCCAAGCATACTTCTAAATGCCGAAGACACTCCATGGTTACGACATGATCATGACCAAGGGACATATGTCAAGAAGATCACTACTGTGCCCGCTTAATGTAGCTAGCTTAGCAGTGATGTCAAGTGACATGTGTATTTGTCATTTTTGCTAAGTTTAGTCAAATAAATGAAGATCTACATTTGTATTTGGTCAATTTTTCATTTAGTGACTAATGTTTACTAATACTTCTTTTGTAATCATTTAGTGACTAATGAAGATCTACATTTGTCAGTGAAAAAGTTTAGTTCTAAAATGACAAGTCTCTCAAATAAATAGAAATTTGAAGTACATAAAAAAGATAGATCTTGATGAGTTATAAAACCTTTGTATTCAAAATATTTTCATATAGGGTCATTTAGTGTCTCATTAATAATTTTCTATTTAAGGGTAAACTTATTTATCGCATAATTAGACAATTAATGCTGAAAAACAAAAAGATTAACGTTAAAATAATGTAGAAACTAATTTTCTGTTGGTAACCAAGCTTTTAATTTTTTTAATTCAACAATATACTTTTGCATTAACCAAATACTAATGGTTAGTTACATTTATATTTGATATTATGAAAAAGGTAAAAGATTTGTTGTTATACATTTTTCTAGTGTATAATAAAGCAAAAAGAAATGCAATTGTTATTTTTTAAAAAATTTATGTCATGTATTTAATTTATTATGCAATTAACAAGAGCTAGAGCAATTTATATAGATATTAAACTATATAAAATCCCAAAACATATAAAATTGTCCACTGAAATGTCGTTTGACGCCTAAATAGCCCTTTAGCCCCGGTTGGTACCAACCGGGGCTAAAGGCTGGCTTCCTATATAAGCCTTGGCCGATCTCCTGTCTTCCTCCCCTCATCTCTCGCCTACTGTGTCTTCGTTGATCTTCGTCTTCCTTGACGCACCGCCGCCACGCCGTCGTCACCGTCGCCATCGGCATTGCCGCCGCGACCCGCCGACGCGCCAACGCCCCCGTGCACCGCCGCCGCGCCGCTACCACTCGTCCGGCCCTGTCCACTCACCCGTGAGCGCCGCCGCCGCACCGCGCCAGCAGCTGCCGCGCGCACCGCCGCCGTCAACCTCCGCTGTCGAGCGCCTCCACCGCGCGGACCCGCGCCGTCAAGGTCGCCGACGCCGTTGCGGACCCACACCGCCGCCGTCAGAAGAGAAAAGCAGAGAAAGAAAAGGAGAGAGAAGAAGGAAGGAGAGGAGAGGAGAGGAGAGGAGATCAGAAGGAGAAGGAGAAGGAAGAAGGAAGAAGGTAGTGAGAGGAAAGGAGAGGAAAAAATAAAAAGGAAAAAGGATTTGTTTCTTGTAAATGGATTTTTACTAAAATCTATTGTTAGTAAATGATTTTTTATAAATTAGTAAATGGATTTGTTAGAAAAAGAAAAAGGAAAATTGATAATATTCTATGTCGTTATTAGTTTCTTGTTTTCACACACTAACATTTTATACATGTTTTTCTAGGTGAAGAGGAGATCGAGAAGAAGAAAAAGATCGAAGAAAGGAAGAAGAAGAGGGTGAATTGTATGTAAAAAAAATATAAAAATAGATTTTAGTTTTACAAATAGATTTTAGCACTTAGAGAAATATAGACCTTCCATTATTGCTATATATGATTTGATATATATGTATCTTCATTATATTGCTAGTAAAATATGTATACAACTTTCATTTGTTATAGAAATAGATTTTAGCACTTAGAGAAATATAGACCTTCCATTATTGCTATATATGATTTGATTTGTATAGAGCTTTCATTTGTTACAAACTTGTTTAGGGTCACACACACTAAGTGTCTACCCTTTAGTTACTCTAAGTGTTACACACTTGTTTAGGGTCACACACACTAAGTGTCTACCCTTTAGTTACTCTAAGTGTTACACACTTGTTTAGGGTTTACACACACACACACTAAGTGATGTCTACCATTTTGGTTACTCTAAGTGTTACACACTTGTTTAGGGTTTACACACACACTAAGTGATGTCTACCATTTTGGTTACTCTAAGTGTTACACACTTGTTTAGGGTTTACACACACATTATATTGCTAGTAAAATATATAGAGCTTTCATTTTGTTAGAGAAATAGATACCTTCCATTATTTCTAGTTAAATGTATAGAGCTTTCATTTTGTTAGAGAAATATATACCCTAAGTGTCTGACTCTAAGTGCCTAAACCCTAAACCCTAAGTGTCTACCTCCTAGTGCCTAGACTAAGTGTCTACCCTAAACCCTTTTTTTACACTCACACTAATTATAAGTGCCTACCCTTTTGGTTACTCTAAGTGTGTTACACACTTGTTTAGGGTTTACACACACATTATTGTCTACTACTCTAAGTGTCGTCTAAACCCTTTTACTATATATAGTTGCAGAAATGAACGACCCGAATGACAACATGGAGGATTTCTTGTTTTCAATGATCAACAATGGTACTGATCAAGTAGTAGATGACACCAATCAAGTAGATGACGGAAGTCAGTACTTTGCGGAAGATGTTGAGCAAGAAAATATCGTGCAAGACAATGTTGCCGAGGTATATATATGTTTACAATCTCTTGTGTATACATGAAAATCAAAATAATTACATCTGTATAATTATATTTATAAGTTTTGTGTGTCTACATACGTAGCCGTCTGCATCAACGACAACTACGGGGAAGAGTAAAAATGTACGAGGCCCGAAGAAGCCATTGGAGGATCGGTACATTATCACGGAATTCGATGAGGAAACAGGGGCGGTACTTGGACCAAATGCACATAAATTTGCCAGCCACTGTGGTTACCTTGTAAGGGATAGGCTTCCGATCAGTGCTCGTGAATGGCGGCAAAGGAAAGGACATCCGGAAATTAGTTTTGTCTCTGATCGTGACAAGACACTGATTTGGCAAGATGTCCTTCAACATTTCTCGCTTGATACAGAAGATGAAGCTTTGAAGGGGAGAGTTAGGAACTGGGCTATGAAGAAGATGGCAACACAGTTCCAGGCCTGAAAGAAGAAATTGCACACCCAATTTATCAAAAAGAACCGTACTCTAGATTTCAACAATAAGGCCTACGTCAAATTGAGACCGTTTTGGGATGACTTTGTAGCTTTTAAGACATCCAAAGAGGGCGAAGCACGAGCGCTACAGAACCAACAGAATGCCCGAGAAAAGCAATACCACCATCACTTGGGATCAGGTGGCTACATTACTGCCATTCCTAAGTGGGAAAAATTAGAAGAGGACCTTGAAGCTAGGGGAATCCAACCAGAATCAGGTAACTGGTCTGAGCGTGGTAAGTGGTGGTTTTTTGGTCACGGGGGAGGCCTTGACCCTCAGACCGGGAGATTAACGTATACCGAAGGACTCACAGAAGCAGCAAAGAAACTGGTTTACGCTCAATCTTTGAGGGAACAAGGAGTATGGTCACCAGATAGAGATAGGGATGAGCTGACATATGCCCTGGGAACTGCGGAACACGGTGGGCGAACGAGAGATTATGGCGTGGTGCCGTGGAAGCATGCATTCCCTCAAGACAAAGATACATATAGAAGCCGCCAGAGAAAGAAGAAAGAGGAGGAAGCTATGAAGCTTAGCATGTCGCAAATGCTTAGTGAAGCACGCGAAGCAGCTATTCAAGCAAACGAGCGAGAAGAGAAACTTGAAGAGAGAATGAGCGAGGAAATCAAAAGGCAAGTGGAGTTAGCAATGAGCCGAATGCAAAGTACTGGATCAGTACCGGAAGTCAACATCAGCCCATCAGCTTAGTTGAAAAGCAGTTGCGCTTTCACGGAAGTGCCTCAACATGGTGATGACGCAAAGCTACACTTCCCGTGGATGACATCATAGAACCGAATACACCATGTGAGCTGCACATTCCAGAGGGGGCTACCACAATCATGGTGGCTACCGGTGTTGTATCTCCTATCGACCCTACGAAGACACCAATATACCATGGGTCAAAAATACCAGCTGGATATGCTCGCGTCTCGGTGGATAGAGTTCAAAAAGGTCATCGCCATGTTAATCTTGACATTGAAGGAGGTGATGGGGAGACGACTTTAGGACAAGCGGAGAAGACATTTATTTGTTGGCGCAAGCGCTATATCATTATTCCTGGGGCATCACCTCCTATTGTATCGTCGCCGCCTCCTCCTCGTCATCCTAGGTGCGAATGAAAGTGAATCATATATACCTAGCTCTTTTTCACTAACTTTGTATTGGCTTAAATAGCGATACTTTATTCACACTCGTTGTTTTCACTGCAGGACCTCACCCAGAGACCTAAGTCACCATTCATCACCTACTAGTCATAGTGTTGCGAGGGATGATGATGGTGAAATGCACGACACGACTTCGTCCCCAGAACCTCCAAGGCGGTCTCCATCTCCGAAACCGGCCCCATCTCCTCCACGACGTTCTCCAACGCCGAAACCGGCCCCATCGCCTCCACGACGGTCTTCAACGCCAACACCGGCTCCATCGCCAAAGAAGAGGACCGCCACAAAAGCAAAGGTGTCGACCGCCCAACCAAAAGCAAAGAGGCAAGCTACAAGGAAAGTTAAGATTCCTCCGAAACTTTCGTATGAGAAGACTGAAGAAGAAATAGACGCTTTAGTAAAGGCCTCAGTGGACGCACATTTCAAGAAAATAGAATACGATCGTAAAGCAAGGAAAGAAGCTAAACAACCGTTCTTCTTACATCAATCAGCTCTAAGGCAAGCGGTGGAAGAAAAGAAGAGAAAGCTACGTGATGCTCAGAAGAGTTCTCCACTATTGGACTATGACCACACTCTCAAAAAGGCAATTGACGAGGAGAAGAATAAAAAGACAAGAGTAGGGAAGGGTGTCCCACAGCTCGGGGAACAATCCAATCAATCAGTACCCCCGCTAGTTGTTGGGAATCAATATGATTCAAACATGAGCGTGCTAGAAGACTACAATGGCCCCAGGGTCAATTATGATGGTATGGAAGAGTTCTTGTCAGGAGCTGGTCTAACCGCGACTCAATTTCTAGGAAATGCACTCATTGCAAATGCCACTGTAGTCGATGAGTGGAAGAGAACTTATGTACGTGGCAGAAGTCTGTATAACCCATCGGCCCTCAGGGAACTTGGTACGCAAATGCGCAGGTTAAACTCGTGGTACATGGAGGCATGTACCAAAAACCCAGATGACGACTGCATTTGCGTCAGAATTAGACAAGAACATTACTTCTGGGGCGATGACCTTACATTTGATCCGTATAGTGAGCTCCACCAACTATGCCATATGGACGCTCTAGACAAATCTCTCATCAGCTGCTACTGTCTGTAAGTGATCATTTCTTTTAGTAATCTGACCATAGCATATGTATATGTATAGTAACTAACTATCCTCAAACATATATATACAGATTCATGATGTTATTGCTCAAACGTAAGGGAGACACGGATATTGGTTTCATTGATCCATCAATCATATTCTCGGATCCAAACACTCCCCGCGATCAATGGATACCTCAAACGCATAGGAATCTTCGGAGGTTCTTGGTCAACCAAAAGACCAAAGAGTATATACTCTTCCCCTATAACTTTGGATGAGTGTTGTTATCGTTTACACAATTTATCTTAATTATTACTCAATTCAGCATAAAGATATATATGTTGACTCTATAAACAAATGCAGTTTTCACTGGATACTCATAGTCTTCGATATGACTAGAAGTCAATTGGTAATCTATGACTCATTGAGAAAACCACTGGGAGATTACCAAGATATGATAGACATTATCAAGGGGTAACTTTGATCTTTAAATATGGATTCCTACTCTTTAACTACACTGCAAGAGTTAATTATCTAATGATCCAATTATTGAGCAGGTTTTGGGCTTGGTTCGTCCCGAAACATCGTCCGGAACTGGAAGTGCCACTAAAGGGTCCTCGTCTGCTAAATGTAAGTTCTATTAGCTCTCATAATCTGTTACCTTATCATGCTTTAACATATGCGTATGAGGACGATAGTAATCTTTTAATATCTTACAGTGGGTTCTAAGGCAGCCACAAGGCAACAATCTATGTGGATACTACGTTTGCGAGTTCCTCACGATGTATACAAGAAGAACTCTTACAGAGCAACTAAGAGTATGTGATATGTATATATAATACATCTATTTTATTTATTTGTTGCTATTAACTAAATCTTATGTATATTAACACTTGTTTCTTTATAATGCAAATTGAAGACGCTATGGTTGCAGCAACAAGTGTTGCAAGAAGTCCGCCTCAAAGGAATTTAAGAGACACTTGCTGGATTTTTTCTTGAAAAAGTGGTCAACCCTAAAGGCGAGTACTATTACGACCCAGTCGAACCACTCAAGCCAAATCAAGACGAACATCTGTATGATATTTAAGTGGCGAGAGCGGTTGTGTCTTAAATCAAGTAACAATGGATAATGATGTAAATTTTATATGCATATATATATAGAGAGAGTTTAATAGTTTATTTGTGTTTAATGCTTTTTATAAGTATGTGAATACATGTATAAGCAGCGAATACATGTATTAGAAACGAAGAATACACACATTTGAATACCTAATCTAATTGGAAAACTAAAATAAAAAATACCAAAATCAGAAGAAAAAAAAATGGGTCTTTAGTCAATACCAACCGGGGCTAAAGGGTGCTGCCACGCGTGGCCCGCCTGCGCCACTTGGCACACCCTTTAACCCCGATTGGTATTAATAACCGGGGCTAAAGGTGTCGGGCTTTAGTCTCGGACCTACGAATCGGGGCTAAAGGGGGGACATTTAGTCCTGAATTTCTAACTCCGGTTCAGACACCGGAGTTAAAGGCCCTTACGAACCGCGGACAGAAGCCAGTTCTGCACTAGTGCGGGCGCGCGGGGAGAGGTCGGTCGTCAATCAGTCGATTCGATGCATGCTGCTGGTCGCGCGCGCCTGCCGGGGAAGCTATAGGCCCGCGAGCGGGATGCTGCAGTACTACGCCACTACGTGATATGATATGATAGAGAATCGCAGGGATCAGTGGGCCGATGACGATCGATCCATTGATCCGTCGTCACGGTGGTCCAAGTCATCGGTGAGTGCGTGTGCGCATCTCTTATCCGTCCCAACCAACTTGTTGGCAGTTGCGCGTCGTCACGGTGGTCCAAGTCATCGGTGAGTGCGTGTGCGTATCTCTTATCCGTCCCAACCAGTTGTTGGCAGTTGCTCGTCGATTGCCCGGACGGACACAACCGCCGTGTCGTTGCTACGACCCGCGCTCGACGAACCGCCGCTGCCCACCCCAACATGGTTCACAAACATTACACAACTGTTTCAGGGGTACTCATTTCAAGTTCATAATTTACATGGCAGAACGTCCACCATTATTGCCACTTGAGTATTACGTGCTCCCTCCATCCTAAGTTATAAGAAATTTTTTTGGTTATCTAGATAGTGTATATCTAATTTTTTTTTGAGATTACACAGTACAACGCAGACACTCAACACGTACGCATACTCACCCCTACGAACACACGCACGCAAACCCTACCCCTATGAGCACGTTCGAAGGACTGAGCCGGCAAATCTTGAAGTTGACGAAGTCACCACAGGCGTCTCGCTGTCGACGGGAACGTCGCCTACCACTTAATGCATAGCGCCGGAAAATCTAGAATAAATCCAGAATAAAGTGTCGCACCCAGAATTTGAACCCTGGGTGGGAGCCCCCCAACCAATAGCCTTTGTCATTGCGCCGTGAACCCCTTAACAGTGTATATCTAAATGTATAGCAAAAGTCATGAATTTAAAAAAGCCAAAACATGTTATAATTTATAATGACAAGTAGTGTTTTCTGTTTAAATAAATTTGAATGCATATAGATTGTCTAAACAAAATGATCTATCTATGAGCTAATGAAAGACAATATCTTTCCAATAGAGGCTCCTTGAGCCTCTCCTGTTCCCTCAAAAAAATGAAAGACAATATGGATGAGTGGCCAAGAAAGGAATCAAAACCCTAAAGGATAGGATATTGAAAGAGACAAAGCTCGTGTTGCGCAAAGTTAAAACAAGAAAGTAAATAGGAAGTCATTCAAAGTTGGAGATTTAGTGCGGAAGATTGTTATTCCACTTAGGAAAAAGAGCAGCAAGTTTGGCAAGTGATCTGCAAACTGGAAATGTCCATATAAAGTGATCGAAACAGTTTTTGTAAATTCATATATGCTAGAGAGGTTGCAAGGTGGCCAACTCTCAAGAAGTCAAGAGCAATTAACACATGTTTTTTAAAAATAATGTCCAATTTTTTTGGCAAGAAGCATAAGTGTTGTCCAAACAACGCCCGATATACAATACATCGTCCTTAGAACAAAAATGGTTGATGAATATTGTATCTCCCTTAGAACAAAAATAGCCGATGAACTTAACATAATTATTGTTGCCATCATGTGTTTTTAAACTCACATATGCTTTGCTTAAAAAAATACAGAGGCATAAGTTGACAACAAAATTTGATCACATAGTTCACATTTGAATTGGGGGATCAAATATAAACAAAATACATCAGGATGGGCCAAAATTGGACAAAGTGTGCAAATCTATTAAATCGGTTTGTTGTTCATTGGCCGGCAACAGACACAACCGACCTGTCCGGGTTTACTCAACTTGCCCGCCAGACGCCAGTCAAGTAAACTTGTAGATCTTGTTTGGAAAAGATTTCCTACTAGGATAATACAACCTCACTGTATTAGATGATTGTGACTGATTGTGAGATAATCCATACACAATCGAATTGATTAAAAATCAATCTATTACTATGTTCTTCTATCTTTAGCGCTTCGACCCCTCTATTGACCGCGCCTCTCTTAGGGTAGCCCCAATGTACTCATTTTCTATGAATCTTTCCATGAGGTGTTCGTCGTTTTTTCGAACGAAAAATGACCGTCGAGTCTGCACGACGAACTTACCGGATGGCTGCCCTGTTTTTTTTTTTTTACCTCCCTCACTGTATGAGTAGGCCATGTGTGGCCTCGTACAATCTAACCCTTACCAGTATATGTTCAGAATTCACATCAATAATATCTTTCTTTTCTTTTTTTCTTTTTTTGCAAAACATTCAAATTGGCTCGGTACATGGGAACAAAGGTCCACCACCTCAACCCCACTTTCCAAAAGAGACATTATCTTCATAATATTGTTGTTCCCCTGCTGCTTGAATGTACAAGTGGCATTTATGCGTTGACATTTACCGTCACTTTCTACAATTTGTCTTTTAAAACTTTACTCCGAGCACTTGACGTTGACAGGCTATTTGTAAATTGGAGAACCGAACGCTATAGTTAGACCAAAGGAACCAGACTACATATATATTTTTTGACAAGGAACACGAACACGAACACTGGTATGTAGTCAACTTAAACTTACACTATTCGCAAAGTGCTTGGTGTGGTAGTAGTGGGAGCCGACGCGTGCTCTCATCTCTTTTCCGGGCCGGCGGCCCTTTCATGTTATATGTTAGGACGTGTAGGTAGGACTCGTCGTCCTGCGCGCGGTGGTAAGCGTGAGTGCGCGATCCTTTAGACCATCCGGGGGAATCGCAAGCGATCGATCGGTGCACAAACTCCTCTCGATCTTGGTGTGGCAATGCATGCTGTCGAGCGCTAGTGCGCTCGATTTGATAATGGCCGGCTAAGATACGTAGCCAAAAAAACGCAAGCAAGTGGAGGTGCTTTCTGATCCTGTACTAAGTTTTGTTTCCTCGTTTTCAAACCGGCAAAGAAAAGCTAGCCTGCTGCTGCTGTACGTACGTGCCTGCTCGATCGGCCATGCCTAGCAAGCTTGTTGGGACAGCAATGCGATATAATGGCCAAGCCCGGCCGGCCATGATCGACCCTAGCTATAATGCAATCGCCTCAGTACATATACATATATTATATATATCTCCACTATAATTGAAATTTTAAAATAAATCTAGGTTCACCCAAGCAAACCTCTCCTGCTGAGGGATTTAACCTTCGTGCACCCAGCAAATTGCACACAACAATTTCTCTCTATTAAAATTAAAGGCTCACGAAACATCAACATTAGATCCAATGGCTCACAGACGATGTTTGTCCAAAGCTTCTCACCTACCTATCATCCCGCGTCCACAACCCGATTTCGTACAGTATTCAAATTTTGAGTTCGCCACGATCTCCGCGGCCCTCTTCCCATAACCCGTGGTAGACGCCGTCGCGGGGCCGAGCGCGTGAGTCCACGATCGCCTGGCCTCTCTGTCTTTGCCCTCCCGTTCTTCTTCCTCGCCAGAAGATCCGATCTATCAAGGATCCTCCCGACCGGAGACGCAAGATCGAGGTGCGTATGATGCCATCCCCTCCCCGTTCCCCATACCTTTTTCCTCTCTCTTTCGGATCGCTCGCTGGTTTACCTGTGTCTGTTCGTCCCTTCATTCATCGATCATCTGTCTATACAATACGTTTACCCGTATGTTTATTATTTCATAGAAAATCGGATTATGTTTCCTTTCGTGGGGATCAATGACTATCTGTGCCGCGGATGATGTTTGTTGGCAAAACGTTGTCTGTAATTGCCCGTCTTACAGGGGACTTGGCATCCAGTGTGGGCGTGTAGAGGCGGTACGTCAGGGTGTCCAGCAGGGAGACGAGGAAGGCACAGAGCACGATGGCGCAGGGGACCCCCAAGCCGAGGCCCCACCCCACGTACTCCTGGATGTAGCCCACCACGGAGACGGAGACAGAGAGATGTTGATGGCCATGCAGAAGAACCACCAGTTGAAGAGGGAGCCGCCGGAGGTGCGCTCCCTGGCGTGCTCCACGTCGAACTGGTCCGCCGGTACGGCTTGTCGGCGCCCTGCGCGAGGGCGATCAGGTACAAGGTACAGGGACACGTAGAAGAAGGCCACCTGCAGCCAACCGGGTTGGCACGACGACGACGACGAGTTGCAGGGAATGTGCGACGGCGGCAACGTCGGCACCGTCGCCGACAGCGTTAGCATGCCATACCCCTGTCACCATTAACGATATATAGATTACTCTTATTATTTATGCACATCCAGTAATTAACATTGCTTGGCTGCTGACATTCCAATGGGAAATATAAACCTTTTTTTTAGTCTTTGGAACAATAATATATGTGCATTTCCCCGATCCTACACAGTAAACTGCACATTTTCTTTTAGGATTGCTGCCTAACACATTTTTTTTACGATCAATGTTGGGGTAGTAAAGTTAAAACTTGTTTGCTTCAAACCCTCGTACCAATGGAATAGAACATGGATGCATAACACGGTGAGGTATGCTGCAATCACGGGAATCTGTTTTGCTTTCCTGACACCTGGCCCTGTATTCTTTTTTTTTTTGGCTGAAGTCTGATAGCTATAGATTTTCAGATTTCTGATGATCTCTCTTCCTGCTATCTGAAAAAAACTCTTACAGCCAACAAATTTGTATAGTGTATTCTTGTCTTTGCAGAAGATGCTGATTGTCTTTAGCAATTAGCATCCACAAGTCATCTTGGAGCTAAGCAGCCTTGTATTGATAGAATGATATTATTAGGAATTTGCAGCTGCTACTACTTCATCTAATCAGTAGGTGTTTATAGTGCAGTTACAATTACTAACTTCTATGTTCTCTCCATCCCAAAGCAAATATAATTGGATTCTTGAATAAATCTAAGTCCACTCACACAAACGCCCCCCCCCCCCCCCACCCCCCACCCCTCCACCCCAAAGAGATCCAACCTTCGTTTACCTAGAAATTTCACATAGGAATTTACCTCCGTTAAAATGAAGGGCTTACACACATCCAAAAGCTCACAAACGATGTGTGTACGAAAGAAGATGCTGGGGTAATTGATTATAAGAAAAAAAAAAGATAAAAACCATGTACGCATAATGATCTATGATTGTTGGGGAGAGCAGAGATGACATAGATTGCCTTTTTGTTGGGAATGAGCATGTCAATAGCTCTGTAAGCATGTTTAACGCTGCTTCTGCATTAATCTAATATATATCCAAGTGAAATATCTTCTAATCTTTTAATGATACATTAAAAACTTGCAAATTAAAAACTTTTAATGATACATTTAAAAATTGCAGGTCATAAGTTTGTATTCCTAATTGATGCGGCATGAAGAACACGACCATCATAAAAAAATGTATATTTAGAAAATATATGGTTTTCTCAAATGCTACGAAACAACATCTGAAAGTTTGTTTATGAGGGATGACTACTATGGTCGCTGTCATCATCGTCGGTGCACGAGTGGGGACGGGTGCTTAGGGAGGGAGGATAATATATTTTCAGCATTTTTTCCATATATGATTTTTTTTATAAAATAAGATTGAAATCTTAATTTTTTTTACAAAAGTACATCTATGCCTTTTGAACTTGCAGTACTCTAGATTTTTTTTTTTGAGCCACAACATTGTGCTTTTGACTAAATCTTAATGAAGAACTTCAAATTTGATAGAATTAACTTTGGATTTAATATAGTTCGTATCGTTAGCACGGATAAATATACTAATAAATAATTAGGCGATGAGTTTCTTTAATTAATTTGTGGCCTGCAGCGCGGCAGCAGTACGATCGATCGATATGATTCATCACCGGCCAGATCGAGCGGCCCCTGACAGGACAGCACGACGACGATATATATGTGCCGTGACATCACTGCCGGATCGACGAGGTCGTCGGCTTCGGCGGCACGCCATGCACGGGCGGTAGTTGCATTGCATGCATGAGCTAGCACAAGAGCTTGTGAGCTGTGACTCGATCTCGACCACGAACCATGCATGCACCGCGCGCGCTTGCCGGCCGGCCGGCCGTCGCCGGCACAGATAGACGTGGGATATTCAGATCGCCGTCCTAGCTAGCTACTAGCCTGCTAGCAGCAGCAGGCAGGTAACCGGTCCTGTCGTCGTTGCGTGCTGATCCCCGCCGGTTCTGAGGTTTTTTTTGACCTAGAACAAAGTTAAAATTTTGGACTTTTATATAAACATATGATAATACTACTACTATTTATTGGGCCTTTCTTGATGACGTGGTATTATTAGAAAAATAAAAGAAACAATTACTAAAAATCACGTGAGAAACCGTTAATGCCTCGTAAATTTCAGATTCGTACCTTCTCCTTCTCGCTGCTCTACATCTCGCTCTGCCAACCAAGAACACGCTGCCGGGCCCCTCACGTACTCAAGTCAAGCACCCACGCCGCACGCGCAGGAGGCACATAGGAAAGTGGAAGCGGAAGGTTGCCATTGTGACTGGCGCTGTTCACGGGGAAAGGAGTCTGACGTATCCTATTTCGTATTGGGATATTACTACTAGTGTGCCATACGTATACATAAGCTGGAGGGCCCATCAGATTTCTGGACCTGGGACGACCGCCCCTTCCGGCCCCCTCAGGACCGGGCCATCCCCTTGCAGGCGGCCGCTCCGGTACCGAAAATCCGGTGCGCACTCGAGTAGAAGCACTGCAGTGATCATTTCCATTTCCTTTGCGAGCGAGATGCATGGTGGATTGGTGGTGTGGCTGGCTACCTTTGCTATTTAAGAAAAGGGAAATGGTACCATTTGGAAAGGAGCTGAGAGTGTGCAAGGTTGGTGATGAGGAGGGTGCCTTTACACCCCTTTATTTAACTAAGAGTGGGGGCACAGACATTATATATTTCTCCACTTTATAAGCACACCTTGAACATATATATGCATATGTCTAAATTGGAAACTGTTTGGAACCAAAGATTATTTCTTCTTAAATAGTCATCCGCATAAAATTTCTACATTCCAAATAAGCAAAAGTTCCTAAGTCCCAAATAAATCACATATGACTTCTCCAAAAAATATGACTTGCCATCCGCAAGAGAAGCACCACCACAAGATTCTTTGTTCCTACTTATATATAACCTTTTTATTAACCACACCTCCACATCAATAAATTAATTACCGGTTCATGCTAGTGGCTACTCTGATTCCTTTTTACACACACACACAGTTTGACTGGTGTGCGACACCTGTGTAAGTGAACACCGGCAAATGTTGGAGCAACACCCTTTTGCTGAAAAGGAATTTTATCTCCACACATACACAGAAAACCCAAAAACGCACCCACGGGGGATGCAGTGCAGCCGCGCACCATGCATGGCCTCCCTTTTTGCAACTCGAACGGGGAAAAAAAGCTACTGCGGCACGTATGGCCCTAGCTTTACGACGAAATAATCGCAAGACACCAAGGGTAGCTTTTTTTTCCCCTCCAAGTGCCTGTAGATATCATCAGGCCATTCATTTGCCGTGCGACTTTGTCGTAAAGCTAGCACATGTACAACAGGGGGCCGTGAGGACAAATGAGTTGAATATTGCCGGGTGGTGGTGGCACCCATTGCCATGCCATTGGCCCCTCGCGTATGTAACCACTGGGGGAACAGGCGAACAGCGCGACAGCAAGGAGGGGGGGTGCTCGCCTGCTCGGCTCGGCAAACTACTGCGCTGCTGCTGCCCACACTGGGGAATCATCAACTGGACTGGCCGGAGGCAGGCAGGGCAACAGTGCCATACATCTACGCCGCACACACACACATGCATGTGTTCACGTGTGCATTTGTACGTACTACTCATCAAACTATCATCATCGATAACAGACGACCCTTGACCTCCGTATCACGATATCTGGCATGTGGAGTTGTAGTATAGTACTTTACTCAAGCGGCTCTCAATAGTGAGTTACATGCATATGCATGCTGCATTAGTGCATTCGTTCACATTATATATTTATATAGTAGTGGGGTAAGGACAGAAAAATAAAAGAGATGTAGCAAGATGGCAAAATATAATCTTTTTTTCCGGTCTAGTACTAATTAATTTGTCACAAAACCTCGCCCCAGTTAATTCAAAAAGCAAGAAGAGATTAAATGGAGGCGGATGATCCAAGTCAATACTCCGTAGCAAGATAATAACTCTAATAATAAATGGATTAATCGACGCATGACACGCGCCTAGACCTGGCCGCCACCTCCACGGCCGTCGCCATCGTGCTCCCCGTCCGACACACTGATGAGCGGGCCCCGCTCCGACCCGCCCCTCCTCTGCTCCGTGCCCGCCGTACCAGCAGCGCCACTGTCGTCACTGCAGCTGTTGCCGCTGCCGCGGTTCTCCCTACCCACGGCAACGGTGTCGCCACCAGACGCGTTCCCGCTGACGCTGGCACTGGGCATGTCGTCGCTGGTCATCATGCCCTCCTCCAGTTTCTCCAGCTCGCTGTCGTCGCTGCAGCTCTCGCTCTCTCTCTCGCTGATTGGCACGTAGCCGTTGTTGTTCTTGCACCCGGTGTCGTTGCTAGTGGCGATCGCAGCGGTTATATCGCTAGCCGATGCCGATGCCGATGCTGAGGAGGTGTTGCCCTCACTGCTGCTGGCTTTGGTCAGCTCCTTGGCTCGTCCGACCTCCACGTCCCAGTCGGTGGCGGCCACCGCGCGCGCCATCCAGACGGCGCACGCGGCCTGCGCCGCGAGGAGGCCGAGCCACAGCCCTGCGAAGCCCAGGCGGGCGCCGAACGCCATCGCCACGCCTACCGGCATGCCCACCAGGTAGAAGGAGGCGAGGTTGATGCGGGCGCCGCTGGCCGGGCGGGCGCTGCCGCGGAGCACGCCGCAGCCTGCCGTCTGCGGGCAGTTGCCGAGCTCGCAGAGGCCCGCGATGGGGAGCGCCACGGCCGTGAGGCGGAGGATGTCCGCGTCCGACGTGAACATGCGGCCCCAGTGTCCGCGCACGGACACCATGAAGCCCGCCGCCGCCAGGCCTACGCCCACGCCGACGGAGAGTGCGGCGCCGGCGGCGCGCCGCGCCCCCGCGGGGCGGCCCGCGCCCAGCTGGTGGCTGACGCGCGTGGACGCGCCCTGGCCCAGCGACGACGGGAACACGTAGACGAGCGACGTGGCCTGGATGAGGATGCCCATGGACGCCACGGTGGCGCGCGGGTTGGGCAGGAGACCCGACAGCACGATCATGAGCTCGTACCACCACCACTCGAGGCACACCGCCGTGGCGGTGGGCACCGCCAGGCGGAGCAGCTCCGGCCAGCCGCGGAGGCAGTCTAGGGTGGGCTCCACCCACGAGTCCCTGTGCGCGCCTGAGATGGCGAGGAAGCAGAGGAGCGCGAGGAGAAGGTTGAGGTCGGTGAGCACGACGGCGAGCGCCACCCCGGCGACGCCCATGCGGAGGCGCACCACGAGGAGGTAGTTGATGGGCCCGTGCAGCAGCACGGAGAAGAGCGAGCACGCCGTGATGGGCAGCGTCAGGTTCTGCGACCGGAGGTAGACCCGCAGTGGGTGCAGCACGGCCAGCACCGCGAGGTCCGCCGACGCGTACGCGGCGAACGTCTGCGCCGCGTCCGCCACGCCCTCGTCCTGCCCCAGCAGCTTCAGCACCCACCCCGTGGAGGTGACCCACAGCAGGGAGATGGGCAGCGCCACGGCCAGGAGCAGCAGCACGGTGCGGTGCAGCGCCAGCGCCAGCAGCTTGCCCCGCCGCGCGCCGAAGGCCTGGCCGCAGATGGGCTCCATGCCGAGCGCCAGACCGGAGAGCACGGAGTAGCCGGTGATGTTGGCGAAGCCAAGCGCCAGGGAGCCGCCGGCCAGCGCCAGCTCGCCCAGGCCGCCAAGGAATAGCATGGAGATGAGTGCCCTGGAGTACATGACCAGGCCCGTCACCGCCATCGGCACCGACACCCTGCCGATCGCCCGAGCCTCGCCGGCCACCTGCAGCAGGTGCCATCCAGCACACAGCATGTAAGTCTCCATGCATATGCATCCAGCTAGCTAGCGGCGGGGACGACGGGACGAGCTGCCATTTTCCAACAGCTCGCGCTTTCCTTTTTCTTTCCCGTTACTATTACCGCAACATAGCAGTACTACCAGCTAAGCTAGTAGTAGACATTAAACAACACAAGCAGCAGCAGCAGCTAGCTAGTTGCTGACCACTGGCGCACTGTAGCCGCGCGCTGTGCGTGTGCGTGTGCGTGCCACTAACCGGCCGGCCTTGGCCTAGCTATCTTCATCCGCAGCAGCAGCTTAGGCTGCTTAGCCGCAGAGAATGAAGAATGTGCACGGCCAGGCCACACGTGTACGGCGGCGGCGGCGCGTACCTTGGAGAGCTGTAGTGCATGGCAGCCGCTGCCTTCATCGCCGTCGACGGGGTGGAGCAGCTGGTGCACGGAGGCCTTGGAAGAGCCGAGCACCGGCGCCGGCGCCGGCAAGGAGCTGGCGTCGGTCCCGGCGGCGTTGCACATGGTGACGACGGCAGCAGCGATCGATCGATCGATCTCGGGGGTTGGGCTGGAACGTACTCCGGCGCGTGTGCGTCTCTCTCTCTCCCACTCCCGCTGCCACTGTTGAAGAAGATATAAGCACGACGCAGGGACGGGGGAGGCGCTGTCCTCCGGTGATTGGTGCCCGGCGCGAGGTACAAGTACGTTTTGACTCTCGCGAGTAGGCCTTTTAGTAATATCTCTCTCTCTCTTCTCTCTGTCTCTCAGCTGCTGCTGCTGCTGCTGCTGCTGGGTCTGGGTTGGTGCTCGGCCTTTTGGTCTCCTCCAGAGGAGGTGAGGCGGTCAGTGGAGTGCGATCAGGATTCAGGAGTCGTGCTGGTTGGTTTGAGTTTGGGTCGCCTTGGGGGGCTGTGGCCTGCCCATATATATACCCGCGCGGCGCGCGCTCGCCTGGCCACCTGGGGTTGGGGCCGAGGGAGGGGGTGGGGGCACGGACGACGCCCAGGAGCGGGAGAATGCCGCGCCGCCCCGCTCGCCCACGCACCAGCCACTAGGCAAAGAAACGCAGGCTTGGGCGGCTGTGCACGGACGTACGTGTCCGCCGTTGGGCCGGCCGGGAGAGAGGGAGGAGACTTTGCCGTGCGCTGGCACCGGTCCTGATCGCCTCTCGTGTCTAGGCATCGGCATCTATGCGCGCTTGGTTGTCTGAAAAATTCCGGTATCCCTTTGGCGTGGAATGGCATAATGGCACGTCCGATCTGTCGGAACAAATGGGGTTCCGTTCCAGTCTCTCAGCGTGGCGTCGCTCGCGTGCGTGCGTGTGCGCGCACCCACGGCCACGGCCGCCACTGGCCCCGCCGCCCGCCCCGCCCCGCCGTGACAGCTCAGTGGTCGATGCAGAGTAACTCGGGCGCCGCCCGAGTGGTTCGCGACCGAACTGCACCGTACACTGCCCTGACTGTAGAGTAGGGTTGATTTGCACTGCCGGCCCTCTCTGCCCCGTGCCCCAGGCCACGGTCATATATTGGTGCTGGCGTGGTGGCCATCCATCCGTCACAGTTAGCTGCCGGCCGGCGCGGCGCCCCACCAGGACACCAGCTAGTTAATCAGTCACCACGCACGGCCGCACGGGCACGGGCACGGGCACGGACACGGCCACACGGCCCGCACGGCACCAGCATTCCCATCCCTCACGGAATGGATGGGTTTTTGCTCACAAGGGCAACAGCCTTTTCCTGTTCCTCATCTATTCGATTGATAAAAAAAATGAGATAGTTTTTTAATGATTATAAACCTAAACTTTTTACAGTTCTTGTTCCGAGAAACTTTTTGTATTAGTCATTGAAGTCAATATTACAAAGTTGTGATGATAAGAAAAAATTTATCATCTCTACTTGTAGTACACTGAAGTCTCGGCAATGGCCTTCTTTGCCTCACATAAATGATCTTATGTCTTTAGGCTCACAAAGCATTTTTTTTTTTTTGCATCTGAGACTATTTTGCTTTAAGTAAATGTCCTATGATAATTTTGGTCTAATTCCTCATTGGTAAAGATAAAGCTATGTGTTTTTCTTCCATTATTAAAAAATGTCCAACCGGCCCTGCGCGCGGCAGTTTAACTTTACCTTCTTCTATGAACATATGGTTGATAAGTTCGGTATTTATGTTGAGTGATTGTCAACATGCTGCTGTTTTGGGTTGAGTTCTTGAACTAACCATAGCGTGAGTGTGTCGTGCAACATATCTCTTTGCTTGTGGTGCGTACATATAGAGCTCA
Organism: Microstegium vimineum; assembly: GCA_022036555.1. Lineage (NCBI taxonomy): Eukaryota > Viridiplantae > Streptophyta > Magnoliopsida > Poales > Poaceae > Microstegium > Microstegium vimineum. The sequence goes on from CM039139.1 coordinate 15,609,403, forward strand.
GAGGCGGTGGTTGACGGCGATGGTGAAGGTCAAACGATTACGTGCCGATGGACCAGGGACAGTAAAAAGATGGGCACCGGAGGCTTGGATGAGGGACCGGAGAAGTTGGGCGACTAACCGCGGTAGTTGACACCTGAGATCATCGACAAGTTCAAGTGTGCATGGCGGACGAGCAAGTCAAGCACATGCACTAGAAGATTTGGCGGTTGGGCGGTCGAGCTAGAAGATTTGGCGGTCAGACGGTCGAAGACGCAACGACACATATCGAGGAGCAGGGATGCGTATGGAGTAACGCAACTCACGAACTGGTTTGATGGTTTAGGTCGCAAAACCACCGGTGGACGATTTTCGGGTTTTGGCCTCAAAACCTGGGAGAGCTTCCAAAGAAGCATGACGACACGTGACGGAACCTTAGAGGTTGCGTTGAGGCGACGACAAATCCAGGTAGAAAGCGGAGCCGTCGCATCAGATGAGTAAAGAGGGTTGTGTCAGAATGCCTTAGGGTTAGCTGGTTCGCACAATAGTTAGTGCACTAAGCATGGGCTAAGTGAAAAATGTAATAAGACTCAAAATAGGACAAGGCTGTCCACTTCATCCCTTATCACAATAGTTAGTGTTTAAAGGTTGCCTCTGTCTCTATTTTCTCTCAAGACTATATATGATCCGCATATTTTTCTTTAAATCGTCTGTGTACTCTTGTTCAGAAAGTAAGGTTGTAACCTATTTGTGAAGATTTTCTGCAAGTTTTGATGCTTGCTCTTCGTGTTCTTTCACTTTTCCCTTTCTCCCTACCGTTCGATCTCTCTCCATGGTTAATCTTTTTGCGAACCGTTTGTTGCATCTTGTGCTATGAGTCCTTGTGAAGGATCCTATCGAAGGAATTAAGTTGGTTTGATCCGGCAACTTTTATGTTTTTGCTTTTAATTGATTCCTTACTTGTGAGGCATGGAAGACAATAATTTTTATGGAATAGTTTCATAGCTACCTTGGGAGCCTACCCACAAAATTGAGGATCAATCAGAGTTGAAATGGAGGAGATCAGACATTTTTCATATGATTTGTGGCTATTTTCGGGCGCACCAGACGCACCACAGTGCATGACGTAGTGCACCTGACGTAAACAATGTCCGGTCTATTGTAATTGTGCGCCGCTTTATCCGTTTCTCGCTCGTTTGAACTCCAAATTGAGTTCTGTTTTTCGTTGTTCTCCGGTCCATTGTGTTTTTGCATTGTATTGTTCGTTTCTGGCTCATTTCTCAGAGTTTTGGTTTTTTTGAGTGCTTTCCGTTGAGATTTCAATTCGCTGGCTCTCGATAGATATACCTCTTGCTCATCATCAAAGGTACCCAGTTATTAATTGGCTCATGATCGTATTGTTCTTGCGCTTGTTTACTTTTGAGAAGTAATTTTGGAAGAGTGGCTAAATATTTGGGGAAAAAAATAAGGTTACCATTCGCACTCCTCTGTTCGTCATTCCTGTCCCTCGTCTTCACCTCCAATTTTCTTCTGGCCTGCCCTTGCCGGCCGGTCTTGCATTGGGCCTACGCAGTACGTACGCACGCATAGCTCAGCTGTCGACGTTGGAACGATGCATGCATGTCGATGAGGCATTGCGCGCAGCAGGGCCGGGTCCGGGTGCGGCCAGGGCAGGGCACACCCAGAGAGAAGTCCTAGCCAGAAGTGATGGCTGCACTGTGAAGTGCACAGAAATGAGTTCACGTCGAGAATGACAGGATGAGGGACTGCTAGCTAGGCCGATGGCGGACCCTCTCTCTCTCACTCTAGATCGCCACGCGATGCGAGGGCAGGTGCATGCGATGCGATGCGAGGGCAGGTGCATGCGATGCGATGCGATGCGCGCGCGCACCCACCCAGGGCAGGGGCAGGGGCAGGCCTCTGTGTCTGTGATCTGTGCGGTGGCTATCCGTGGCTGTGCGCGCTTAATTGGCGCGCGCATCGCGCCGCTCCCACACATTGAAGCCGCAACAGCAGCAGGGAGCAGAGCAAGTTCGGCTCGATGCGGTAGCCTGCTCTGCTCATGCGTCGCGTGCATGCATGCTATGCGCTGCACTGCACTGCACTGCACCACCCTTGTCGTCTCCGTTGCTCACTGCTACTTGCGCACAGCAGCGACCCAGGCCAGGCCAGGCAACGGGTGGTCCGTGTCCCTGTGCTGTGCTGTGCCGCGCTCTGAATCAAATGAAATGAAAGGAGAGAGAGAGAGAGAGAGAGAGAGAGAGAGAGAGAGAGAGAGAGAGAGAGAACAGCTATAGCTTTTCTCCTCGCCGGCCCGCTTCTCACTTCTCAGAAGAGCAGAGCAGCGCGCGGCAGCTAGCTGCTGCCTGCTGGCATTGATCCCTAGTTCTGGGGCAGCTAGTACACGATTTGCGATTTGCACGAATTTAAGCTAGCTAGCGGAATGCAGGCAGGCAGCGCAGGCGTACTCTTATTTACTCTTTGCCCTGTCCTTGCTGCGTGCCCCCCCCCCCCACCCCACCCCTGCAGCAGGGTTAATTCCACCAGAGAAATCCCTGCCGTTTTAATCTGCAATTCTGAAGACACGCCAGTACCGTCTGAGGTGGGTTGATTGAACTTTCAGTCCTCACAAGTACAAACACCAACCTTCTCAGCCCCCTCCCCCACCCTGCTCCATCTTTTTACAAGCTTTTAATTTGCCGCGCCCTTTCTTTGCCATTCCAGCAAAAGCTGCAGCTTTCTCTTCGTCTGTCCATTACTATTGCAACACGAAGCATATCCACGAACATTTCTGGGGTGAACTTTTCAATTGCTTGGCTTCTGTGTATAGCTAAGATTGCCGGATATAAACACGCTGAATTTGTTCCTATGGCTACTAGCTGCATGCATGCTCCAGGACTCTCCGTCCGTTCCGATCCCTTTCAGCCAGGTGGCCACCTTTGTGGTGGCGTCAAGAACAATCATCCAACGTACACTCAGATTTTGATTCCTACTATAACGTTTCAGTGCGTACCACTTCAGATGCGCATCGGCTGGCTTATTGTACATGTACGTAGCACGGAAGGTGCTGTAGCAGTATGGCTTTAGCAGCTAACATCTTTATCTCGGCTCTGCTGCCTCTAACTAGCTAGCTAGCTGTCGTTTTAGAGTATGCTACAATAAAACTTCCAAATCTCGTCAAGGACTAGTAGTATTGATGAGGATGTTGGGATACTTCTATATTTCAGTATTTTTTTTAGAAAGATACGCACACATATATGAAAGATTATCATTATGCATGATTAATTGGCCACAATAAAGCTTAATGTACGTATCACTAATTAAGATTCGTTGAGCACTGGTGTGACCATTCTATATACTTCTAATACTGATGCCTTATTTACTATAGAAACTAGCAAGAGTGTGGGCACATAGATTTTTTTATTATAGTACTTGGTTGTTCTTATTTAGAAAATTTTGTTTATTTGTCTGATTGTAATTATCCTCTCTCTCTCTCTCTCTCTCATGCAGTACCCTGATTATTGCTCCATTGTTCATGCAGACAATAATATCATGGGACATGTTGGTGCTTGATGAGACATATTTGTTGTCGCACTGAGAAGCAAGATAAGGCCGGGTTGTCTCTAACGCCATATCTACCCTATGTATGAATGAGGTTGATGGGCAGCGTATCAATGAGGTTGGGGAGGAGCAGGTAAAACCGTGTTATGGACTCGGATTTCTTTTTTATATGAACCAAATATTGGCAATTGTACATCTAGAAAAGCAAAAAAAAAAATGCTCACTCTCATTTTGGCTACTTGCATGGAATAATAGCTTATAGTTTGACAAGTATTTTAGATAGGAGCTCTTGGAGATACTCTAACGAATAATAACAAAGCTAGAATATATATGGCTTGTGACCCACGTCACATTTAGTCCATACATCACAATGCATGCATGGAAATCATATTCCATTGCAATGTATCCATTCCAAAACATGCGATGATCAATTGGTGCATGATTGATTCCATCATTATGTGGCTCAGGTGCAACACAACGCAAATTCACATGGATAAGTCTGACAAGAAGCCTAATTGAAACCCTAATTAATGTTTGTTCTTAGAGTAAATAGGGAGATTTACTTAAAAGGGATGTAATTACTATTTTTTTTGAACACACAGGAGTATTCAATTGAGAAAAGGAGGGGGCAAACCTACCTACCTGCACTTGATGAAAAAAAGGTTACAATAAAAATGCAAATAATCACTACTATATAAATACTTTTTAGAGGTGTTTCATTTTTTAAGCCCTGATTGGATAAAAACTGCATCTAAAAATGATACTAAAGATGGAACCATCTACAGAAATTAATTTCAACAGATGCATGGTTGGTATAACCATATGCCTATAAAAATGCTTTCTATTTTTTTTGGAAATTTGACCCACCTTTAAAAATACGTGCATAAAAAATCGTAATTTTTAAATAAAGTTGCATGAAGACATACTTTATATCAAAGTTGAAAAGCTCGAAGAGATCTAAAATTTTGTAATTGATGTTTTTTATTTGAATTTGAGTAGGCTCCAAAAATGGTTGAAGCTCTCACATTTCAAAATTCAAAATTTGAATTTTCAAACTGCTTCGGTTGGAGATATGCCCTATTAGTGCTTGACGTAGCTTTGTGGTTAAACTTTTCTCATGTGAAATCATTTAGGGGATGAAATATTCAATACAGTATTCATAGAAGCTAAGGATATATATCATCCTCACAAGTGACTTTGTGGCGTATCAATACGAAAGGCTCGCATCAGGCAAGAGGTTTTGAGTTTGGGTTTCTCCTTGGATTTACAAAAAAAACATCTCTATTTTTTTATGATTGAGTTTTGGATCTTTGGATGCAGGCCATGATATTGATATCATCTAGAATATACTTGATTTTCAGATGCCCTTGAATAGAGAAGGATTTCCCAACCACCTCCACAAATGGTTTGTAACCATTTGTAAAAAGGTTATTTCTATAATAGTGAACACACGAATAAAATATGGGTCATTTTTTGCCGATAGTAGTGGCGATTCATCTTTCATGTTCATTTCTAACAAAATGCATGATGCATTCCTCTTCTCTGCTATTTTTTCATATTAGGGTGTGTTATTACGTTGTTCTATTTCCACTTGGGTGACATGGCTCAATCTCAGCCCTCTAGTGCCGGATTTGGCGGCTGGTAGACCACATCATAGTTATTACCTATAGCCATTTCGGATCGATTCATCTCGGACTCGGCTCTCCTTGTACGTACGTGTGCCAGTGACATGGTTGCGTCGTTGTTGGTGATGTTGAACAAATATGGTGAAGCAGAGAAGGGGGCGTAATAACTAGGTGGCCATATACATACCACCTATGAGAACGCATGCAAGGCATATATCAGCATCAGCACGTATCATGGTATATATAGGTAGAGGCGAATCTAATAGACCACTACTACTACAAGTTACTGTGGATGCATATATGTTGATGGCCCATCTCGAGGTCACGAGAGGGATGAGACAAGAAGAGTTCAATCAAGTGGACACTAAAGTGCATGCATGTGCAATGACGACTCGATGGAGCGCGCGGGGGGCGGGACCGAGCTGATCGATCGAGCACGCACTTTGCCATTTAACTTGTCTGCCCATTCGCGGTACCACATGCATGGTGATTAATTGATCATGCATGCATGTTGCATGGAGAGTGGAGACCATGTATGCATGGGATGCATGGGCGAGTCGTCCTTACCACCACCATGTGCAGTTGAGACACAGAGAGAGATGAATGGTGAATATAAATGAGAGCGACATGCATGCCTGACCATGATGCGAACGTACAGAAGAATTGACAGGGGGAGGAGTAAATTGCCAGCATGGAGGGAGCAGTTGCCCTCTTGGGGAACACGCACAGCCACCTTTTATTTAACTCTCAACGCGCGCGCGCGCGGCTAGTACTACGCAAAATCAAGCCAAGCACCATTGCAGTTGCAGGCAAATAAAACCGGCCGGCCCGGTTCGGTTCTTCGCTCCGTAATCTGTGGTGGCCATAACATAATGCATGATGCATATGGCATGGCGCGCCACAGCAACGTACCAGTACATAACGCCACAATTAATAACCCGGGTGGTGGGTGCCGGGCCTTGCAGGGCATCGGGAGACAGGCGTGCGCCCCTGCGTTGCTTGCTACCGATCCGGCCCAGCATGCAGTACGATCCACGTACTCTTTGGCAATTGGCATCTGACACGTCGGCCATATCGACCATGCACGGGTACGGTCCTCTACTCCTCCTGCACATGCATGCATAGTATATCTCGCTCATTCCACGGGGACGAGGGTACGTGCTCTGAGCATGCATGCGTACCCGCGCCATGTGGGTGTAGATGTACGAGTACGTACTATAGCTACGTACGTACTGATTGATCAGATGGAAGATAGATGAATGCACATGCGACCATGCATGACCATGCACCGGCCACAGTCAGTCCGACGATGCACTCTCAGCGATTGATCGGTCGTTCGAGGAGTCGGCGTCGATCGATCGGTCAATCGAGGAGTACAGTAGTAGGCACGATCGACGTACTGTACTCGTATATGCATGCATGTAAAGGCTAGCTACACACAGTGCGCAAAGCTATATAGCACGTTGCCCGTACTGTACGCCACAATCTAAAAGTTCTCTTAGTGATGTGGAGTTCTCCTAGTGTTTTGGTAGTCAAAATTTAGTACAATCTTTCTTTAGTAAATATCTTCTAGTGAAAATTTTCATCTTTTATGACTAGTTGTAATGTTTTACTGCTAATTAGAAACACTTGGACAAGTTTACCATTTTAGTAGCGGTAGTTCTTCGTACGTCCTCTACGCTTTTGACATGCCGCATGCATGTGTGCGTGCGTGTACACGCCGCACTACGAGATCTTTGGCTCTCTCTCTCACACACACTCGCTCGCTTCCGGGTGGGCCCCAGCCGGGCGCTGCACGTGGCAGCATGCATGGGCACAGTCTCTCTGCTAGTCCGATCCCCCTATGGATGGACGCATGAGATCTGTGTGTGGTACAGTACGTAGTATGTGCTCTACTACTGCTCTACTCCGTACGTAGCTAGTAGGAGGTCAGGACGCAGCAGGAGTAGCTCTAGCTCGTAGCTGGCGGCTGGCGCCTAGGACTATAGGTGTGGGCGGTCACGACACGTAGGTACCGCCCAGGGGTATCACGCACGTCGCTTGCTACCCCCCGTGCCCGTGGTACCGCGGCATTATCGCGCTGTCTCTCGCGGGGCAGGCAGGACGCACCCCCACTCCATCGATCCACTCCTCTCCCCGGCCCGCGGCCCGTGCCCGTGTCACGTCCGCGTCGACGGACGCAGCCGAGAGCGACCGGTTGGTTGGCCTCGTGGGCGCGCGCGCGGACGCCGGCGTCGTCGTTTCGGCTTCTGATTGGCTCCGGCCTCCTCCGGTCCGCCGGGGGCGGGGACGGACAGACGGGCAAATCCATCGATCGGTGGTGCGGTGTAGTGTAGCTCGCTCTGCTGCCGCTGCTGGTCACAGTTGGTGCAGTGCAGCCGACGGGTGCATGCATATATGCGCGGAGGCGTCCGTGTCTGTCGATCGTCAGCCAGGCACGCAGCAGGATGCGCCAGCGATCGATCGATCACATGCTGCACACTACAGCTAGGCAGGTAGTACGTGCGACATGTTGCCACGCGCACTAAGCTAGCACAGCACATTCCTGTTACCTTCTTGGATCTGCTACATGCTTGTTGTTACAGATGAGCGAGAAGGATGCATGGGATGTGACCCTGCGCCCAGGCAGGCTTGTTGGTTCCATACCGACACGAGAACAACTTTTCCCATCGATCGGGTATTGTTAGACGGCACGTACGTTAGCCGCTGCCGAGAACGGCCAGACCACAGTCGTCTGATGGCCAGTGGTGATGGTACTTTCATTTCTCGAGAAACACAAGTTACCCTACTGCAGAACTACTGTGTGATAAGTGATATGTACTATATATCGTGCATGCATGCATGGTGGCGAAAGGAGATTCGATGATCACGCACACGTGTAAATAAATGCCAAACATGAAATAAAACTCGTACAGAATACGGCATCTCGCAACACGATCGATCAACATGATTAGAAATCGGTTTTAGTTGTTGTCTCGCCTCAGATGGCCAAGATATTTACCAAGATTAACGGTCGATGGCTGCACTAGCTGTCCTTGTCGACGTGACCAGTTACTGTCCAAGCCCTGTGCGCGGTGCACCCATACCGTGTGCGAATACCACATGTTTGTTAGGTTGCAAATGACCCCCGCCGAGCGCATATAGACACATTTAAAACCAAATCAAATAAATCTCAGGACCATGCTTACACAGCCAAACAAACGCGCACGGCCCACCCTCAAACCGTATGTTGGTCCATTTCTGCAAGCAAATGATTTTTCATCCTCTTGTGTGTGTGTGTATATATATATATATATATATATATCATGGTCCAGCGTACATGCACAATCATTTTACTATTTGCAAGATATATGGTGAAACTCACAAGTCACGACAAAGGAAGTTTTACCGACACCATATATGCAGTCAATCCAGGGCCACAAATTGAACAATGGACTTTGATTCAGATCAACCTGCTGCCAGCCTTCATGTGACATTTCGATTATGACATCAATGTGTCTAGCCAAAAACAGACCAGAACACCAAACCAAATTATTTATCAACCCGCACAAGAGGCATTTCCATGTTGATTTTTTTTCTTGTTCGATTGATAGGAGGCAAACGCTGTTGTCACCTTTTAAAACTCCCTGTATGCTTAACGAAAAATGGGATCAGACCTGATCGAGAGAAAAAAAAATAGATAATAAGGTGACGAATCAAGAACCTTATTGACGACGCATCATCCACATTGAATCTCGTTATCACAGGCCCGAGAGAGAGGATCCGATGCATGTTAAGATAAGACTTTAACCCCCACTCCAAGAGAAGAATTCCTCCCTTGGTCCCTTTTGCCTTACTGGACCTCTCCACTTGCACATTTCTTTTCCAAACTGCTGGCAGGATTTCTGCCCAACTTGTGTATTAATATATACAAAGGGTTTCAAAATGTTCACAATTTACATGAACAACAGAAAGTAGAAAACAAAAATTCCATTACGGGTGATTGGGGTGGGGGGTCGGGGGACAGCCAAGACCCGAAGAGACTAATACAGTTCATGAATGATAATTCTAATTCATTGCTAGAAAAGATAAGGGGTGGTGAACAGCAATGTGAAAACCAAAAATCAGAAACAGGTTAATGTGGGTACACGAGAATTAAACCAATATGCAAAAAAAAAAAAATTGCAGAATGAAAGAACTCCTTAAAAAGCCAACGTGTCAACAGAATATGCTCCAATGGTGAATGCATCTGCCGGGACTAATGTGGCAAGTTTGTTTTGTGTTGGCATATGTGTGTCATCTGTCATGCTCCTCACTGTTGCGCCCCACTACCAGCTGGACCTGGTGCTCCTAAAATCTGGCTATGTGTGACCACCATTCACCGTTCACCTATTTGATCATATAGCTGGCATCTTGTGTTGATGGGCACACAGGGGTCACCTCCTTTCCCTTCTATCAGTCAAGGCTACATGTTTTTATCAATAATATGTTAAAGAAAATGCAATCAACTACAGTTGACTCAGAAGCCATCAGATTTGCTTCCTTCCTAGATCCTCTTTACCTAAAATAAAATTTCTAATGTCTTCCTGTCAATATCTTGTATCAACAGCACTGTGACAGTCAAAAACATTTTTTATGCGGAGATACTTTCAGCAGTTTGCTTTATCAATTTAGATTGTGATGAGCTTGAATAGTACCAGTATTGTATCAAACATGATTATGCCTAAAAGATGAACATAATAAGTAGAAACAGCACAATGGTATTTGCTTGATAAAATTTTGAGAACATTTAATTCACTGTGGCATGGCATTGAAAGCAATCAGGTGTGTTCAGAACCTTATGATGGCTCCTAATGCAGGAATTTATTCCAGATAATGATGGGCGTGCATTTAAAAGGAAAATGCCAAAAATTAAAGTCCACGAAAGAGAAGAGGTACCTGTCTCTATCGGCCATGATGATCAGCATTTGCCATATCCACATCTCGGCTGTCAGCCACTTGAGCAATTAATCCAAACATCAACAGCAGGAACAATCATCAGCACACCACACCAAACTGAATCCTGGAGAATACATTTGAAATTGTGATTGCTATTATGTCATATGATGAAATCCGAGTATGACCTTGAAGTATACAAAGTGCAATTTTACATTAATATGTCCAGATGTCTACAAGTTTATGCTGAAGTGCAAGTTAAATCCTTACGAGAAATGTACCTTCGTCAAACATCCTCTCTTTCTACTTCCATCTCCTTGATGTCATCTGAGGTGGTTTTTCAGACATCAATAATGGGCTGAAGCAAATGCATCCAAAGATTGGAACTATATGCAAGTTGAAAAGAAATGATCAATAACAACGTTTGAACAAAAAATTACATGGAAGGCCCCACGAACAACTCAGCAAGAACAAAGCATCAATTATCAGTTCCCTTTTCATGACAAGCATAAAAGGTAATTACGGGGAACTCTTTATGCCAAGTACGACAAAGGACACAGCAAAAGTATGTAGCTAACTAGGCACGCAAAGGACATGTAGCAGAGATGAACCAAAGAGACTAAACATTTAAATTATTTACACTGAATAGCACCTCCGCAACAGCAGCATGCAAATGGTGAGCAGTAGCAGCGACATTAATATGATCTTTCAGCACTTTGACCCCATCCTAGCAATGTAGGAGTTGGTGAACCTGATAATTGCCACCAAGCACGATAAAAAGCTGCAAATCTGCTGCTGCAGAAAAGGCTGGCAAAATCACTAGATTCATATAATTGATCACAGTACACCTCACAGAGGCAGAACACCTGGCCATTTTTCCATGGGTCAGACTAGCATCTGCTACTCCGTTCCAAATTATAGTTCACTTTAGCTTTCCTCAGTTAAACTTCTCTAACTTTGATCCAGTCAATAGAAAAATGTATTGGTATCTACAAGTTCAAATAAATGCTATATCAAGACATGTTTCATGGAGAACTTAATTTAGATTTGATGTTGTAGATATCGATGCATTCTATCATAAATTTGGTCAGAGTTAGAGAAGTTTGACTCAACACAGCTTTTTTTCGTGACCGTGTCCTTAGGACTCAATCCAGCTAAAGTGATCTATCACTTGGAATTGAGAGAGTAAGTAGTTAATAAATAGAAAAACATGAATAGACCCTCTGGTTCTCATATTCCAAGTATGAGAAGTGATCTGATGAACAGATCAGTTGCAATAGAATAAAAGTCAATTTATATTGCAAGAATCTATTTTGTTTGTTATAAAACAGAAAAGAAATCCACCAGGGCAAGGAATAGGTACTTTGTATTTGATTTCAAAAGTAGTTCAAGGTAGACTGTAATAAGTCAAGAATGCACGATGATAGCCTAACCATTAACAAAGTATATCCCAATCAACAGAAAGCAAAAAAACTAATACATTAGTTAATTTGGTGCCACTATATTAGATCTGTTATTTTTTACTTTTGAACCATGCAAATTGATTTTAAAATTGCAGGCTCCTAAGAAAGGTCGATTATTTCTATATTTAGTAGCCCATGACTTGTGTTGGAAAGCCAGTCGTCTTGCTTGACAGGGTTTACCACATCCAGATCACTGCTCACTTTATTACGAGCACGAAAAAATTATCCATCAAATTGTCACGGGCAAAAGAGGTGTCGGGCCCAAGTCGGGCCAAATGGGCCCAACGTGAACAGTACCACGGGTACTGTAGCGTTTAGGTTTAGGAAGAGTCTAGGAGCTAGGTTTAATTGTAGGTCAAGTCGAGTCCTCCCTTTATCCTAGTCTCTTGTGTCTTTGCGCAGGAGACCTGGTCACTCTTGTTTAACATGTTGGTCTCCTTGATCTATCACCCCAACCCAACCATCCACAATGCACTTCTTTGAGTGGTGGTCCAGAACCATAACTTTGGTGACAGGGTCATTGCAGACTGGAGTAAACTCCTTGATCACATTGGGTGCTTGGACAATCTGGAAACAACGAAATGGTAGTGTCTTCAATGGGAGTTTGCTCAACACAAAGGGTTTTGAAGATCATTAGGGATGAGCACAACTGTGGTTCATGGCTGGGGCCAAAGGTCTGGCATGGCTGACTATGGTTGAAACCTAGCTGGTCTAAGTTTGGCTGTTGGTCGCGTTTTTTGTGTAATGCAATTATGCGCACAGCGCTCATGAGTATTCGAGGGGGGGAGTCAAAAGAGAGCATTAGGCATGCAAAGGGAACCATGATCAAGCTTGCACCATAGTTTAGCATATTACAAGCTTCTCCATCTGTCCATCAATGCATGGCATATTTTAGTATCAGAAGGTCTTTTCAAACATCAAATTATCCTACAATATATTGTCAATTTTACAAATTATTTTGAATGCAAATCTCTTGATGGAATTTTTGAGCACTAAGCCACTAACCAACCTAAATAATTGTAAATCAAAACTTGCAAAGTTTTCAGAGGGAGTACAGATCTGCAACAAACTACAATAATTGCTTAGCTGGAGCACAGGGTAGCCTGATCTGGATGGAACATAGTGAATTACCTTGTAATGAATAGGTTAAAAGGCAAGCAGAAACAAAATACAAAATTTACAGGCATTTCAAATCAGCTCCTGGATACTTTCAACTAGAAACACCTAGTCAAGTTTTACATAAAATTGATGCAGATTACAGCTCAGATAAGCTAACATTCCAGCAATTATCACGGAGGTCGTCTTAGAAACAACCACACAGCTCATCATCGATAACATAGTTCACTTATTCAAAGCAAGGAGGATTATGCTTTCTAGCATAGGCTTCTTGCAACCACAGCTTAACAAAATGAATCCAAACTAAGCCAAATTTTTTTAGCGGATTTTGAAATGATTTTTTTTTCTCAAAAATGACTGTTTATTAATTTTAATGGGACAAGCAGAATCCAGTTGCCAGTGGACTTAACAGAGTGGGCTTAAGACAAGTATAATAGTTATAAGGAAAGAAGTATAAGAGTTATAATGGATTTGCTAGTCTGTGATGTGTTAGTTAGCAGGAGCCTATAAACTATGATGGTATAATGACGGGTTCCGCATAGGGATAAATCAACTAAAGGGATTCACCTATAAAATTGGTCTCATCATAGCCTCTTCTTGACAAGAGAAGCCCAAAGATCAGAGGGTGATCTGACCTTGTCTCACTAAGGTCATCTGGTACCGTATTATGAATCCTGAACTGACAGCTGAGTGTTCAGACTACGAAGGCACAACATATGGAGATACACAGATCATTAAGGAAAAAGGAAAGGGAGCTACCTTCCACTGTTTGTGTTCAGCTCAAGTTTGCAGTATTAGGGAATGGTGATAATGCAGAGCAGGAAGGAGTATATTTTACATTTATGCAGGGCTGGGAGTCACTAATCTTCCTACCGGTCCATTCATAATTCATACAATTTATATCCATATATGGTCCACGAACATGAAGATCCATATGCCAAATTGTCTTGTTCAATTCCATTAATGATGGTGGTCAGCAGGGGGCAAAAGAACAGGTACCACAGGGAGGCAAGCACGGGTTGCTGGGATACAATTTTTAGCATAACGTACAGATTATAGATGCATCTAAGACAACTATATTAGCTACTGGCATACTTCACACACAACTGTGCTGTCACTAGTCAACGTTCAATTTTAAAGCCCTATACTGCACCCACAGATCCATCAACTGCACTCCCATGTCACTGTCAGTACTATAACTAGGTCTACAGGCTCATCGATCAGGTGGCAAATTCAAAACCCAACTATGCATTACGTCATAGTAGCATAAACAGCACGCATATTGTCTGATGCTACCACCGCAGTAGAGATCCTCAAAATTTCTAACGCTAATTGATCTAGCACACTAGCCAATACAACTAAGGTGCTGCATCAGCACAAATTAATGGACACCACAAACAAATGGAGGTACAGCTCTTCTGTAATCAAAGCCTCGTTGCCGGTCGCGTCGTTGCTGGTCGTGGCAGAACCGGAAGCGCCAGCGCCTATTTCCTTATGAAATAGCCCCTGCCCCGGCACGACCTTCGACAACCCAAATTAGCCGCCCCCAGCCACAACGCCCTCTTCACACTCTTCAAATCACAGACAGAATTTGACATACCTTTTGGTGGATGTGGAATCGCGTCCAATGTTCGCCGCACAGTAATGGCCGACCTGATTGTGGCAGAGAAGATTAGACCGCGGCTACCGGCTGGGGCTTGCCCCCCATGACCTCCGCCTCCGCCTCCGCCTCCGCAACGAGATGGGGAAAAGATGAGGCGAGGACGCGGGTACGCAAAAAGTCCATTCAGCTGGGAAATACATGTATTAGAAATAAAAAAGAGATGAAATACATATAATGTCATGAAATTTAAGAATACGAGGAGGGTTATTTTTAGCTTTTTAGGCCAGTCTCAGTGGCCAGTGTCATTGCACACTTTCCAAAATAAAAATGTCATCAAGATTGACATGAAACCATCCATGAAACATCCTCAGCAATGCAGCGTTTCACCGCTCTTGTTTCCTAGGCTCAGCAAAGCAATTAATTGCTGCACTCCGTTGGGATCACTTAAATCATGTGAATCATGTAGCCATATCTGTGCAAGCTTAACTAAAATAGCAGGCCGGCAACAACAAACATTCAGGCCGGCAGCACACAGACGTTGAACGGAACTGGTAACATTCAGTTTTCACACGCACTTAAAACTGACATCATATCACAGCATGCTAGATAACCAAGAGCATTAACCAACAACAGTTTTGATATATGGATTCACATAGAGCAATTCAGATAACAATAGCTAAATACTAGTAAACTTATGAGAGTTGCAGGTAAATCATGAGACAAGTCATGAGAGTTGCAGGTAAATACTAGTAAACTCATGAGAGTTGCAGGTAAATACTAGTAAACTCATGAGAGTTGCAGGTAAATAATAGTAAACTCATAAGAGCTGCAGGATTCACATAGAACAAGTCACATGCTGTATCATCATTCTTGACAGGAATATGTTAACAAGCGTCGAGTGACAATTAAACCAGGTTTACTAGACAGGCACTACATGCTGTATATAGTGTAGAATTCAACTGAT
Organism: Microstegium vimineum; assembly: GCA_022036555.1. NCBI lineage: Eukaryota > Viridiplantae > Streptophyta > Magnoliopsida > Poales > Poaceae > Microstegium > Microstegium vimineum. The sequence goes on from CM039139.1 coordinate 15,624,625, forward strand.
GGCAAACTGAAAAAACCATCGGATTGCACTGACAGGTTTGCATCAGGATCAGTAGCGAGCGTTTGGTGAAATTGAGTTTTCATACATGAAAATTATTGCAGCTACCTACACTAGTACACACACAGCAGCTACCTGTATTCACAGTTAATAGAAATCAGCTAACTAGTCTAGCGCGCGCACACACATCCACTTCAATCCACTATCAGATCGAAAACAACTACTATCAGCTTCATGTTGAAGTACAGATTGAAATTGACAGATGGTACAAATCAACACATACCATTGAAATTGCTGGTTTCCTTGTTCAGCTGCAAAATTTGGGGGCGTGGCCCCAAATCCTACTCCTTGCGCTGGCCTTGGTGGCACTCCTTCTCCTTGCGGTGGGGATGAAGACTGCACAGCAGGGGCCGGCACAGGGGACGACGTCGGTACAGCCGGAGCGAGAGAGGAAGATGGAGGGGCCGGCGACGCAGAGCAGAAAGTCGGCAGCGTAGGAGAGACCGCCGTCTTCATTCCAAGGCGGCTGCCTCCGCGCCCTTTCCCTCCTTTCCCTCGCTGACCGGAGCTACGGCGGGCATCCATGGCGCTCGATCTAGCGCAGGGCGGGATGGGGAACGAGAAGGCGCACGCGGGGCGGAAGAAATTGCGCGCGAGGGCGGGCGGGAGGAATCGCGCGCGCGGCCAGGCAATGGGGCGGGAAGGATTGAAGGATTGGATCTTCACGCCGTTACCGAGAGGTTGGAAAGAGAGCTCGCGAGTGTCGTGGCCATGAAACTAATGTCTTCTCTCTCCTCTTCATTTTATGTAAAAAAAATTCGTGATGTGTCACCTTAATTGATATTTGCGAAGCAATGTTATTATTAGAGGCTTAAAATGGTAAAAAATGACATCTAAACCGACTATCGGGATTGGCTCGTGATGAGAATTCATGATAGCTGGCAAACGTCCATATTGAACTGTCCCCGTCCAAATTATAGATCGTTTTCATATTTTCTTTTTTAGATAATTATATGCGCCTGTACATACAATACTATCTCTAATTCTCTATACATGAAAAGCCAAAATGATCTATAATTTAAATGGAAATAATACATCTCTTAAAAAGAACACCATTGTAGATACCAGAACTTCTAAGCAGCCTCTTCGGACTAAACGTAAGGCCAAGATATATTTGTATTTTGGCAACGTGTGGTAGTTGTGACATCAACGATTTCATCAGAAACCAAAGTGATCGGAATTTGACGATATAACAAAACAAAAACAGACAGATACGAAGTGCACAGACCACATAGCTTGACCTAGCACGAATTCATGGACCAAATCAAGCAATCTGCCAGTCATTAGAAATCCTTGCGGCCTAACAAATATCAGAAAACCAATCGAATGATTCAGCAGACCTAAGGTCATGGAAGCTAAGGATGAATTCCATTCTTGGAACCATGGAAAATAGGATGGTTACATTACATGATTCTCCCACTACATTGCTGCCAAACTGATTTAGCCACCGATATGATTTTTGTATCACAGCCTCACAGGTCAGTTCAGTCCATAGGATTGTAGCTATGGCTCTGAAAGGGATTCCTTGATGAGCTTCTCCGTGAGAGCTTTAGGCAGCCCCATTACACTATCAATTGTACCAACCTGCACAGAGTCCCGGGTTTCAGACACAATGTGATACAATGCCCTCTGAACTCCCTGTGTAGAAAATCAGTATCCAAACAAGAATAAGAACATGTGCAACTCACAATGGCTTCCACGAGAGGCGAAGTTAGGGGATGCTCCACAAGGAGACCACCAGCGACATAGAAGACATTGCCCTCCTCAATCTAAAACATACAAAAGTGAAAAATTTATTTGATGAGACTCATGCCAGAGAGAATACGAAAAAAAATACCAACATGGTTTGCAGCATAATCTGTGTGCCAATGAGATTCCATCACTTTCGTTCAAAAAAAAAATGAGATTCCATGACTCATTCAAAGGAAGAGGTATATTTAACAATGACAAAGCAGATCGACTGTTGTAGAACACAGAAAAACAGAATAGTTGGTTAACTGTTGCAGAGCGCAGACTTACCAAAGTCTCCACAACTTCATCAGGAATTTTGTGGAAATAAACCTGATCACCAACATTTACAGCGGTAATGTTAGCAGGACAAAAAAGAACTATGCATCGCAGAAAAGAACTGAAAAAACATGGTTCTATTGTGCCAAATATTAGCTATAGCTCAGAACCAAGGGTAATATAATATCAACACCTTTTATCTCATGAGGGTCTAGAGGATTAACATCTACTGCTCCGGCTCAAAAGGAATATCATTCTAGTTTTGTCAAAACTTAAACTATCCTATGTTTGACTAAGTTTATACTTCATCGAGAAAGGTATCAAGATTTATGAGTTATGACACCAAACATGTATTACTGTAAAAATATACTTCATGCCAAATCCAATGATGCTAATTTGATATCATAGATATTGGTCCTAGTTTTATAAATTTGATCAAGCTTATGATGTTTGACTTAGGACAAAGCTAGAATGACATTTTTTAGGGGAGCAAATTGTGTTTCTAAATACAAAGGTTAGACATCTAGTTTAAAAACTTTGATTTCAGTCTTTTCGCCCATTAACTTTGTAAAAGAGCAAACAGCATTTAAACTTTCTCACAGAATTCATGTTCAGCCCTCAACCTTATCACAAAGCAAAGGAGCCTACAAGCTCAAGGCTCTTGCATTCAAAAAAAGGCAAGCTCAAGGCTCAAATTAGGTTACCCCATCAACTTTTAAGAAATATTAAAGTAACGTCTTACTACTTTACAAATTTCAATTTTTATTTGAAACAAAAGCTGAGGGTGAGGTTGATTTAGGCAGAAAGCTGACAAGACATTGCACAAAATGACAAAATCATATAAAACAAGTAACTAAAACCTACGCCAAGATTGGTAGGAAAAGTTGAGGGTTTCAATAAATATAATACCTAAGTGAAAGAGAATATAATTGGTGGAATATTGTATATATTGCATTGGGCCTCATGGGCTGATTATATATGGTACATAGGACTAACACCTCATGTGGCTAGACAATATGGTACTATTCCTATTACTCTAACATCCCCCCGCAGTCCCCGATACTATGAAAGATAATATAATTGGTGGAATATTGTATATATTGCATTGGGCCTCATGGGCTGATTATATATGGTACATAGGACTAACACCTCATGTGGCTAGACAATATGGTACTATTCCTATTACTCTAACACTAAGCATAAGACGATATGGTACTCATTCCTAAAATAAAATACCAGGGGAACTTAGATAGTACTTCTGATTTATCCCATCCTTCCCTTCTAGCTCCAGTCTTCACATTTGTAACAAGCACAGATCCAATCGTCGCAGCATGACTTTCAGAGTACCCTGAAAGCAAAATGTGTTCATCAAGCACCACAGGGCAAGGACAGATCAAATAAAGCATATTATTAAGCCACAACTCGAGCTCTTCTACAAAATAACACAGACCTTTGATGAATTTCCGTGCCTCTTCTGGTGTGCTAGGTTTTTCTCTAATCACTCCATCATGAATCACAACCTCCATAAACGTTAATAAAATCAAATAAGCACTAATGTATGCATTAAACAGTAATAACATGTGCAAGCATGTGGCAAAACTATAAATATCCTCAACTTGGAATTTATTGACAATCAAATTTACTAATTTCTATAGTTGTATTGGGGCCTAAAAACCACAATTCCGTAGTTTGTCCAGTACAATCTGCACAAAACTTTGGTTTCCATAAGTTAACAAATGCTAGCCATGACCTATATGAATGTATAGGGAAAGCGCTAACACGAGAGTTATTATTCTTAGCTATAATGTAGTGCCTTAAACAAATAGCAAAGTTAACATATTGGCATATGAACATGGTCCAGGTAGCTCCTTGCTTAGTTGAATAGAGAGCCACTAACAATGATGGTGTCGTCCACTCGTGTGCTGCACATGCGCCCTAAATCTTCCTTCAAAGCATAAGCCACTGTCACCTGTTGCTTTTGCTGCTCCATTGGAGTCAACCTCCTCCACAAGAGAGCTTCGGCACAATTCCTCCTTTCTTAAGTACCCCTAGCAGTCCTTGATGCCTCTCCTTTGCTCAATTGCAGAGCTCCATGGCCGTGGAAGGCTCGCGACAGGAAATCAGCACTGCTTTCTTTGTTTCTCACCGTGCGGCCATACCAGAGCTCTTCCATCTTCCTCGATGCCAGGGTAAGTGTTGCCACTTGCCACATCCCAATGAACCTTTCTGCCGCCTCAGGCAGACTTGAGCATGCCCGGAGCAAGATTTGCCCATCTCCCATGAGTTGCCATTGCTTCTTGGCTTCCTGACAACAGCTCCAGTGACCCCAAGATCCTATGTGTGTCACTGTACCGTTTGGACTCATGTGCACAGCCCAATTCCAAGCTAAACTCGCGATCAACCACAAGCATCCGGCGCTGCGCTGCTCTATGTCTGTCGACCCACCAAAAATGATCAGCAGTGATATTTACTTAGAAAAAAAAAATCGCTCTCTGGAAGCCATATTTTATTCAAGGTAGTGTCCACCAGAAAATATCCACTGAGCCAGAGTGTCTCCCAGCAAACATTTGTTTTCGCGATGTCCACCATCTAGTTGGCATTGTTTTGCATGTCTACAAACAAATTTTGCCTAAACATATTTGATGGTTGATGTTACTATCCTTTTAGCTTCACAGTCATCCTGACAAACTACAAAAGTGGCCAAGTAAATATCAATTCAAGAGTCTAGCACACAAGTATGTTTCCAGAAGCAGCTGAACCTAAAAAAAATGCTCAGGCGCTAGCTCTGCAAATACTATAGCATGTTCACGATTTCATGTCGCTCAAATGCAGCAAGAATTATGGTTTCAGGACACATCCATGCATTTGATTAGTATACAGCTCATAAAAGATTATCAAGCAAAACATGCCAGAAGGAATGAAAGCTGCATACTTGGTCAGCGGTTATCATAAGAGTAGTCTCTTGAGAATCAACAATCTCTTTCATCATCCCATTGTTCAGCATCTTCTCCAGTATAGCATCTGCCTACAACATTACAAAATAGACTAAGTAAACCAGTTCATCCAATTGCAACCGATTTAAATCAAATTCTGACATAACTAATAAAGGGCAAATGTTAGTAAGAACTAATGACAACTAAATAACAGATTTTACCAGTAAAGACCATTGTTACTTTCACAATGTGATCTGTCCATGTGCGGCCTAGGTGCCTAAATATTGACCAACCGTAAATACAAAACACTAGTAAACCCTAAACATGTAATTGCTGGTCACTCTCTATAATCATGAAAACCAACCACACAAAGAGAGAGAGAGAGAGAAGGGGAGGGGAGGGGGGCAGCATGTCCAGTTCTTGAACAAAGAAGAGAAAGAATAAGAATTACCTTCGCATGAGCCAAGGCAACCACCAGTTCCTCTGGGTTCTCCTTTCTGATCGCTTTCTCATCGATATCCGCGCTCTAATGCCCCCGGGGGAAAAGAAAAAAAAATAATGAATTGAAAGGTGCGGGAGAAAAGAATCTGAAGCAAACAACTCAAAACAATAGAGCACAAAAAACCAACAAGAAGGGTGAACTTGTATCCCATCTCGGACAGAATCTGGCGACGCGACGCCGACGAGGAGCCCAGGATTAGCTGCGTCATTCCAGCGCCGCCAGTGTAAGCACAGGTTAGAGAGGAGAATACTGACAACAGAGCAAAACGGTGAGATTTTACTGCGCATGCGTGCCCGCGCGCGTACCCTGAGAGCCGAAGAGGCAGCCATGGTCCCAGCCCTCCCCCTCGTGTCGCCGCCGTCTCCAAGATGCCAGGAAAGAAGAGCAGCGGAAGGAGAGGGGACTGACTGCCTGTCTGGTGCCGTGGACCGTGGATTTGGCTTGTGATGAGACCTCGGCAGACCACTGGTGGAGACTGGAGACGAAGGCGAGCTAGCAAAGGCTGCATCTGGGCTGGGCTTCTAGGCTTGGTCTGTGGGCTGTATTTGTTCTTGTTGTCCCCCGTCCGTAGACATGCTATTGGGCCTTTCACAGCGTGGAAGTGATGGCAAAAAAAGAGCACGTCTGGCATTGATTCACTCCTGCTACTGCTTGGATCAGATACAGATACTGACTTATGATGTTTTTAGATTAAGGAAGCAACTCGCTAAGACAGACGACGGAGTCGTCCGATGGCATCTGAAGGAACCGGTCGGTGATGCATTTGTACTGGCGTAGGGAGTCCGGAGTCATCCAGTCTCGAATCAGTTGGCTCCATGCGGTAAACCAAATGATATGTCTAGGCTCGGACACAGGTCTGGATAATTCCGTGCAAACCAAAATGATATATCTAGCAGTCTAGCGAACACTGGGAATCTTCTATGCATGTCAGCAAGGATTAATGGAGCCCTGCCAGAGCCAAGGCGCGCGTAGTGGATGCTTGCTCGGCGGTTATTCCATGGGGTCGGGAGTTGCTTTATTGCTTAGGCCCTGTTTAGTTTCCTTCAAAATTCTAAATTTTCTATCATCTCGAATCTTTATTGAATCTTTGAACGCATATATATAGTATTAAATATAGATAAAAACTATAATTAATTACACAGTTAATCTATCATTTATGAGATAAATCTTTTAAATCTAATTACTCCATGATTGAATAATAATTACCACATACAAATGAAAGTGTTACAGTATCAAAATTCCAAATTCTTTTGGACCTACACAAGACCTTAGTCTACCGATACCACAAGCCCCCATGCGTGGACGATCCAAATTCCAAACACGGACTTGGCTTGTTGACTCTTTTTCGGTGTGGGCCTTCTGGGACCCACCAAGCCATCCGCTAATGAGTCAGAGGGTGCGTGCGAGCACACTCAATAGGTGTAGCGCCTCTGATCCTTTGCTAATTAGGATGATCAATTAGAGGGTTAATTGAACCTTCATGGTGCTAATCCGAGGGTTTATCTACCCTATGTTTGGCACTCAACACTCTCCCTTCTAACCTAGAGTTTTTGGTTCACTCTCCCCAATCAATGCTATGTTCATTTGATCGTTTCGGTGGCTGATAAGTCGGTTGATGCCGTTTTTTATTGTTTTTCTGTGAGAGAAAAATCACAGAAAAATATTATTTTGGTGGCTGATAAACCGGCTGATAAGCCAAGCGAACAGGGTTTAAGTTGTTTCCTAGGGTTCCCTCTTGATCTCTCTCTATGTGAAGCTCTTAGTAAAGGAAGTGTCTTAGAAACCTCTAAAACCTCAAGGAAGTGTGGTATTTTCAAGCGCATATGTGTTTTAAGCAATTTTTCTCTCTATTTTCTATGCTCCCACGGTCTTCGGTTAATTTTGAACAAATATTTGGAACTTTCGAAAGTTTACTTGTCCGCTGATTTAGGTTGTTTGAGATTTTTTTTAGATGTACCTATTCAACCCGCATCTAGGCATTGTTGATCCTTTCACTACTAGTGGTAGTAAAAACAAGCAAAGAAAGGGATATATACTCAAGAATTGTTATCTAGGAAGAAAGTTGCCCAAGTAGCATATAGAATTGAGAATTTTCACAGCTACATTGTTCTTGCCTTTTATACTTTTGTGGGCCCTTATTCGATGGTTCCTTGATTCCTTCCTTTGGGGCTAATGCTTCATGAAGATGAAGATTCTAGTTTTTTTTTCACCTTTCTAGAAACTAGTTAGACAAAGAAGAAAAAGGATGGGCTAGGTGTATTCAACAGATAGACGTTGCAGTATAGCAAATCTTTCTCTAAAAAATGCTAACTGATATCAAATCATGAGCTATATGGTTGAGCACTACTTAGCCCCCAAGTGGAAAGGTCCACACGGAATAGGATCCTGCTGCTACATAGCATCTCCAACAACCCTTTAAAATAACTTATTATTCTTATAAATTTGGCAAAATCATAAAATTCTCTCTTCAACAACTCCTCAACACAACTTGTTATTTTTCTCAAGTTGCTATTCACGGTCTCCGCGCGCCTATGTTTAACAAGTTACTATCCAACTTGTTATCCTAATAAATTTGACAAAATCACAAAATTTTCTCTCCAACAACTCCCCAAACCAACTTGCTATTTTTTTCAACTTGTTATTAATCTCCCGCCTTTCTTTTTTTTTTCAAAAGTTTAGCAAGTTAGAATAGCAAATTGTTGGAGAGAGTGGTTTTTCCACTTACCAAATAATTTAGCAACTTGTCAAATTATAAGATTTAGCAAATTAATTTTTCCAAGTTGTTGGAGATGCTCATACTTTTGAGAAACTTTCACGCATATAGAGCAACAAGCTAAGTCACTAGTCTTATTAATGTATACTCCGTATACACTAAGTGGACCAAAATGCGTTCCTTAACGCATAAACAATCTCGGTATTAGTTTTATATTTTGGATATGAATATGATAACTAGGCATCCAATTTTCCCAGAAGGCAAATATATCGCCTCTGCATGTATATTCATTTTTCTCTTTTTGCATAAAAGAGAAAGAGAACAAAGCGATTTATTTCCCAACAAAGATATATATGACCATAAAAAAGGCATGCTAGAAAACAATATAAAGTCACGTTAAATTTCCGTACTTCAATCATCACAAATTTTCTTCGTATAATACAGTACATGATACTACAACCTCTAATAGCATCTCGCCTCAATCTTGTAAGTATTTATTTAGGTATCTATATTTACCTTAATTAATACTCCCTCTATTTCTAAATGTCTGTCTCTAGAAAACCGTATTTCTCTCACAAACACGCTTTTCGAACGACAAATATAAAGGGACGGAGGGAGTATGTGTTGGCTTTCACATCAACTCACTCCAATACACATAGTCCTGTGGAGTAGTACTGGCACTGCATGTAAAAAAAGATCGAGCAGCCGATCAGGCTTTAGCATACAAAGTACTCTCTCCGTCCACGAAAGAATCAATTTGTAGAATCCGTATTAGTCAAACTTTTTTAACTTTGACTAACTTTATAGAAAAATACAACAACATCTATGACTTAAAATGAGCACCATACAAAAATACACTCTTAGATAAATCTAATGATACTAGTTTGATACCATAATATTTAATATTTTATTCTAAAAATTTGGTTAAAGTTTAAAAAATTTGATTTAGGACAAACCCAGAAATTTATACTTTCGTGGACGGAGAAAGTAACAGCGTGCGGTGTCCTCTACATGGACAAATCCAAAAGGACAGCTAGCTAGTTTGGCTCTGTAACCGTTCTCGTAGTGAAGTGCACTTTTTTGCGAGTGTCCGCAATGGTTAGCTATTTAGTTAACTAGATGTGACATGACAAGCAAAAAATAGGAGAGAGTAGTTACTAGCTACAAACAAATAGTCTATCTATTTCACGTAGCTCAAGACCGTGTGAGAGGAGCATGTGGGTCCACTAGTATATATTAATCTTTTTATTGTCTCTCACCTCCACATCAACTCACCAAATAGCTAGTACTAGCTATTACTATTGCGGATGTCCTATAACTTCCATGCACATGCGAAACCTTGTTGTCCGCATAGTGATGTGTGCTTTGCTTAGTGACGCAGCGGCGCGTGGTCTGGTTATCGCAAAGAAAAACACAAGGGTTACGTGATTGCGTCAAAAGGGTCAACTAGGTGGAATTCTGACCATGCCAACACCCCTTCCATCACATAAATACCAAAAGAAGTGCAGCTAGCGTTTCTTGGCCGTCTTTAGTCCTGCTCCATGCAATCCCGCCTTTCCTAATCTCTTTTTTGCACCAGTCACCTCAGATTCTTGTGATATTGCGTGCGAAGTAGACCTGTACTTTATGGTTACTTATTGTAAATAAAATTCAGTCTTTGGGAATTGGGATGTACACATATGTTTAGGGGTAAATGAAGGTTGGGATAAATTATTTCTGATTTCTACATTTAACGCACTCAAATTCATATAGACGGCTATTCCGAACTTTTTTTCGTTTTTGGCAATCCACTCTTATAATATTCTCATGCTATGAATCTTATGGTATGAATTAGAACTATTTATATGTTGACTGTTGATATGCTAGGTCGATTATGTGAGCATGTAAGGTCATGTCTCTTGGTTCTATATGTCTTCCCATTTTGTTTATGTCCAGAACGTTATCAATGTGTTCCCGTTTAGATTAATCCGTTTTAGGCCTTCCCAACTTCAATTATGTCACTGTAATAAAATGAAAAACGAAGACAGAAAGAGGTTTATTCTGGTCGATCCCGTCCATTTTCATCCTACATACAGAGATTGTCTTACCTGCTGCAAGATGAAGCAATAATCTGTCATGTGCTTGTGAGCTTATTAACTTGGGGGCTAAGGTTTTCTTTTTGTGGAAATGCGATGTTAATATGCTATTTCAGATAACTTGCAAACGTCAACGAGAATGGTTGCTCATTTCTCCCTTTCCTCTTTTATTATTCACAGTGCAAAATGATTCTTCACTGGTGCAAAATAGTCGCTCTCCGAGCTATCGTTTTGAGAAAAGAAGAGGGTCTCACCAACGATGCCTGTGCAAATTCTGGAGAAGTTGAGGGTGCATTTGGCTGAATTCGCCTCATTTGTTTGTCCCCCTTGCAGCGCAGGCCAGGCCGTTGTTCTTTTCTTTGAGGCAAAGCAAAGTCGGGAAGAAAAAAAAAAAGGTCACCAAGGAACCAAAACCGAACCTGATCCGAGCAAAATTAAAGCTGGAAATTCGAGCATGGATCCTGCACCTCCAGCCGTTAAACAAATCAGCATGTGTATATATATGTCCTTTTCTAGGTCATCATAAAACTATAGAGCTCTCTGTTTATTTATTTTTCATTTCATATGACCGGAGCAAGTAATTAAGCTACTTATGGTTTTGGAATCACGTCTACATAGAAATATATAAGACCCCCAATTTATAGTTAATTAATTTTGTTTCATTTCTATATCAATAAATACAAGTTTGGCAGCTTCTTTCGTCTGTTTTTTTTTAAAAAAACAAACTAGCTAATTAATTTTCACATTTAGAGAGGTCCCACTATATAGTGAGGTGTGTATGCTTCATTGTTATTAATATTAAAGTAATTTGAAAAAAAAAACTAATCTTAAAATATACCAACTCAATTGCATTAATGGATACTAGTATTTTGCTTTAGTATATTATAGAGAAGTTCTAGGTCACATTCTAAACTCCCCTCTTGGCCCTTGCGTCGCCCTGCCTGGGTCACAAGGGTGGCGGCACCGCCACCACCAGCAGCCTCTCCTCACTCTCTCCCCATGTCTCCTCGTTGTTGCTAAGAACATGCTGCCAGAAGCTGCACAACAACAAGGACGGTAGCAATGAGGCCCTTCTTCCTTCTATCCTCTCAATCTCGGCGGTGGTGGTAGCTGCTCCAACAATTTCAATGAGGCACAAGGTGGAGCTAGTGCACCCACAGTCTGGTGGTCTCATTTCCTCATTGGTGCTTGACTACTGTGCGACGGTGCCTAGTAACCAGGGGGTCGCGGGTGACCGGTTGTGCGTGGATCCCGAATCTACTATCGCCTCATGCCTAGATCTAGCGCTTCCACAGTCAGATCTCTCCCTCCTGCTCCTGTTCTGTTGTGGGGCGTGATCTGCACGATGGTGATCGAGGCTGGTGGTATGCGCCCCTTGTTGGCTGGTCTCGGCCGGATCCTGGGGGCTATGGTATGCGTCGGGGTGGCTAGTTCTACTGCGACAGCTAGTTGCAGAGGCCGACATTGACGACAACAAGTGGCTGAGCTGGCGACGACTATGGTGTGTGGCAGGGTCATGTCCGGTTCTGCGAGATGCCTGGTTGGAGGGGTGGCAGCCGATGTAATTATGCGCCTGTTGTGTGCAACCAGCGTGTCGGCCCCACTCTAGTGGGGCTTCTGTGGGGCGAAAAAATAGATATGATTGTGGTGGTAGCAGGGTAGGAGGCAGAATCATAGGCCAATGTTTGTGCCAGGGGGACAACTTGGGTGAAAGCCTTTGTAATGGCGACATTTGTACGTGCCGCTTACCCTGTCGCGTGCATTATGTCCCCCCCCCCCTAGCATTGTCTTATAAGGGTGAAAAACTCGATTCATTTATTGGACGAGTGATTGTGGCGCTATCGGTGTCATGCACTTCTTGAAGGCTTCGTTGTTGAAAATTCATCTCAGCTTCAATGCCACATTCAATGGTTTCTCTTCTCTTCGCGGCGCCCAGTTGACTAGTGGAGGAGGTCTTGCAACGTGAAGTTAGAGTTGTGGTGTTAGGGGTTGTGGCTCGGCAACGATGACATGAGACGAACCCGCCACCTTCGACGACTAGATTTCCGCATGGGAGGCTTGCAACCAACCAGGGGAAGGTGTGGGTTCGAGATAGGAAGTCAAAGCTGCTCTTCGTGGCACGCTTGATCTCGGTGATGATGACATGTTGTGGCCTCTTGCTTCTAGCACGTCTGCCCACATAGTGTGGGTCAATTGTGGTCTGTTACGAGTTATGTGAGGTGTTGACTGTTATGCAACTATGCTCGACATCGATGACTCATGATAGTTTTGTACCATGTCGTGTCGCGTGGGTGGATTAACCTTTCGGGTTGTTCTATGTTGCATTATGTTTGGATATCTTTCTTGTATACATGATAATTAGTCTTAATTTAAAGACAAAATTTCTCTTTTTTTATATAAAAAAACAAAGAACCGTATTAATAGATGTATCGTTAGCTTAGGCCCTAAGTTTGTGCCATGTCGGGGCGAGCTATGCGCGGGCCAGCCAGTGAGCCAGTCCATGAGGGCCGGCGTATGCGGCGTGCGTGCATGGACCGGATGGTCGATCGAGACTTTGGGAGGATCGTTGCGGTCGGCTGAGGATGTGCTTAATCTAATCGCGCCAGGGACTGAAATCCATATTATTAGCAAGTAAAAGTAGAATTCAAATTGCTTAGCCGTTCCGGGGTTTTTTGCTACCCTAAGCTAGGTCGCCGACGGCCGACCTGGGATTTCATCCAGTTTCCGCCGCCGTTGAAAACTCAACGGCGCTCCGCTAGCTAGCTATACCTCTGATATGGACGTCCCCTTGCGTACCACGCGCGTTGACGTGTCAAGTTTTGTTTCTTTTTTTTCCATTTTTTTAAAGAAAGAAAAAATAGAAGGGATCGAATGTAGAGTTGCACGAGTATTGGCTTGCGTCACGAGGTCTCTCAACTTAACTGCTGGATCTCGGCGGATGGCCAGAGCCCGATGATGGAAATAGCAGCAAATACGTATTTGCTTGCCGCCTTGCTGCCGTGGCAACAAAAGGGACATGCTCTCGGGAGGAATTGATGATAGGCCTGCTGTACCAGTGCCGAAATAGGCTAAACCTGCCACACGTTTCGTTTTTTTTTTCCCCTCAGAGGCTGGCATCTGTGTGCTGTGAGTAAGGGTGGGAAGCGTTCGAATCCATAGAGATTTTAATAGCCTGGACAGAAAAAAAAAATTAAACCCTAAAATCTCGTCCAAGCACGATATAAAATTCTAAAGAATTATAACATATATACAGACACTGAGTCAGAAAACATCAGAGATCAGTTTATCTAGAACCCGGATTTATATTAAAATACCTATGCAAACATGCCTTTAGCATCGTCACGCCTGTAAAATTATGCAAACTGCTGAAAACTCTCTCACGATGAGCGAGAACTGGTAGCACTTCCTATCTTGATGAGATGATCGGCTCATCGCTGTCCTCAACCACCGAGTTTCTTCGTGCAGTTATATTAGTAGAGGCTACAGTGTGTAAACACGGACGCCTAAAAGCTGCAGGGATCTGTTGCGGGAGAACTGCACGCTAGCTGTAGGGAAAGTAAAGTTTAACCTTAAGGCCACGTGCCCTCACGTTGTGGACCATACTCACGTTGTGGACCATACGATTTGTATTAAGATGTATGTTGATAATATTATATTTTCTCTCTCCTGTTGTGCATATATCTCAATGCGAATCATGTGGTCCATAACGTGAGGGCATGTACCCTTGAGGGAAAAAAAAATTGCTTCGCTAGCTGTATGGGTGCGCTGCGGCCAGCCAGTCGCCCAGTCTGACGGCAATACGTGCAAGGATGTGCATCCGCGCGCGCAGGTTGTGGATGGAAAAGGAAAACACGAGAGATGCAGACCTTGCAGTTGCAGGGTTGTTCCAGGTTCCAGGTTCTAGAGTTGGTCCATCGCAATCAGCTACGGAGTGTTCTGCGTGTACTACTCGTACCAGTACTCAACTACTCCCTTCGTTCTAAAATTATTGCAATTCTAGAACAATGTGGAGAAATTAATATGGTAGGCAATTTACCAAAATGCCCCTACAGTTCTTTTATTTTAATCGGAGAGCACACGAACACACAAGTTCTTGCCTGTCATGTTGCTTTTCTTGTACAGGAGTTATGCATGTCGGTGATTTGAGTGGGCCCTATATATAGCCCTGCACCCGGTAACTAAATAAGCGGTTTGTTTAGGACAAATTTCGAATGATAAAAGCGCAATTATTTAGGGACGGAGGGAGTAGGACCGGCTTACACTTGCAGCATGTTCCCAACTCCCCCAGGTTCGGCTTGCAGGAGGAGGCAGGACCGCAGGGGCCTTTGGCCTTTGCAGGGGCCAAGGAAGAAAAGGGAAAAGAACCAAAGCTTGCATCAGCAAGTTAATCATGTTTTTCTTTGATGTAAGTACTACTGCTGTATAAGGCAGGCAGGCAGGCAGCAAGTTGATCATCATCGCTCACATGTGCTGTGCTGTCCCACGATAATGAGGTATTAGCACAACTAGTACGCCCACCACCGGCCCGGCCGCTGATGAAATAACTTGACCACCACGGAGCAGAGCTAAGCTAGCGGATTCGTATTAAAGTAGTATATTGGCTCGTCAACTGGAAGTCGGCCATCTCGTTGTCGAATTCAAAACTGTTACGTAGTACTTCCACCACGTGAAACGTACTACACACACAGAGAGGGAGAAGGAGAGATGGTCAACGCGAGGGCACAAGGTCAGCGTGGGCTTTACCAGGCGCTGGCTGCGGGACCCCACGGAAGCCTCGTGATCGTGACATGGATGTGCTTGCGTCTCAAGAAGTACTAGCAGCAGTCGCGGAGCGCAGAGAACCTTACGCGGCACGGAAAATAGCCCAGGCAGGCGCGGCGCGGGTGGCGCCTGCCGCCCTGCCGGAGTGAAAGGAGCGCGCCGTTTCGGCGTTTCGTGCGACGGACCCCAAACCTGCCATGCAAGCAACACACGGAGTGGGTGAAGCAAGGGCAAATTCGGTACTGCCAAATCAGGACAGTACGGGACAGGACAGGTGGTTGGAGACTTGGAGCACCACCCCCGGGATGTTTCATGCCACAAAATTGTGGCTTTGTGGATGGTGATGGCTTTGCCGATCACGATTCTGGACTAAATGAACCGTCAAAAGCCGGTTTCTATGACTAATAAAATGGTTGATAATATTTTGTTGTGAGAGGAAAATATTGTATCTGATATGACTGATAAATTTAAGTAAATAGTGCCTTTAACCTTATTCATTATTCAGTTGAAAAATTCTGCAACAGATAAGTTAATTTATTTATGCTAATTGATTCTGATGGACAGAATTGAAAGTGGTTGCACTGTTACATTGGATATCATGTGCCGGTGCCCTCATACAACACCCGTGTTCACACACGCACTCAAAAGTCCCAAACTACTCTTCGAAGCCTCCCGATTCAAGTAAGCACTGGCTGAAGCAAGAGAAGGCAGGTACGAAACGGTTGCGAGGCTAAACTGGACATTTCTAGACTTCTCCACCAAGGCATCTCCCCAAAACAGCCAGGGGCACGCTGAGTCGAAATAATTTTCTACAGTAAAAAAATAGAGAGACGCCGCCGAGGCGGAGACAGATCGAAATAAAGAGCACGCTTCCGAACCGACGTCCTCGCCGACGTCGCCTCGAACGTGCCCAGCACGAGACCCAGCCGACCGCCACCGCGCGCTCCTCCCAAAATCCTGAACCTATATAGTTCCCGCCCCACCACCGGCGGGCCGCCTGACCCGAGTCCCCGAGTGCTGACATACGGCAGGCGCACCGCGGCGCGGAGCAGAGTCTTGCTTGATTATTGAGCCGTAGCAGATCGGCCGGGCTCGGCGGCAATCGCGATGGACTTCTCATCCGGCGACGTGAAGGCGGCGATCATGCGGCCCGCGGCTGCTGCTGCTGCCTCCGCTGCCAACGGCACGTCGTCGACGCTGCTGCGGGGGTGGCGGGAGTTCCGGCGGAGCGGCGCGCCGGCGAGGTTCCTCTGCTTTGAGGACGGCAAGTGGGTCGACGTCACCGGAGAGGCGGTGCCGCGGCTGCGCCGGGCGTTCCAGGAGAGGAGGGCGATGGCCGATGCTTCGTACGGGGGAAAGGCGTACCTGTTCGACTTCCTGCGGATGGTCAGGATCGACGAGGCCACCGGCGACGAGACCGGGCTGGCGTGGATCGACAACCGCGGGGGCTGCTTCTTCCCGCCGCCCGACTGCGGAGGGAGGAATAAGCGCAGGAGGGACGACGCGGCGACGGCGGCGGAGGACGAGGCCGAGTCGTCCTCGGGCGTGGACGAGCGCTCAGGGGAGAGCCCCGGGGTGGTGGACGCCAAGAGGAGGAAGCCATGTGGGAACGCGGCGGCGAGGCTCGAGGAGAACGACAAGTACTACCAGGTCGTCAGCAAGCTGTTCCTCACCTACGGGATGGCGCAACGCGGCGCGGCGATCACGGCGGTGCGCAAGATCGCGCACGGCGCGAGGGCCACCGCGTTCCAGGAGCAGGGGCAGCTCCTCGCCAACGCGCGCAACGCCGCCGCCGGAACCGCCAAGTTCGCATGGTACGGCGCCTCCGCGGACGACGTGGCCGCCGTGGTGGAGCGAGGTTTCGCGAGGAATAACGCGCCAAGGCTGGGCGGTCGCAAGCACGGCGACGGCGTGCACCTTTCCCCGCCGCAGTGCCCTTACACGAGGTGAGTTCCGAACTGGTTTTGGCATAAATTTTGACTTCGCAACTTTGATCGATTCCAGGCATGTAGTTGTAGAGCATAATAATTTGCCTAGTTACAAATATTCTCATTTCTTTTACTTGCATATGAAGTTGCATCGATTTTTCCGGATGAGTTTGTAAGAATTTTGAACATAGTTCCTCTGCCACCTAGCCGGCTGATCCTAACAATATCAAAATATAGATCATACTTCCTACATCCAAAAATCGACATCATATTAGATTAGAGGAAAAGTCAAACTTTATAAATTTTGATCAATAATTAGTCAAATTACATGAATGTTTAGCTAGAGCATAGACAGCAGATTTGTGTTAAAAATGTCTCTTAGATGATATTGATGTTTTAGTCAACAAATTTTATATTAATACGATGTCGATTTTTAGACAGAGGGAGTATATAGAATTGCTTGTGCATGCAGTTAAGCTTACCATATCAAACTAGAGCAAAGTTCATGTTCCTTTTGTCATATATTCAGTATCAGTCAGCATATCATGCCAAAGCCCTAACCAATTCCTTGTTTGTTCGCCCCTTTCCAAGAATATACTAGTTTACAGCTGGTTTACATTCCTTGTCCTTTTGATTGCTTAATCACGAAGACACTGCCCTGTCGCTTTGCACTAAAATGAATTTGTTGCTAAATCAAACATTTCTGCATTTGTATATCAAAATAAACAAAATATATATGTGGAGGTATATAGCTGTGAAGTAGGAGTAACTTCCAGGGAAAACTGGGAAACAACAGCTGGAGAACTGGGAAACAACAGCTGGCGTCGGTTGCTAGCAGCAGATTAGCAGTTACCACAGAGTGTTCTCATGATCGTTCCAGTTAACTTCATCTCTGATCGTTCCAGTTAACTTGGTTTTTGTTTCAGTGCCATGCTAGCCAAGGCAGACAGGAGCGGCGAGGCGCACATCGTGCTGTGCCGCGTGC
This sequence comes from Microstegium vimineum, assembly GCA_022036555.1. NCBI lineage: Eukaryota > Viridiplantae > Streptophyta > Magnoliopsida > Poales > Poaceae > Microstegium > Microstegium vimineum. Next base: position 15,642,586 of record CM039139.1, read on the forward strand.
TGATGGGCCGGCCGGAGGTTGTCCCGGAAGGGTCTTGGCAGTCCAGCCCCAGCAGCCACAACTACGATAGCGGCGTGGACAAGCTGGAGAATCCACAGTGGTACGTTGTGTGGAACAAGGATATGAACACGAGGATCCTCCCTGAATACGTGGTCAGCTTCAAGTGCTCCAAGCTGCAGCAGCCGCAAGGTCAGCTTTTCTCTGAATTTGATTGACGAATGCTATGTTACTGTGATTGCCATTGGATGACGTTTCATGATTCGATGAACTTTCAGTTTCAGGATCATCAGAAGCGACCTCAAAGCTGAAGAAGCCGTCACCAGTGACTCGCGACATGTTCCCTACGCTTCTTGCAGAGATCGAGCAGATCGTGCCAGACAAGTGCGATCTGTTACAGGCGTCATACAACAGCTTTAAGGTAAGTTGGTCGTGCCAGATTGATGCTGGTGTGGAAGACGATCATAACAGCCTGAAACTTCCACTAACACAATCTTTCTCCCTTGCAGATGGGACAGGTTAAGAAAGATCAATTCATCCGGTTCCTCCGCAGTTACATCGGTGACAAAGTGCTGACCACCGTGGCCAAGAAACTCCGAGGATGCTAAATTTCTAGTGCGCGGTGCAACATCGTTATCTCCTTGATTTTGCCGTCATGGTGGTGGTATATGCGGTGGCTCTGAACTCCAGCAACTCGAGCAGTGTACGTGCTAGCTGTCTGTAGTAGTAGTAGTAGTAGTAGTAGTAGTAGTAGTAGTAGTAGTAGTAGCACCAAATAGGGATGAGGAGGTTTACTTTCGTTTCTGTTGATTTAAGTTTCTGTCAAGGGAGTATAGAGGGTTTGCAGCGATGTTCTTCCATTAACCAACACAAAGGATAGATGCAGTTTCTGTTCCTCAGACGTTTCAATTCTTCTTTTTAGTGTCCTGCAACCTGCGATAATCTGTACAGAGACTGAAAAGATTTATGCATGAATGGAACCATTGTTGAGTCGGCCAATCGCTTCAAAGTTTTGCCGTTCAGAGTTCAGGAGCTGGTTTAGGCACGTCAGGGATCTCTCCGTTTCTTGGTTTTTCTACGGATTTTTCAATTTCTAACGTTGATAGAGTTTAACTTCTCTAGCGTTGATAAGAGTTCTGGAGCTTGTCAGGGACGAGAACATTCTCTCCGTTTTTTAAGTCATCATGAAATGCAAAATGCTAACTACTTTGGATTCTTAAAATACAAAATGTTAAATTTTTTAAGAGTATGTTTAGTTCCATCTAAAATACCAAATTTTTCATGTAGGTGGGTGAAGATTGTACCACTTTTTGGTTTATTTTTGTCTCTTAAGTTCAAAATGTAAAATAGAAAATAGACCAATTTTTGCAAAAAAAATTTAGGTGGTGTTTAGTTTCATTTTAACCAAAACCTAATTTTTTTTGTTGAAATGGGAACTAAATACCTCCTTAGTTTTTCTATTGATAGAGTTTATAAAAACACAAATCTACACGAAACTATAAACCCACGAAATGGATTATATTCTGATGACACATGTATTTTGATAAATGGTTGCCAAACAAGACGAGAACTCTTGTGTCGTACGGAATCTTACAAAAATCGAGATTTTTTAAGTAAAAGGGGTAAGGCTCGGAGGTGATCAACGATTACCCGGGAACGCTAGCCACACACGTGTGCTGTACCATACCAGTCCTGTTCTGCTTCACTGCTTGTAGTACTCTGATCAGATCCGGCTTGTAGATCGCTGATCGCGAGGTGCAGGACCGAACACAGATGGCGCGGGTCGGTGCAGCTCGTGAAGCGTGCGCGCTTCCACCGCCACACGTGTCCCCGCTTCGTGGCCGGCCTAGCAAACGGACGACGGGGATCTATGGACGTCTATGGACGGCTGGGGCACGAGGGGGAAAATACAAGGAATCACTGACTCTCTGAGGCCGTACTGTTTGACGTAAAAACAGTGCCACGAAACGTGGAATAGCTACGGACTCACGACTACCGTCCATGGACTGCACATGCACACTAGAGTTGGACGGTTTTGCTACCACTGGATGCTTTTCATTTTCTTCAGTTGATGTCTAACAATTTCATAGTTTAGTCCTGATTTTTTATTTGAATCTGTTTAGTCCTGATTTCAATTGAAGAAAGTAATGTGTTACTAGTGTTTCTTTCTTCGAAAATACTGCGGTGCGGCGGGGCTGCGCTGCTGGCTACGCTGCAGAAGTAAACCAGCAAACACTATTCATTCCGCCTTCAAACAAGCCAGCCACAGCCGGCTGCGGCGTAAAGCTAGCCAGACGAACGAGTAAGCTTAGCTTAAATGGTTGGATGGAAGGTTTTGATCAGCGCTGGACCATGCATTCAGGTTTGAGTCATCCTCAACTCCAACTATATTTCTTGTTAACATAAAACCCCCTAGTTATTTCTAGGTTATCATCCGCATTTTAGAAATTTGAGTTGGCAAAGCTATACCCAAATCACCTTGTTCCTATTAATTGTACTCTTCTTGCTGATTATTGTTCTTTCACGCTTGTGCAAAACTGATATATCCTACAACAAGCCAGGTAGATGAAATATATATGCTTCTCTATGTAGATCTCTACGACTTAGCTTTCTTTGTATAACACGATATTCTGCACCTCTGGTTTGTTGTGGACTACTTTTTTTATACAATATTATTTTGTGTAAAAGTGGAGACACTGTTATTATTCATAGCAAACATTAATAAATCATAGTATTGTATATAGCATGATGGCAACAACTAGTTTGCAGTATTAACATCATATAACATGAGCTCCCTATATACAGCCTTTTTTACAAGACTAATAAATATTTTTAGTCAAGATCGCGATGAGTAGAGGACTAGAGTTGAGTGTTCTCTTCTCGACTAAGTGTGCCAACCAGACACCTTGGACGCGAACGGACCTGTTCATCAAGAATGGACCCTAGATGGAGTCGGACACATTGCCTACAAGGGGCTACTCACCCTAGTGCATCATGCAGAGTGCTACTGTTGGTGTCAAAGGAATAGAAAATCTCACACTCCACTTAATCTTTTGAAGCAAGATCAGTTAGGATCGTTGACCAATATACGGAGTAGCTGACAAAGGTTGTGTGCCCCTCTTCCCAACAAGACCAGGCACCATGGGGAGTCGAACAGACATGCTCGGTGAGCACCTCCTCCAGGGGCCTTGACGACTCACAGTGACATGAATGCTAAATGATGTCAATCACATTGGCCTACAAGGGTAATGGGTGTCGTGTGGATATTTGCCCATGTCACTATGTGTTTGTTTGCCTCACCTATAGTGGACATGTGGCCAATATTATTTAATGCGAGGGGACTAAAGAGCAGGTGTGCTATATGTCTATATATGATGGCATATCTATGTTTTGTCGCTATCCATTGCCTTATTGCTTCACAATGTCACATCCTTACGAGCGTGTCAAGGATGTGATGCAACATGCTACCATCGTTTCATAGATATGGCTGGTTTGGCAACATTGTATGATTGTGCATGAGTACTTAGGCAAGAGGAAGGTTTTGGATATATGATGCCAAACCTAATATCTTGTAGGGGGGATTCTCTCCCCTAGACGCTTTCTAAGCTAAGAACAAAGGCATTCAATTTTTAGTCAACTCACGCAAGAAGCTTCTTTTTTATGTGTTCTCGTCGTTCATTTTAGTCAGTTTTGTCAGTAGCTCATTCTAGTACATTAACTTTTAGGACTGTGGTAAGACATGGAGCAAAACAACATCGATATTTATCTCGAGCTTCCACTGCCCAATCCAAATGGTAACCTTCTCTATCATTTGTCTATTTTGTCATTTGTTGTCAATAATTATTGATTGTTTTATATCAAAACTTTCAGTAGCCACATTGTCTTATGTGTCATATGGCCACTATGTTTTGGTTGGGGACGTTCACAATGATGATGGAATTTCTCTTGAGGATTTCGTCATGTTCAACTTCAGGATCTGGTTGTCTATATGCACAATATTTCTAGAGATTTAATCTAGTTGTCTCTAGGATTTTTAGGCTTTGGTGATTTTTTTGGCTTTGGTAGTGGAGATAAGATTCGGGGTCGTGAGATGAGCCTTGTCTCTTCGTTGTCTAGTGTTTTAGTTAGCTCACGCAAGAAGCTTCTTTTTTTATGTGTTCTTGTTGTTCTTTTTAGTCAGAATGACATGTTTTGTTAGTAGATCACTCTACTGTATTAACTCTTAGGACTGTCATAAGACATGGAGCAAGATGACATGAAAATTTATCTCCAACTTCCACTACTTACTCCAAATGGTAACCCTCAACTTCTTTATCATTGTTTTGTCATTTGTTGTCAACAATTATTGATTCTTTTATATCAAAACTTCTTGTAGCCGCATTGTCTTATGTGTCATATGACCACTGTTGTTGGTAATTGACTCCTATTATAAATCATCAATTAAACCATGAAAAAAGGTATAAAAGTGATCACCACCATAGAATAGAGTTTAAATTGATAATATTCCATAAGTTTTGATGAATTGTTATTTTACAGGGGTTAAACAGGAAAGACAACAGTTGGAATTAAGGTACAACTACTACAGACCGGATTAATGCACAAACGAGACGGATATCGGTGCTAGAAGGGTCTAGAAGACACTAGAGGACACCAGAGCGAAGCGGAAGCCTAACGGCTGGCAGGTGGGGCCGACCGGCCCTACCACCAAGTCGGCCGGCCTAGCCCACTTGCCAATGTCCCTATCCTTCGTATGGCGGTGCTCCACCGACCTATAGATTGCATCTAAGAGATTGTTAAAGGTTGGTTTGATCCGAGGGCCACGATGCATCCCTCCGGCTATATAAGCAGCCCCAGACCCCCTCCCTGAGTTATCCTCTCTATACTCCTATTATTGACCTTATCCTTGATTGCTACTCTCAAACAAGTTTATCTTTAATTTAGTATTTACCTTATCTTATTTCTATCTTATTTTCTATCTTCACTTGCTACCTCTTCTAGTTAAGTTAGAACATAGTTGATCTCACACGTTTCCCTGTGGATACGATATTTAAAATGATATAGGTGAAAGCTACAACGGTATCCGTGTGTCTGTAGACTTATCTTTGTGCATCTTAAATATACCAACAACCACTATGTTTTGATTGGGAGACGTTCACAATGATGATGAAATTCCTCTTGAAGATTTCGTCATGTTCAACTTGGGACGTTCACAACGATGATGGAATTCCTCTTGAAGATTTCGTCATGTTCAGCTTTATAATTTATATAGTTCTTTGCCACATAGGCAAGTTGATGGCAATTTATATGTCTTTGTTCCTGGAGAGATAGATAAAAATTCAACATCTCTGTTACAAGTGAAAAGGCCAAGAAATTTATATAGTCACTCATATAAGCCCTCTGTGAGAATGAGAAACATGAGATTTGGTTTGAGTCCTTGATTTGGGAAGACATTCTAGTGTGCAGATTTTTTAGGAAAGCTAAATTCTATAATATTAATGTGATTCGAGATCTATATGGGCCTACACTTCGCCAGTAGCTAAGAGATTAACTATGACAATTTAATGCTGAGACTATCATTTGTCATATGTTTTGGGACAATCTACTAGAGGACATTGGTGTTCTTTGCATATGTTTCACGGCAATCTACCGGAGGACATTGGTGTTCTCTGTATAGGATGTAGCATAATTTTGATGACACATCTTGTTTCAGGTTCATAGATATTTGGTTCATATGGTGAATTATTTTGGACTCTTTAAAGAAATCTTTGACACACTTATGTCTATAGTACAAAAAAATGTTATGCACAATATTCTTTTTCAAGTGAGATGAATTGTCTGGTTATATCTCACATTAGAAGGCTATGGTCGCTAGCAATGATCTTTTGTTGCTTACATATCAATACAATGGTTCCCAGAGTTATAGGGTCTTACTATCATCGTCCAGAATAGTGCTCTAGATGAGCTAACGATAAATTTGTAACTGTGTGTTTACGTCTAGTGGTCGATGGCTCTCATGTTACTCTACACCGAAATGTTTGTAGTAGGGGTTATAAGGTCTCTGGTGTGGAGTATGCGAAGGTACTATGGGAGAAAGTGTTGTGTTTTTGTGTGTCTAGTTTGGATGCTATTCCCCTTCATTGGGGCACTGCCTCCTCTTTTAATAGCCTGAAGGGGAAAGCTCGGGTTACAACTCGTGATAAATGTAAAAAAGTGCACAGGAAAGAAAGATAAAAACAAAAGGAGGCTTAGGACATGCATCGTCCTCCTCTTCATCTAGGGTGGTCATCCGACCCTGTAGCGTGAGGCGACATGGTTGTCGAATTATGGCCTCTCCGCCTACTGGGAAGACGTGCTTCAGTCAAACTGGCTTGTGCACCCACGTACCATCGAGGATGGGTGAGATATGCGCCTTGACTTGCATGGAGAGAGGATTAGGTGGTGCAGTAGATGTTGTCCCTATCACTATAGAAGTATGGATGTCGTGTCGTGGAAGACGTAGCTAAGGCCATACCCGAGGGTACCGAGGCTCCCATGCTTCCCTACATTGGTCCGCGTCCTGTCCATCCCATCCCCTGGGGAGTTAGTGGCGCAGTGAGGCCCATGCAACCTTCCCTTTTCTTTTGAGGTCTAGCCTAGGCGCTTGGGCGAGACGAAGATTGCCTCCCAAGGATTGAGCACGTTTGAGGGGTTGGGAGGCGGAGAACACCTCCCGAGAGGCAGGCGTGCCCAAGGTGTTAGGACAAGATTTGTTGTTAATGTTTACTTACTACCTCTGATTGAGTATCTCTGGTATCGATACCCGACATTTACCCTAAACAGTATGAACCTAGTGGATTCCACATGTACTCAAAAGATCGACTGAGAACTCTTGTGCTGAACATGAAGCTGGCATTAACTAGTATGGCAACGTTTGCCCGCCGACATAGAGATTTTATAGCTTTTAGGTTCAGACTATCTCATCAATATCTATTTCTTTCAAGTGAATATCTTCATTCCACCTCTCTCTCTCTCTCTCTCTTCTGTTGGTAATACATCACTTTGCTTTCATCTTTGCTACCCCACCGTTCTTGTTACCTTTTACAAAAACATGAGGCCTTGTATGAAACACGAGAAGTTGTTTATATATTTAAAAAAAATGTTTGATTTTGTAGAATTATATGATTCATGTAAAGTTAATACATTCTAAATTGGTGCTAACTTGCTAGGGTCTGTTTGAAACACAATTGGATTGTTATAGTCTAGATTATAGATAGAATTCTTAAGATTATAAATATAGTCAAGCAAAAATTACTCATAATAAAAAAACAAACATGAGGTAAATTATAGGATTGTTGAATATGTTGTTTTCGATTAACTTAGCCTATTTGGTCATAATTGGATAAACTTAGTGTTGTTTGTTTTGCTCAAATTTAGTTTATGTTGAATGCTTATATTGATTTGTTGTAAAAGATAAACACAGATCATTCGCTTAATATTATTGCTGAAGCTAATGAACATGACTATGATTATAGTGGATCAAACATATTCTTAATCAACATCATATCGATTTGAATTATCCACACTTCATTAGACGTTGCCATCAATAATCTCCTTGGCATTTCATGGCAAGACAAATGTTCAAGGCATATGTTTAGATGTTTGGTTTATGATTCCTATGATCGATAAATTGACTGATACTACTATTTATTATAAAAAATATTATAGCATAACTAATAAACCATATTGATAAGTTTAAGTGAACATAGCTACACAATCACATATAAGCGAGTTTTATGGTCATAGAAAGAAAGAGGAATTGGTATTGAGTTACTAGCGGAGATGCTCAAAACCCCGTAGACGTAGAGATGCGGATTGTAGGCACGAAGAATCACCCATCTCTCCGTTGTCATATGGATCATGATGGCAAATAATTAAAAGTTCATTCGTAAGGTTGGCATGTAGTGGCAAAAAATTAAAAGCCCCTCTACAAATACCCGCCTGCTCTCGTCTTCCTCCCTCTTCCACTCGCCTCGCCAATCGCCATTATTAAGAGCTCCGCGGAGGCCAAAACAAAAAAAAAATTGCCCCCCAAAATCCTCGCTCGCATTCGTCCCACCCTTGTTCCCCCCCCCCCCCCCCCCCCCCCCCCCCGACCTCAGCTAGTTTCCCGTCTATCCCGCGCCGGCGCGCCCGCGCAAAGCATCAACACTGCTCGACCCGCCCTCTGTTCAAACTTAACCTTGAGGTTCCCGTCCCGATTGTCCTTCCGCTCTTTGCCATTTGCGACGAGATTTAGCGGCAAGGATGCGTCTGCATGCTGAGGTGCGGGATGAGATGGAGGAGAGCGAGGAGGGGGTTGTGATGGCTTCGGCGGCGTTGTCGCCAATCATCGGCGCGGCGTCGCCGGCTCCCCGGCTAGTGGTGGGCTACGCCCTCACGAAGAAGAAGGTGAAGAGCTTCCTCCAGCCCAAGCTGCTCCTGCTGGCGAGGTAAAAGCCTGGATCATCGCTGCTCAGAAAGAGGGAATGATTTGATGTTTTGCCAGATGCCGAGTGGTGATGGATTTTGAGGGGAATGGGAGATTTTCCGTTAGTATTTGTTGGCCGGGTGGCGAGCAATTCCACGATTGCTCTCTTTTTTTTCCCCTCCCTTTTATCAGTAGCCCAAAGAGTTTTGGAAGGTGTTGGCCACCCTAGAGGAAAATGGTGTATAATTCGAGGGACGAGGAGCGTTCTTGGTTGGAGACGTGATTTCTTTTGTGTTTTGATTAGATGCTGCCCAGTTCCTGGTGGTCAGAAGAATTTTGCATGAACAGGCTAATGTGATACCATACCAGGGATAGTATTCTCTTGTTGGAAGGATTACAATTTCCACGGTATGGGGTGGAGGGGAATGCTATTCTATTCCTTGCTGCACTAGTCAAATAGTGATCGAATCGGGTCTCCACTGGAGCGCAAAGTTGGCGGGAGCGGCTAGCGAGAATGGCTTCTGAGTGAAGCATGCTGGAGTAATGATTTAATACTCGGAGGTGCCTGTCAAGTGTTTATTTGGAATTCCAATGGCATCGGTAGATATCCCATGTTGACAGTTCCACTTCCACTGCATGAGGGGGTCTCAGTAGTCAGTAGCTTTATATTATGGTGCCAAGCTGGCGGAATGGGGGCCTAGGCTGCAAATCCTTGTTGATGGTATCTGGGATTCTAGTTTGGAATATTCCTTTGGATAAGCACATCACATGGAAAATGACAACTTGTTGATGGCAGTGTCGCTTCTGAGTTCATTTGTACTTTACTTACTCAATCGCTAGATTTGATGGCAACATGGGTTGCCAGCAAACAATCTCTTCTTGTTAGTTGTCTGGATTAAAGCTGAATCTGTCGTTTGCTTGTTACCTCATTTGGATAAGCAACGCATGTGAACTAATAAGGAACAAGAAAATTAACAAGGAGAATGTTTTATGCAAAAGAAAGTGTTTTTGCTCGAACTATTTATATTTTTTTTATTGTTTGTGTTTCTGCTTTTCAAGACTGCTAGTAACTTAAAAATAAATGCCTTGAATTCTCATATGATGTGATTTATTTATTCTTGTAAAATGCATCACAAGGTATGGACATAAGAAAGTTTGTGGAAAAAAATAAGATTAAACAAATTTTGACAAGGCAAATACTTTTTCTGCAAATTGAGCAGTTTTCCTTGACAACTTTTGTACCCTGAAACCGGTTGAGCTTCTACCCATGTAGTCCTTTCTGCATCTCAAACAATAAAAGTCCTCTCTGCATCTCAAACAATAAATGTCCTGATACCATGCAGTTCAGTTATAGTATAACATTTCTTTCCTTACCCCTGGAGATATACCCAACTACTATCCCATTTATGTTTCTAATTTGAGTGTTATCTCGTTGCTCAAGCATATTGCTAATTATAAACTGAGGGCATGTTATATGAATATTTTGTGTACTTTCATAGTATATGGATACTGCTACCGCTAGCTCTGCATGTCGAATTGAATATTGTGGCTCTTGCCAAGCTTTTGTTTTTTTTTCCTTTGTGCTTCTTGATGAGTTTCTTTTCATGTGCTTTGTCAGGAAGAATGGAATCAGTTTTGTATCTATTGATGAGTCTCTTCCCCTCTCACAGCAAGGCCCTTTTGATGTTATTTTACACAAGGTCAGTCACATCCTATTTTAACCTGCAATAATAAGAATACAGCAGCATAGGACCTAGATCAAGTTTTGTGGGAGAATCACTCACTTCTTGTGAACTTTCTGATCCTGGAGTCAGGTGAATTCTGCTTAATGTTTCCAAGAAAAGGTCATCATAGTTTTAGCAACCTCTGTTATCCATCGTACTGAAAGAGTTCTTGCTTCCTTATGCAGATTACTAGGAAGGAGTGGCGTCAGGTTCTGGAGGTAGATTGTGCCATATACTCACTTCTCATGTTTTTCTATTTTTTCTTCAAACTGTTCACTGCCACACTTTTGGAAAGTTGCTGCCTGTATTCCTTTTTGCAATGGTGACAAATAGTATGGTCAAATCAATTGATTACAATCTTATCATAGTCGTAATGCTTTTCTGTAGCTTCCAAGTCAATGTTATCACTTTCCACTGTATTGCTTGCTTAGTTTCTTCAATTTTCTGAAGGACTATCATGAAGAACATCCAGAAGTTACTGTCCTTGACCCGCCAAATGCTATTGAGCATCTGAACAATCGACAATCAATGCTTGAAGAAGTAGCCGATTTGAACTTGTCAAATTTCTATGGTAATGATGCTGTTTGTTTATTTTTTAAAATGTTTGTGCCGTTTAAGTTACCTTCCATTTGATCTTAAAATGCTGACACATTGGAATATCATGTTCCCACTAAATTATGGTACAACTACAGTAGGAAGGAAAATAGTTTTGCTTTACTCCATTTACTGTGAACCACAGAATTTTCCAATTAAGGGTTGCTATGCCAGTTCTTTCTTTGACTATGAATTGTGATGATACCATATAAACTAATAGATATCAAAAACAGAAAGTCTTGCTTGAAATTGTTGGAGACTTGTTTTACTGTTGGTAGATTTCAAGGACAGTTGCTGTTCAATTGACAGATAATTTTTCTTGATTGATAGCAAAAGTAGTATAGTGCTATTAGTAAAAGGAAAACCGCTCAAAGTGCATCTTTATTTTAAATTTGTGAAGGACGCACTATGTTTGCATTAAACATGTGATTGTATGTGCATTGAAATATTGCAGGAGAAGTTTGTACCCCACGCCAACTGGTCATTATGAAAGACCCATCCTCTATACCAACTGCTGTAGCTATGGCTGGACTAACTTTGCCCTTGGGTAATTGATTCCAATCTTCAAGCTATCAATTATTTGGATAAAGAACATTGGAAAGTGCTTGTGAGCAATTCGTTTGAAATCATCAGGTCCACTCAATTTAGTCTATCTTCTTGGGACATATTTGTTTATTATGTTTACTTGATTAGATTATTTGAATTATATATATCTTTTCTATCCTTCTGTTGGTAGACTGATTCTCTCCTTGCTAAGGCCACATAATTATTTCCCACCAAGCTCCATCGTTGTTGTTTGTGTGCTTGCTTCTTCTGAGCTTTGCTCAAATTTGCGGTTCTATTGAATGCACCTTGGTTTTCATCGCTGCACAAGGCAGAATTTCAGAAATTGGAAATAGTTGAGCTGATTGATTCCTGTTTCTGGCAGCATTTTTTTATTTAAAATTCTGGCTTGGCGATTACTTTTCCAGCAATCCATGTGTCTGAACCATGGACTAGACATTAGTTCCTCAAGTTATATTACTATATCATTAATGGCTCTATTCAAGGTTTTTCCCTTCTGCTGTGGCTCATATTGGGTTTCATCCCTAGCCAAAAATGCTTTGATGTTATTGTGGCTTTGAAGCCATCTTTTGAAATTTGGTACTTCAGTTTTGGACACTACAACCTAGGTGCAATTAGAAGCAATATGCCATACTTCTTTTTTTCTCGAACACGCAGGAGAGCTGTGTATCATTATATTAAGAAGAAGAATATGACATACTTCTATCAGCCCTTCTGTTCTTCCTTTCATGAGCTTTTAAAGCTGTTGGGTTCACCCATTACCATTCTCAGTAATCACATTTGTTCTAGTTAATGAATATTTGGTGCCTGTTTGTCAGTGGTAGGTTTCAACTTATTCTGCTGCTGGAGCTTTGCACTTAAGCTGTTTCTATACTCAAATAATTCACACATCACTTTTTTCTTTTGCTATGTGGGGAGCTAGTAAATGGAGATTGCTTAACAGGAAGTACTTATCCTCTTGCAGTTGCCAAGCCATTGGTTGTTGATGGAACATCTAAAGGTCACGAACTATATCTTGCATATGATGAGGCATCCTTGTCAATGCTTGATCCACCTCTGGTTCTACAGGAATTCATAAACCATGGTATGTTCTGATTTTCTGTTTTCATCTATATTGTTTGTTTCTTTCTATCCGCTGACACTTTGCCCTGAAACAGTAGAAATGTGGGATCTGATTTATTGCCTCAACAGGTGGGATCCTCTTTAAGGTGTATATCATTGGCGAAACAATACAGGTTGTCCGCAGGTTCTCTCTTCCTGATGTTAACACATATGACTTACTAAACAATGTTGGTGTCTATCGATTGCCAAGAGTTTCATGTGCTGCAGCTAGTGCGGATGATGCAGATCTTGACCCTCTTATTGCAGGTGAGAACTGTGCAGTGTTGCTGTCAATCTCACCATTTGTTAAATATTTGTGTACCTTTTCCATTAATCCAAGTGACCCCTTAATTAAACATGCAATTTGTCCTAAGAATTGTCAATGCAAATGAGTTGAAGTGTCATATCTCCATGAGTAATGATTATGAAGTTTAGGGCAAAATATGTTCAATGAGAAAAATAGATAGCTTATAAATCATAATGTGATTTGCTCGTTACATATTGCCAAGTGCACCAAATGATATTTTGTTACATCACTTAACATATATTTCTCATACATGATAGAGCTTCCTCCAAGGCCACTTCTAGAGAAACTGGGCAGGGAGCTTCGTGGCCGGCTGGTATGTGTAATTCTAGTTCTGAACTGCACATATCTCATATCTGTTTCATGTTAGCTTGGCTGACATGGCAAAAGTTCAAACGTGCAGGGTTTGAGATTGTTCAATATAGATATGATTAGAGAACTTGGAACCAAAGATCGGTACTACATAATTGATATCAACTACTTCCCAGGTGTGGTTATTTTGTTATCTTGTTATTCATACCTCGGGTTTGTCCTCTTCGTTTCTGTTCTCTATCTTTGTCCATGCAGAACTTGTTGGGCCAAACTTTTGTCCCAGCCAAGTGTGAGGAGTATCCTAGCTACAAATCTCTGGCCTTCTAGGCCATCTCTGACTTTTCAAGAATCCAGTTCATGATCAAATATCGATTGTGTTGGGGTAAAAATAGCCTAGCTACTTATGCTTAGTTCACCCGGAGAGCCAGTTGTTCTTTGCCATAAAGAACCTTATACCAGAAGTTTTTTATGTTTGTGGGAATTAATTTGTCTACATAGCTAAGCACATGGTTGTGACCACTTATCTAATGTCTTGGATACCATTTGCGCTTCCTTGTGCCATAACTGAAAATATTATGGGCCCAATTTGCACTTTAAGCTATACTCCCTCCGTCCCAAAATAGATGTCATTCTCGCTTCCCGAGAAGTCAGTCTTGTTCAACTTTGACCAATCATAAATTAAAAAATATTAATATTTATAATGCATAAATAGTATCATTAGATAGATCTTTGAATATACTATGAAACTTGTTTGGAGGTATAAATATTACACGTATTTTCTACATATCTAGTCAAAGTTGAGAAAGTTTGACCGGCACGCATCCCATAGCGATCTCTATTTTGGGACGGATGGACTAATGCAGAACTGTGCTTCATTGTCTAAGAATATTGTGTCAGTCAGATACAGTATTCTCCTTGACCAATTTAACTGCACAGTTTACAATGATTTCCTTACAATAGCATCTCATAACAGTGTCTTCTTGGCGCAATTTAACTGTGCAGGTTACGGTAAAATGCCAGGATATGAGCGCATGTTCACAGACTTCTTACTTAGTCTCGCACAAAGCAAGTACAAAAGGTACTTAAGCGGGAGCTGAGGTGCAAGGAAGTTTGCAAAGACTGTATTACTGACAAAATGGCACATAACGGTGGCAGCTATGCTTTCCCCAGTCCCCACCATTGTACATTTGCTGGAGACAAGCATAAGACGGAGGCTTGGGTTAGTCTTGGCAAGTCGGCAAGTCGCAGTGTTTGTGTTCAAAAGCGGTGGCACATGCTGGACTGGAGTAGGAAATAACCCAAGGGAAATGCTTGGATGCCTGTGACCCCATGTTGTAAAATGTTTAACTGAATCAATGCCTTCTTCGTGATGGCCCCCATCCATAATTGGGCAACCGTTTTCTTGAGCCAGAGAAATAATTCTACAGCTTGTTGGGTTGTTGGGTTAGTTTGGCAGAGTTTGAGGTCTATGGAAGTCAGGAGACCACCAAATAGCTGTTGATGATCGGATCATTCTCAAGTGAAACTGCCATCAGGAGTTTGAGCTGGAGCTCTGTAAATTGAAAAATGGCAGTCTTCGGCTACGCCTGGTTTCTACTTGCCACTGCCAGTGCGTGGCCAGGAATTTGTTGGAGCACTGCCTGTTCCCCTTATCTGTTGCGCTTACTTTCGGTCTGCGTCAGAAATGTGATCGTGTTTAACTCTTGGTGCCTCAATGCAGAAACGAACAGGCGTTGGTTCCGTGGAACTCATCCGAGAGGTTCATATCTTGGTATCGTAGTTATAAATAGACACGTGCCACACGCTCATGCATGTCCACTACTATTTTATACAATTTCATAAGGTTGAAATACTCTGAAACATGATCAAAGTTATGGATAAAAAATGAACCATAAGGCGTAATTGGTCGCACCGTCGTCTTCACGCGTCAACCCACGTTTTCCTCACTTGCCACCCTAGGCCACTGGTTGCATCGTCATCGTCCGTGCCGTCCACCTCGCCTCCACCATCGTGTCATGTCCCCCCACCCTTCCAAATCTCCCAAGGACGCCCTTGCCTTGAGACCCTAACACCGGCGACCTCCTCATCAGAATCCTAGCCACCGCCTTTTTCCTCTGTGTGGGCTGGCCCACGGCCCGCGCTTGGGTCACGTAAAAAGGTTGGGGCGAGTGAGCGACGTGACTGGCGCTGCTATTGTTTTCTTTTATAATATAAATAATAAAAATAGAGACATGTCGTTTGAAAAAATGAGTCAATGTTCCACTCAAAAAAAATAAGTCAGTGAACAAACTGTCGGCAATCAGTTTACCCGGCCATTCAAACACTTCTTTTCAAAGAATGAATTACAATCGGATAACCAATAAGCCAGCAATTCATCATAAGATTTCACATTGTGATCAAAACTTTTATATCATCTATTAAAATTGAGGATCAAATATACTCGAGGGCAAATCGACAGTACAGTATATTGCTTAAAAACAGAAACTAGTTCTCCCCTCCCAAAGCCCATTTTAACACCGATCCTTCTCTTCATATAGGTCAAGCCAACAAAAACTCAGTATCAACACAGCATGCTCAGCTTTATAAGTTATAACCGGTGCACTCTACTCATGCGGCCAATTATTTAACAAGGCTCATGCCATGGTGTAGTGGTAGCTTCTCATTTCCAAGCCCTGGAAAGATTATGCGCCATATAGCTCTCCAAGATTCTGAACACGGGAAAAAAAAAGGTCAGTAAACATATAGGTAGTTCAGTGCACGAAAAATACTCAGATATATGACAACCTGTACTTTCTCATTAGTCATCGAGGTAGTAGTAGGACCCGGCTGACTTCTGTTCCCTGTCCTTTGTAGAGTCCAACTTGTTTATACGTGGCCTATAGTTGGTCGGGTCTCTTCTAAAAGTAATGTCAAGATGCTACCAAATGCATGGCAAATGAAAACGTTAGTGCAGAGAAATAGATAATCCAATAATGAAGAAATCAATGCAAAAGCACAGATACAGCAACAGAGTTTTTATGTGCAAAACTATAGAGTTCTCGACTAGACATCAAGGTGTTAGTAAGGTCTTGAAGAGCCTGGTCTGTTCGAGTCCTATACGTTTATACACAGCCTATAATTGGTTGGGTCTTTTGAAAGTAAGGAGACACTACCCAAAACAAAAGAAAACTAGTGCACGAAATTCAAGGTTAATACTATAGGAACCAATGTAAGGGGTATTATCTGGACTCCAGGTCAATAAAAGTTGAAGTGCAAATATAGTATTATTAAATGACAGAAAACTAATCTATGAGAACTGCGTACAACTGACCAACAAAGAGCATACTATGTTTTTGGTAGTGGTTCATATTTTGTTATCCTGCACTTACCGATAAGAATTTATTCATCCCAGATACTAAAGACTGTGGTGCATTGGCAGTACAGTCAATAGAAGCACGCCCCTCATAAACAATGACCTTGTCAGCCAAGTATGTTGCCATGATGAAATCATGCTCAACAATAAATGCAGTTTTCTTCGCATGAAGAATGAATCTCTTGATAACCTTTGAGGCAACAATACGCTGCTCCGAATCAAGATATGCACTTGGTTCATCAATCAGATAGATATCTGCAGGCTGAACATACACCACGATGTAAGTATGCAGAAGCTGACAATCAATCCAAAATCCAAATGATATAGGACTAGTGGTATCTAGAGGCTCAGCGCCATTAAAATATAAGGTATATATATATATGGTTCCACGCATCATCCTTAACTGGACTATATCATAGTATTCAAGACGTGCAAAAATGAAAAGTACCACAAATGAAAAAGGTATCATGCTTGATATATATGGGCTATACTATCAGCCAACCAAGCTTTGCATCATCACAACTTGCAACACACTCAACACTATATTTGCCATGCATGGACAGGGGCCAATATGCATGCTCGAGTCAAAGTACATCGATATACAAAATGAGTACATCTATACAATTATAGAAGGTTAAAAAAAATGGACAGTCTATTGAATTGGACCACTCATTAAACAATATATGATTGGTTTTGTAGACATGGACATGGATGAAAAAAGAAGATAGAAGACTAATTCCAGCCCCTCTACGTTGTAAATGATACTCAGGCAAGTAGTGTCACATGTGACACATATATACTTTTGTATCAGGAAAATCCACAGTGACTCCCTAGGATCGGAAGTACAAGTGTCATTTAGGATTTGTATCAGTCAAACATCTTGAGCTTTGATGATAAAAATGTAAAAAAATATGTAGTTTAAAAGCATAAGATTAATGCTACTATAATCATTAAGAAAATACTGTCATCTCATAACATATATAACCAATTTCATCTCAAATTGATATCTAGTAGGTAATCAATGTCTTAAATGACTTCGACTTTCAATCAGGTACAGATAATAAAAAGGAGAGTAGGAGAACATTTGTGTACTTGAAATGCCAAAAATATATCCTAGATGTGAAGTTTTGAAACTACTAGAACACTTCTATTTTATTCCTGTAACATTATATTAGGCCAATCAAGGAAAGCATCAAGTAGACAAAGCAATGTATTAAACAGAACAACAATATTACCTTTCCAAGGCAAAGGCATATAGCAACTCTTTGGAGCTCTCCACCTGATAAATTAATAACCTCCTGGTCCATGAGTTGTTCAATTTGCAGTGGTTTCATTACATCAGACACAAACTGAGGGTGCATATAGGAATCCCGAATTTTCTGATGCAGCAAATGCCTCACGCTATTCTGGAATTTTGGGCTAATCTTTTGGGGCTTGTAAGACACATTGAATTCAGGAATTTCAATATCAGTTCCTTCCACTGTGTCTGGTTTCAACAACCCAGCCTGTCCGGGCACAACAAATAAGGAACGTAAGATGACAAAAGTAGCACATACCTTGTGTATTTTTTTTTCTAGTAATAATCAAAGGAATGCAGGAGTAAAGTCTTAGAATAGCACAATACAATCAGAGAAAACAAAGTCTTTAGCCCATTAACATGATCGATCTGAATAAGATTTTTGCACTCTTGTATAGCAAGCAAATATTAAACAAAGGCCAACACAAAAATAACACTACAGACCAAACTGCAGTCACATAAGATTTTCCAGCACCAACAAATTCACACATTAGCAAAAAGAGCAATGACATGTTCATACGGCAGCCAGCAATCAAGCATAGCGGTAACCGCATCTCACTACTATAAAGCAACTAAACAGTACAAAGTCAGTGATATATGCCCGCCAAATAACAAGATTGGTCTTCTGAACCAGTAAATAAGGTTGAAATAACTTTCTGATATTGCACATAAGGCAATGCAAGATGTTCCCAGGACTTAAAATCCTAACCATACCAGAGGAGGGGGGCTCGAAATGACTTTGAGCTTAAAAAAAAGTTATATAAAGAGGGCGGCCAGGAGGGATGGCATTACCAGCATTCTAATGAATGTAGTTTTCCCTGTCCCGTTTTCACCAAGCATAACAACAATCTGGGAATCCGTAAATTCGCCCTCAACAACAGTAAGCTTGAAATTTCCCTGTGTTTTGCTCATAGTAGGGTACTTATACCGCTGATACGTCTCAATCTCCTCAGCACTTTCTTGAGTCTCTGCAATCTTAAAGTACAACACTAATGTAAGGCAAAGTTCCAAGATAGTATAAGAAGCACAACTTCCATAACAGAATAAGGATTTCAAGTAGCATGTGGATATGTTACCTTAAATGTAAGAGATTCGTCTCGGAACCGAAGATTTTCTGTTGGAACAAATCCAGCCAAGAAAATATTGATACCCTCTCGGACCGAGAATGGCAAGGTAACCACACCATAAGCACCTGGCTTGCCATATAAACAGCAAATGAAGTCGGACAAGTAATCCAAGACACTCAAGTCATGTTCCACAACGATGACATAACTGAAACAGAACAGGGCTGACGTTGATAACGAATTTTAATAAAAAAAAGGCAAAAAAAACTATTGAAAAATCATGATAGCAAATGCCATACCTGTTGGGCCTAAGCAAGGACCTAACAACTTGTGCAGCTTTCAGCCTCTGCTTCACATCAAGGTAACTTGATGGCTCATCGAACATGTAGATTTCCGCATTTTGCACAGCAACAACTGCTATTGCAAATCTCTGGAGCTCACCACCAGAAAGATCCCCTACATTTCGGTCAATAACTTGGTTTAATTCAAGGTCAACACACAGTTCAGCTTTCATATCCCTCTCATCCTTTTGCTCGAGTACTTGTCCTACATTCCCTTGAACAGCTTTTGGGATGTGGTCAACATACTGAGGTTTGATGATTGCCTGAGGAAATAAAGGGAGAATCCAAAAGAATCAGACCAATTAAACATTTAAAAAAAAAAACTCACATGAAACTTCCCTATGTCCTGCTATCAGGTTCTTGGTATGTTATAAACAAAGGTATAGCAAAAATTACGGAACAAATATGTATGACTGTTCAAATTTATGAAGCAAACTACAAAAGTAGAGCGACAACCATTGTTATCTTTATAGTGCTGTAATCATCCATTGCTTTGCAACTTTAGATGTAATATAGACATTGCTAAATATATGCACATCATTGCACCTGTTGTAAAGATAGAAAACAGGCAAGACCAAAGTGACCATACAAAAATAGCCAGCGCACAGCAATAGTAAACAAGAAATCAAGTTCTAACAGTTGCAGACTACATACTAACACACTCTGCATGAAGTACAAACGGAGGAACTAAAGTGGCAAAATAGGACCTTCAGGTTATCTTCCAATATGCGTGTGAAGTAGTTCTGAAGTTCAGACCCACGGAAGTATGTAAGAATTTCCTGCCAGTCGGGCGGGTTCTGCATAATTGCCCAGGTAAAATGTCATCTTTTTTTGAGGTCTATGAACAAAAGAGAGGAGACTTCCTCAAAGAAAAAAACACTAAAATAGACTCAACAAACAGGAAAATGAAATTAGGTATAGAGCAGATATCGAAATATACTTTGAAACGCCCCAAGTTAGGTTTCAGCTTGCCAGCCAACACTTTAAGAGCTGTCGACTTTCCAATTCCATTTGTTCCAACAAGGCCCAAAACCTGACCAGGCCTCGGAACAGGCAACCTGCAGGTGGCTAGATCAGTAACGCTCCCAAAGGGGCAAGTTTCAAGCTAGATTAGTAGAAAACATACAGATGACCAAGTGCAAAAAATTATACAAACACACCCAGCACTAAAATGAGACGTGTGTGTACCTGTGCAACTTGAAGGTATTAGGCCCATATCGATGAGTGGTATCTTTTTCCAAGTCTTTTGGAAGGTTGATGATTTCAATGGCATCAAATGGGCATTTCTGCAGCAGAGATTACAGAAGTGAGAAGCACATTATCACATAGGCACATCATACACAGTTAGCTGGAGAAGTTAGAAGCCTAACCTTTACACAGATACCACAACCGATGCACAGCTCCTCAGAAATGAAAGCGAGTTTCGACCCTGGTGTCACTTCAATGCAAAGCTTCCCTAAACAGTAAAACAGAATATTGTCATAAAACCGATCCATGCCAAGCCAGAAACTAGATCACGTGCAGATCAACAGAGGGAAGAGAACAGTATACTGTATCTATTCCAGCAAAACGGGTGGTATTGTATTTGGACACTGGACCTTCACAGGTTACAGTGCGAACTATACATCCAGCAGCATGTGCGAGAGTTCAATTTAATTCACTAAACAAGAGATATTAGCCAAATTTCTACAGCTAAAAAATCGACGCTTCAGCTGCTAGGGGTTCCGATTCCTCGGATCTTGCAAGCGGACCAACGAATCAACAAAAACACTTTTTGACATCGAATTCACCATGCACGAGCTGGTGTCTGTTTACCCGATGGTAAAGGCGTCTGCTGGACAGCCGCGCCCCGCGCCCCCCTGCCCTACCCCCGCCCCGCCCCGCCCCTGTCACGTCGCCGCCGCCCCAATTATCCTGTCAGTCTGTCACGCCGTCGCCGTAGCCGCAACCCCTGTCCTATCACGCCGCCGCCGACCCCGACCCGATCAAGGTGCATAGCGGGCGGGCGGTCACCGCTCGCGACTCCGAAGAGGAGGCGGAGAAGAGGGCGACCTCCTCCTCATAGAGACGGTGGTAGGGGGCGAGATCTAAACCTAAATTCCGAATCGCCGAAGCTACGGGGGAAAGGGATTTTACCGGTCTTGACGACGGGGCAGCTCTTCTTGCACTCCTGGCGGCACTTCTTGGGCTTGCACTTGTCCTCGCTGACGATGGCGATACGGGTCAGCCGCTCCGCCATCTCTTCTTGCGCCGCCGCCGCCGAAAGAGAGGCTCCGAACTCCGAAGAGGAGGGGACGATGGAGCCAAAAGCGTAGCGGCGGCTGTGGGTGAGAAGAGGTGGTATCCCTTTGGAAGTGTGGCGGACACGTGCTCGCGGCAGAGGGGCAGACCAAACCCTAGCCTCGGGGTCGACCGGCCCCCGGTTTCGTGTGCTGAACCGATTCTTTCCTTCTACTCGGTTACTCCTATTTTCCTTTTTTCTTTCGAAAATACTCCTATGTCCCTTTCTTTACTTTATTACTTTCTTTTCTTTTCTTTGTCTTGTATAATAATGGATTGGAGTCCGTGAAGAAAAAAATTATCAAACGTTTCGCTTTAGCTTGTTATATCCTCATGTTTCAATTTCCAGATCCAGCCGTATTGCTCAATATTATATACAGACAACTTAGAAAATTATAAAAAGGAAATAAAAAAGAAAAAGGAAAAGACTCTGGGATGGACATGATAAGCAGAGAAAAAGAAAAGAAAGAACGCTTGCCCTTAAAAATAAAAACCTCAGTACATACCAAATTCAAGAAAAAAAGGAAAATAAACAGGACTCTCGGACACGGACATGTATCCTGCAAAGAAAAAAAAGACTCTTGGAAATAGGTTTTAGAACTCGACTTCGTATCTTATATATATTGTTCGGTGGTAGTTAGAGAGATATAGATTTAAAAGAATGGACAGACCAAAAAAATAGGGGCAGAAATTTTTTGCCTCTTTATTAATATACTAGTAAAAATATCCGTGCGTTGCAATGGGTGATTAAATAGAATATTATTCATTTGTACTATGTTTAACTCACCGATTTTATGTCGGGCACTGAAGCCCGGCGTCCAATTTGTTTCCGTCTCAACTATTGCTGGTCCGATTTTTTGAGTCCGCGGTCACTACGATTTCTTTTTCATCTCAGCCACCGCTTGAGAGGCCTCACGTTTCACGTTCAATTTTTTTCGTGTGTTTTTTCCCTTAGAGATGTTTCCGCAAATAATTTTTTTTCAAATCAGATACTCCATCTTTGTTTATTCATTTAAATCATGTGTTGTGGATTAGTACTGACAACACATGATTGCTTAATTTCTATTCTTATTACCCTATTTCGATTATAATTCATTTTTATTGCTTAATTTCTATTCTAATTATCCTATTTCTATTTGGATTAAAATTCCTTTTCATGTTTACCACTAGTATAGAAACATTTTTTGGAGGCGGGCGTTTTTTTGTTAATGGAGGCGGACAAGGAAGGCCTCAGTTAATAAGGGATTAACCGAGGCGGTCATCTCGTCCGCCTTCGTAAATCGATCTGAAAAACAAAAAAAAAACCATTAGCCCACCAGTGAGCCCATTCCCAAGCCCACTGGTGAGCCCAATCCCCGCGCGCCGCCGCCGCGGATCCGGCCTCCCCCGTGCGCCGCCGCCGTCGATGATGGAGGAGGGATCCTCGTCGCCATGGATCCGGTCGCCCCCCACACTTGGCGGCCGGAGTTGGAGGAGGGAGCCGCCCTGCGCTGCTCGCGTGGCCTCCCCCGAGCTCCTGGCCGTCGATGATGGAGGAGGGAGCCACGCCGCCATGGATCTGGCCGCCCCCCAACACCTGGCACTGTCGGAGTTGGAGGAGGGAGCCGCCCTGCGCTGCTCGCCTGGCCTCCCCCGTGTGCCGATCGTCGATGATGGAGGAGGAAGCCTCACCGCCATGGATCTAGCCGCCCCCACACCTAGCTTTCGGAGTTGGGGGAGGGAGCCGCCCTACCTACACCGAGGGGAGGAGGGACGCACGCCACCGCCGGAGCCGAGGAGAGGAGGGACGCCACCGCTGGGGAGGAGGGACGCCACCGCTGGAGAGGGAGGCGCCGAGCGGTGCGGAGGGAGGTGCCGAGAGGAAGAAGAGGACAAGAGGGAGAGTGTCGGGCACTCGGGCAGACGGAGAGAAAGAGGCGGCTGGGAGGGAGGAAGTGGGAACCCTAAGTCCTCTTATATACGAGCCTGGTAGAGTAATATGTCTGGACTTTGAATGGGCTAGTAGTTGAGCCACTATTTACTGAGGCGGGCCTTTTAATATGACCGCCTCTGTTAATCATTAATGGAGGCGGGCATCTTAATATGACCGCTCCATTAATCGATTAATGGAGGCGGACAAATTACGAAACCCGCCTCCATTAATCTTTAACGGAGGCGGGCGTTTGGGCATCGCCATGGCGCTGGCCTGACAGCCAATAATGGAGGCGGGTAAAAAAAGTGCCCGCCTCCAATCAAGAAATCACACCGTCTTTTAAAAGAAATTTTGTACTAGTGTACTAGGAAGTCTTACGTGTTTGATATGGGATTTAGAGCTCTATTGGGATTAAAATTACAACTCCTAACTGAACTCTGTTTCGTGCTAGATACAAGATCTATTCTAACTTGTATATGAGAACGTGTTATATATATATATATATAAGTCCAGATGGAAAAAAACCTCTTCATTACCGAGTAGTTAGAGGGAGACATATTTAAAAAGAATGGATGGACAAAAAAAAGAGGCTAAAATTTTGCCTCTTTATTATTAGAAGAGCAAGATATGGCAGGAATACGAGAAACTCTACTTCACGAGGGAATTCCAACCCTTTATTTAGGTATAGATATATAAATAAAGGGTTGGAATTCCCTCGTGAAGTAGAGTTTCTCGTAGGTATAGATATATAAATAAAGGGTTGGAATTCCCTCGTGAAGTAGAGTTTCTCGTATTCCTGCCATATCTTGCTCTTCAAATTATTCCTTTCTTCATCAGTTTAACACTTCACAACACACTTCTCTAAGTACTCACTCCGTCCCATTGAAAATATCGTTTGAAAAGCATGTCTGTAAAGGAAACACGGTTTTCTAGTGTCACAATGGGACGGAGGGAGTCAAGATGGCAACGGGTACGTACCCGATGGGTACTGGCCACCCATACTCGTACCCGCCAGGTCAAAATCTATTCTATCGGGTTACCCGCGAAAACAGACGGGTAAGGAATTCATTCCATACCCGATAATACACCCGAGTTCACATACAAATTATAACAAATCTAGCAAGTTAAATATAACAACTTCCAGCAAATTAAACATAACAACTTCTAGCAAATTAATAGAAGCACACTAGGCCACTAGCACACTAGCCGCTCAGCACTTAGGAGTGTTTGGGCCAAATTTTATGGGCTATATGGGCTACAATCACTTAGGCAGGTTACTCAATTTTGCAGGTATTTCTTACCCACGGGTATGCGGGTATGGGTACTGCTATTCCACATCCGTACCCGCCATACCCGATGGGTAAAGGATTTCGCCCAATAACGTACCCGTGGGTAGAAAACTTCTTCCGCACCCGCCTCCTTAGCGGGTAAAACCTGTCGGGTTTTCGGGTTTCGGGTACCTGTTGCCATCTTGAGGAGGGAGTATATGTTATTCCATACTTTGTCTTTGCCTTTAGAACAGACGAGTCAACATAGTACTTAGCTTTCATGACATTAGTGCTCAGGGATTTAGGGTTGTGAGGCACCAACCTTTTTTGCCTACATCATGAGGTTGAATGCATGTCCCTGCTAAGCTAATGAATTTTGAGCTTACCTTCCCATTTATTCCACCAAAACCAGCACCATGCTACTAATATGGTTGTAAAAATGACTTATTCATATTAAAATAACCCATTGCAAATGTTGAGATTGATTGCGCCACTTTTTTAATCATGATCTTTGCCATCCCACGAACAATAATTTTTTTCACCCTTATACTCCCTCTATACTTAAAAAGCTTATTGTTTTACAAAATGACACGGTTTCCAAAGTGTAACTTTAACCACTTATTTTTTAAAAAATATTTATTGAAATATAATATATGTATACTTTTATGAAAGTATTTAAGACAAATCTTTTTATATAATTTTTACATTTTCAAACTCAACAGTTTAAAATTTATTCATGATTTATATTCCCAATGTTTAACTAAAACATTATCCTAAACGACAACTTTTTTAAGTATTCTTTTCCAAATCCTATCTCTCACTCAGAAAGGGAATTTCTATTCATTAGTCGACTGTTTTCTTTATTCGCCATCAGTCGATTTTTTTGTGTATTATGTTTTGTCATTGTGGGCTGGCTTGTCACCGTGAGCTAGTTTCTCTTTCGGCCTGGTTAATGTACGAGGCGAGGTGCGTGAACTCGTGACTCGTTTTTGCGTTGATTCATTTCTCTTGAAATATCTAGCCCATTCCTTCTCCGGTTCATCTTCTAGATTTCAGAAACGGGAGAGGTCCGGAGGTGTTGCATGCTGGTAGCCGCGGGAGAGCAAGTTCGTCTCTCGCTCTCCTTCTGCGGTCCTGTCCTTCTGCCTTGTCCTGGCCCTATGCCGCTCGCTCGCCCAGAACCCCACGCCTGTCATCTGGCCCTACGCCGCTCGCTCTCCCGGAACCCATGCCAGTCATCTCGCCGGAACCAAACTTTTGTTCTGCGCTCGTTGTTGATTCACCGCTATATGCATGTTGGCGTCCATTCGATTTTTTTTTCTGAATGGATTTTGTTTTTGTTTAGCCCATATGCAGGCACCACTTTGTTCTTTTTTTTCAGTATCGTATCAATCAGACACTTGATTTTGCAGATATTTAGTTTTGATTCATCAAATTGTATAGGTATTTCAACACTATCCCACGCCCTCTCTCCCCCTGAATCATGCAAAAATTATGCGGCTCATATCCCAAATTTGCGTGGTGTGCTCTATGGATCATTGTAGTAATTCATTTTCAGTTCGAGTAGGCCATCATAACAACTTTTTTAGATTTGAAGATTTTCAAGCTGACAAGAGTATAAGTATATCATTTGTAGATAGTATTTTTTTATATTTTTTGTTGGTTCTTGTGATTATTGAGTTTGCCTTTTATTTTTGAGTCTGTTATGATGTCTGCTCATTTGGAAATGATGTAAAAGATTATTAACTTTTGTAAGGAGAAGGTATGTAAGTATCGGCACTTAATTCATATGTTTTAAGATTCACAATTGTCTTATTTTACTATTTTGACTTTTTTTAGAAAGTCAAATATGTCCGTGGGCACCCTGGTAAAACCAAACTCAAGCTGCATAAAGAGAACAAGGTTTGTGTTTGTGCTAGATTTTTTTTGTAATTTTTTATATGTGCTTATTTTTAATTTTTTTAGTTTAAAATTACCAACGGTCGTTTGTTTCTAGGGATCTTGCGCTTATTGTGTTAACAATCTTTACATTTGTGTTTAATTTATTTACTAGACTGTCAACCTACAAGAAAAAGGTAAATTCCAGTGTTAATGTTAGTTCAGGTCCAGTAGAATCTAGATTTATTTACTGTTCAATATTAGAATGTATTTTTTACTTTTAGTTATGTTCAAGTTTAGGTTGAGTTTAGTAGAGTCTATTTTTATTTTAATTTCAGTTATTAGTTTACTTCAGGTTTAGCTCTTTTAGAATCTAGGTTAAGTTCAGTAACCTGCATTAGATTTTCATCAAATCTATTTTCAGTTTAAGTTCAGGTTCAGTTTTGTAGAATCTAGGTTCAGTGTAGTCAGTAAAACCATGTTAAATCAATGTTTAGTTCAGTTCATTAGAATCTATTGTAGAAGAGTGTGATTGTTAAGTTATTCAGTCCCATCATCGTTGAGGTACTACCCATTGGTGAAATATGGAAGGAACATTGCAGGAGGTTAGTTTCAGCAATGTTTGGATGGTTAGTAGTTAGTAATTGAGTCTTTCAGTTCTCTGTTGTTGCAGTCTAGGCTATTTGTTTTTTCAAGTTTGGCAAGTCCTGTGTTAAATAATGTTTCCTTGTGTCTAGGTTGTTTGTTAATATTGTTCTATAAGAGCACTACCAATGTTTTTTGTTTCTTTGAAGCTGTAGCTTTTATCAGAGATCAACTACGTCAACATGGTGATGTCTAGGTATTTTATTATCCCGCTGATAAAAATAGTAGTATTTTTTCTTTCCTGCAACTGATTATGTATTTTCACTTGTTAAAGGTCCTATGTGATAATAAAACCAAGCATATTAAAGTGTCTAATATTTTTGAGAATGTGCTTGCCAGCATTGACTTCTCCAAGCTACGGTCCTTGACAGTGTTTGAAGAGTGGAGGTCATTCTTCGCCTCTCACAAGATTGAGTTGGCTCCGGGTACTAGACCTTCAAGATGCATCAGGTGTATAAGATGAAGAATTGGATCAAATGGTTCGCATGGCCTCAAATTTCTCTGCTAGAGGGTATGGAGATGTCAGTGGTCTACCAGATTCCCTAGCAGCCTGAAGTAGCTCCAGACTCTGGATATGAGGGACAGGACCATATGCAAGCTACACAATATCATCATCAAGATAAAGAAGCTGCAATACATTTCGAGCTAGCAACATGATGTGATGTTAAGACTTGACAGATATGATCCAAACTACTGGACTCATGATAGCAGACGCTAGCCTACACCTATAGGGTGAGGGACAACAAAAACAAATTGTTTGCTACACATCAATTGGCAGATATGATCCAAGAGGTCAAAGAAGGGTGGGGGTGAAGCTAGTTGTACAAGGATACCAATCACATGTCTTAGAGATACTGCTGGTGGGGATGTCATTCTAGAGGGGTCTAGCCAAAATACTACTTGCAAATTATTAGTGGTACATTTGATTTACTTGGAGTTTGTACTTGATCCCAAAACAATAGTATATTTTGTGAATCTTGAATCTGGTTTGTTTTTTTTAAGTTTGTAAGCATGATTTGTTATCTGATGATATGCAATTTTGAAGTTCAAGGATTGGGGATATAGCAGGACGAAATATGGGTAAGTAGTACCTTATTTTTCAGGTGTTTTATCATATTGATCTGCATGTTCATCTAATTTTGGTTTTGTTTTTTCTTTGGTCCACATCTTTCTCCTTTTCTTCGGACTTTGTTTCTTGTTTTCCCTTTTTCTTTCTTGCCCTTGAAGAATGGTCTGGTTTTTTAGATTTGGACACACTGGCGGGTTTTGGCTTCAATCGTCGTACGACTGTTGCTTTTTTTCCCAAATGTTGTCTTCCTCCGATCAAAAAAGGTTATTTGTATTTTTGTTTTTTTCTCTTCCTAATTATTTGTTCCATGTGCACATCCTATTTCTGATTGGTTTTAAAAAAAATCGACTGAGACAGAAACGTAAATCAGTTGAATGATAGGTAGTCACTCCCATCAAAAAAACATCCCAATTTCCAATCTATCCAGGAGCTCCAAAATCATCTCCTCCAAGGCCATGGTACATCGGTGGCCCAAGTAGGAAAATTTGGGAAAAGAAACCCATTGTATGGGAAATACTTCAAGAAATTATGCAAGGACATCCTGTACTGTTGAACAAAGCACTTACCCTGCATAGATTAGGTATACAGGCCTTCCAATCCACTTTAGTAGAGGACACATGGGCCCGACGGCAACAGCAATTCATCGGCAACTCGAAGAAGCACGAAGGCGAGAAAGCGGCAAGCCGCAAGCGGACAGGTCAGCAGTACAGCCCAGCAGCTGGTGTTCTTGGTTTGGCCCGGCAGCAGCTATTTCGGCCCAGCACACTGAGGGCCACGGCCATCTCTATCTCGGCAGCCCGCGGCCCAGCAGTATGCAATTTGAAGACGTCGTCTTCATAATTTGCTATCAGAAAGTAAAATCAAAATCACAACCTGCATGTCCATCGCTGGTGTGCTTAGCTCCAAAAATACAATAGCTGTGGCGCAATGCATGGCCGAGCTATTAGTACGGTGGTGATTGATATAAGTACTTTTTTTTTAAATTAAGTAGCGTACACTCACTTATACAGACACACAAATCCTATCCTATGAGGATATTTGTTCGTAGTACCGAGACTCTTGTAGTAAAGTTGTAAGGTCAATCTTAATGAGAGTTTCATGAAGTTTCATTAGTATTAAATAGGTTGATGTGACACCTTATTTATGAAGAGAGATGATAAGAGTTTTATGAGAGTAGAGAGAGTTTCATCCCCATAAAACTATCTAGCACTGTTTCTAACATATTTGAACATTGAAAACTGTGATATGAAACTCCCATTAAGATGACCTAACCACTGTGCTACTTGTCCTTTCGCCGAGGCAGCATCATGTGCCGTCGCTCATCGTCGTCA
This sequence comes from Microstegium vimineum, assembly GCA_022036555.1. Classification (NCBI taxonomy): domain Eukaryota; kingdom Viridiplantae; phylum Streptophyta; class Magnoliopsida; order Poales; family Poaceae; genus Microstegium; species Microstegium vimineum. The sequence goes on from CM039139.1 coordinate 15,672,065, forward strand.
TCATCATCCATGACACGTACTGTACATGTTAGCAGAAGTAGACCAATAGTTCGTTGATGACAGGAGTATGATATGAGACGCGCCCGTTCGTTCCCCAGCGTGGTCGGAATTTTCAATCATGTCCCGGCCAAATCGCCGCTCGATGACGACGACCCATCTGCTTACGTTGCTTGGCTCCGCGGAGATCTTCTTTTGCCCAGGCCCTGTCACTTTTCACGTTGCGTAAAACATGGGTAGTGCTGCGGGTGGCGCCGCCGTGCCCGGCCGCCTGCCCTCCTCTTCCTTCAATTCCGGACCGGCGCGCCATGCCATGATTGCTAGGCTCACGATCACGAACTTTGCGCCATGACAGCGCCAGCGCCGAAGCGCCCACCCCACACACCCTCATCGGTCATGGTGCTGTCGCCGACCACGTACGCCTTCGATCGTCTCGCCCTTTTCCGCCTGAGTGCCTGACCGATCGATCGACCACGTACGGCGGCGTGCATGGCCGGTCGTGTGACGTCGCGTGGAACGCGCCTGCCGTTGCCACCTGTTCCTCGTCCTCGCTCGTTCTCGGCCGGCTTCACTTTGTGTGTGCTTCAAGCTCAGGCAAAAGCTACTGCTGGTCCGTGGGACAGACGGGCCCGCCGCATGCACTCGCCCGCCCGCTGCTGCAGCACGGCAACTTTCATCAGTGATGACGATTCAGCTCGGCGAGAGTGAGAGGTTTGTGGTTTCAGTCAGGGCTAGCTAGATTAGATTGGGCCGTCACGCACGCAACATCTCTACTCCTAGTAAAACAAGCGATCGATATGATGATTGATGGACCGTGACTACTAATCTTGTCATGGTTGTAATCATTATCGTTCCAGGACTAGTAGTAGTATTTGTTTCGTGTCCGCTGTCCTCGTACGTACAGAGAGGGTTTCGACTTTCAAAGGCTGACAGGAAATTCCATTCCAGAGTTCCAGGTCGTTACGGTTGACACGCGCCGGAAGGCAAACATGCCTGCCAAGCTACTTTCTAGTATTTCAGCTACGTACTATACGTGTTCAGTGGACTTGGGAAACTTTCAGAAGATCAGGCAACCCAATTACCCAATCCAATGTGGAAGCAGGTGTAATGTTAATCGTGACCTGATCTCCAGTTGTTCTTGGCCGCCATGTCTTTCGTATCACGTAACCGCAATGGCATGCAGTTCAAGTCCCCCCACCCCCACACACACACACCACATCACACCACACACACACATACATATGGTTAAGGCTTTGTTTGGCTAGTATTAAATCGGCTTCTACTTATACGGCTAGTTTATTGTAAGACAAAAACACCATAATGATTGGGGGAACTATTTAGAGCCTTAAAATCTATTAAGGGGGTCATCGTCCCCTTATTGTACAAGATACACAGAAAACTTATCCCAACAACATGTGATTCAATTGTAGTAGAATAGAGACCAATATGTAACACAATTAGGGATGATGTTGACCTTATAACCCTTCTCTCCAACCATAAAACATGGGTAGGGACCCTCTAGTGGCGTCTCCACTAAACGTCGCTCAACACGGCTCACAAGAGAATACAACGAGTTATGTGTTCAAAACTTATACAATATATACAATCTAGACCTTCTTGTTGTGCTACATATTATATTTGATTGTCGATGACAAAAGCACCTATATGTTGTCTTTCCATCGTTCTACCTAGTCCGAGCGGTGAATATCAAGTAACTATAATGGATAACGGAGGCATCATTAGCAAAATAATTACAAAAACAATACATATAAGATTCAAGGAAACAGTCCCAGACTTGGCACAATAAGATAGTGTATAACCTTAGGGAATCCCCCCTTGAAATTGGTTATATTTTTATGAGGGAAAAAAATTCTTTGACTTTTATAAGATTAAAAAGTTTCTAGGATTTTTGTAATTTTTCCAGAAAAAATGGATATTTCTTTTGAAAAAAACATAGTCCTATTTAACTTTTATAAACTAGTCTAATTTACCTCCTAAAACCACCATATTGACAATCGTGGATGAGAAAAAGGCAAAGACGATTTTAAAAGTTATTAGTGGAGAATAAAAAATTTCAATTTATAGTTGAGAATTGAGAGGGGGGGGGGGGGGGGATTGGACAACCACAAGGTTGTGTTTGATTTGATAATGGATAGGGATTGAAAAGGAACGAGTTAAAATCTCCCTCGATCATTTTCAGTCCCGAGAGGATTAACCAAGATCGAGGGCTCTGTTTCGGCGGCGGTACATGTGTGGGCCGTTGAGGATTAACCCCGTGCGCCTGGGCCGACGCTTGCACTGATGCTAGGCCCATCAGGCTGCGGTCACGACTCCTCTGTACGTCGTAGGTAAACTTTAATCGTAGGCGCCGACTGTATCGGTAATGCTAAGAGACGGACGTTCGACACGCGTCGAACGCGTGTCGGACCGCAATTGGGCCGGCCGGGGCGGTGGCCCGCGCGTACCCCCCCAAATCTACCCTGCGCCCCCCGCATCGTCATTTCCGCCTGCCCCCTTCCACTCCCTCCTCTCTCTCCTGCACCCACACCCCTCCTCCGATCTGGTGCAACGGAGGCTGCTGCGGATGCGGATGCGGATGCGGCGGCTACTGCAACGGCGACCGTGGATCCGCCGGATCCATGGCCCAGCGACGACGACGGCCGTGGATCCGCCGGATCCAACGGCGGTGGCAGTGGATCCACCGGATCCCTCCCCCCTCGCGCTCCTCCCCTGTTCCTCTTCCCCCCTCTGGGTTCCTCCGTCACACATGATGATGATGTTTCTCTGATGTTGCCCTCCCCCCTCTGGATCCAATGTTTTCTCTGATGTTGCGCCAGTGTTTCAGTGCTCCATTTTCAATGTTTTACGCATAGATAATGAGATGTTTCTCTTATGTTGTCCCCTCCCCTTCTCGTGCCCCGCTCTAGATCTAATGTTTCTTTAAGTGTTTTACTGGTGGTTCAGTTTCTCATTTTCAATGTTTCGCAACATACGATGACGATGTTTCTCTGATGTTGCCCCTACCCCCTCCAGATCCAATGTTTATGTGATGTTCCGCCGGTGGTTCAGTGCTCCATTGTCAATGTTTCACGCATAGATGATGAGATGTTTCTCTGATGTGTCCTCTCCCCCTCCTCGTACCCCGCTCTGAATCTAATGTTTCTCTAAGTGTTTTACTGGTGTTTCAGTTTTTTATTTTCAATGTTTCACAACATATGATGATGATGTTTCTCTGATGTTGCCCCTACCCCCTCCAGATCTAATGTTTCATTTTCATTTTTCAGTTTGTTTCATTTTTTTTCCAGATGCTCGGTGGCCATGTTGGCGTCGGCGGCGGCCGGTCACGGTAAGAGCTTCGCCGTGGTTGTGCGCGGCGGCGGGGTGGCGTGTGTGTGTCGTGGGGTGTGTCGTGGTCGGGCACGTTCTCGTGTGCGTGTGTGTCCCGTGCGGTGTGTGCGCGTGTGTGTCCCACGCGGGGTGGTGTGTGTGTTGTGGGTTGGGCCGCTCGCTCAAACGTCGTTCAGCAGCACGACCCCGGCTGTATTCTCTGGATCTAGTAGGCTCTAACACGCTACTTCTTATGGCATACTCCCTCTGTCCCTTAATGTCTGTCTCTAGAAACCCGTGTTTCTTTTATAAACAAGCTTCCCGGACGACACATATAAAAAGACGGAGTGAGTACATGTTTGGTTCAAATGCCCTCTCGAAACCTACCGGGGAAAAACTAAAAAAAGGAAGAAAAAAAAGTGTGGTGCGGACCTAACTCTGCACTGCACCCGAAGATAGACAAGAAGAAGACATAAAAGGCGGAAGCGCAACAACGACCGGCCGGGTGTAAGCAATCAGGCGGCGACGCGCACGAGGCCGATCCATGGATTCGGTCACGCTCGATCGCCCGGCCATTCTTTTTTTATTACAAATGTATGTAAATATAAAAATAGTGTTTAGGTAGGCGCTGCAGACGTCCCCTGCTCATCTCATCTCTCGTATCGTGTGGTCATCTCCCTCCCAATTAGTATTATTATTATCCCAGAGGAATGAACACTGCTGCTACCAATTGTTTTCCATATCCCTTGCCTCCCGCGGCCCACTCCCGCTAGCTAGCTCTCTCGAGCCGACACATCCCGACCAAGATAGCGTCAGCGTCACCTGCCGTGGATATATAACCCAACTAACCGAACACCGATTGCTCATCATCATCATCCATGATCCCTGACAGCAGTAGTCGATAGGAATATGATAGGAGGAAGGAGTACGATATGGCGACGCGCCCAGCCCGTTGGTTCGTTTGTTCGTTCGTTCCCCGGCTTTAATTTTGGTCGGAATTTTCAATCATGTTTCGGCTGATCGAATTGCCGCTCGACGACGGCGACCCATGCATCCGTCGGTCTGCTTTCCAGGGGTGGCCTGGTGGGGCGTGGGGTGTGGTGTTGCGGGTGGCGGTGGCGCACTGCCAAGCGCCGTGCCCGCTAGCCTTCCTTCGGCGTGCATTGCATGTGCATGGCCGTCCGTGTGACCGTCTCGCGTGAACGAACGCGCCTGCCGTTGCGACCGATCCACTTGTCATTTCTGGCTCGCTCTCTAGCTTCTGCTTCAAGCTTAGGCAAAGCTGCAGTTAGTTTAAGCTATAGCTGCTTCTGGTCAGACGGGCCCGGCCGCCGCCTGCACTCCCTCGCTCGATCTGCAGAGTCTGCAGTCTGCACCAGCGCAAACTGTACGTTGCGGCACGACACGGCAGGTTTCATCAGTGACGACTGACGACGACTCGGGCGCGAGAGTCGTCAGAGCCTCGATCGTGGTTTTCAGTCAGGGCTACATTGGGTCGTCAACGCACGCAACACATATTCATCTAGTAGGAGTACGTATATGGATGTGATGATTGTTTGGCTGACTAATCCAGTAATCCTGTCCTGTAATCATTATCGTTCCAGCAAGGATATTTATTTCTTCGGTCCGCTGTACTAGCTAGTACGTTGCATTGTACTACGTACGTACAGACTAGTAGACTGGAGAGAGGGATTCATTCAAAGGCTGACAGAGGTGTGTGCCGCGGAATTCCAGGTCTCCAGTTGTGGAAGCAGGTGTGTAATGCATGCAGTCGTGCGTGCGTGATGACCTGATCTCCAGTTGGGTGTTTGTTCTTGGCCGCCCGCCATGCATATCATGTCTTTGTGGTCCTTCGCTTCGTCGTATTGCATAAGCACGTACGCATGTCAGTCTCTTCTCCTCGCTATTCGATCGATTAGGAACCAAATGATCGAATCCTCCTCCACAGTAGCAAACCAGCTAGCTAGCAACTTTTTTTTTTCTTTAATACGTAAAAGATTTGCACATCATTGTATTAATTATTGTATTAAGAAGAAGAGTTTAGACAAACATACAACACACTTTAAGGGTCTGTTTGGTTTATTGTTTTTTTTAGAAAATAGTTTCATAAGCAACTCTCTAGGTAAGAAAGGGGGGAGAGAGCTGTGATAAACTATTATTTTCAGCTTCATCCCACTTCATATCTTTGTGAGAGGGAAGAAAAAACAGTTTTATGGGTGAAGCTGTTTTAAAAAGAAATGTTTGAAAAAAAAACAGTTCACCGAAGCTATTGTGAGCTGTACCAAACAACCCCTAATTATCAAGCACAAAAGGAGCTAGCAACTTAATCACGCACCCGGTCAGATCAGAGATATATATCTAGCTAGTATGCTGTCACGCGCTCATCAGATCAGTTGTTTCAGAAACACCAAAAACATTATATTACGCCACACGCAGGTTAATTGTACTAGAATGTCCCCAGATAGATTATGTATAATTGTCTCATGAAGCTAGCATATATACTCCTGCTCCCATCTAGATTACTTATTCTATATATCTCTCTCTCTCGCATCCTTTTGATTCTCTATATACTTATTTACACATTACGCATGCAATGGATCGAAAACCATCAGCAGGCTAGATGTTTAATGCCAATCACTGGACAACAAGCAAAAGAAGCTTGTCCGCCCTACTACGCATAATGATGTCCACCTCATCGTAGCTAGTTAGTCAAACGCATAGCCTTTCTAAAAGGGCATGCAACTGGCTACAGCTCTGCTCATTGCGATGCACACATCGTCCCGTTTGACTTGTGGATCGATCGATGCACTAGATAGATAATGCCTCAATATATTACGAGATCTCTTGTTCCCGTGACCAATTCTTTATTATTACTGGCCATTGCTTCTGACCTAACAAATTAAGCCCAAACAAACAGAAGAGGGTTATCCGTCCGTCCGTCCGCAGTCGCTTTCCATGTCCAAAGGGGCCAAATGGCACAATTATACGTTATCGGCGCTTTGCATGACCAAATGATTGGCCGGTACGTTTTGTTATTGCGTTTTGCTAGCTGATGGAGGAGTGGTTTACGTTTATCTCAGCCCCCACGAACACTACAACAGGCCAATTCAACTCGACAGAAAGCAAACAAAAGATCTCCACGTGATCTCAGGTTTCTATTATCAATCATTTGCGTGCTTACTTCCCGCAAGACACCAAGAATCTGTGAGCAATAAAACAAAACTGCTAGCTTATTATTCTCACCTCCATCGGCGGCATGTTTAGTCTACTCCACCGTAAAGAAATTCAGAAAAGGAGTCACAAGTGTTGCAAGATGAACTGAACCCTTAGCCTTTTGCAGAGGACGCAGAAGTATTTTCAGGCCTTTTTTTCTCATAGGATACTTTGTAGGACAGACCGCCAGAGGGATAAGTATATACTAGTAATAAATTGTTGTTATCTTTTTCCTATGATTCAGAGGAAGTTAAATAATCACAGTTTCTTTCTGCTCATCATCATGATGCCTGAAAATCATTCATTGGCATAGGATTCCGCAGCAGGGCCCCTTGTGGCTCTGCGTCGTCTTCGCCTCTTCGGCAGCCCTGCGTGCGATCAATCTAGACACTTTGGGCACATGGAAAAATCAATCCTGATGCCTTATCACATGGAATCCTTCTTCAGCTGGCAAGAATGTGGCGATTTCGTTCCCACACATGAGCAGATTTCCACAGTGCTTGAGACAGTACTAGCAGATAATTTGCCTAGCTTTGTGCCAAGTGTCAACGACACATTTCTGTCGCTGCAGATTATATCATTAGCTGTGTGTAGTGCTTTTGTTTAGTGGGAAACCGAATAGTCGGCAACAACTTGCGGCTAAGATTGAACTAGATAAGAACCACTATGAGAAACGCGTGGTTCGTTCCGGGTGTTCGAACAGAAGCCTTGTATAGAAACACAGATGCAGACAAAGTTGTTATCGATACGTTAGGCGATATGGACAAAAAGATTAGTTAGGGGCCGGGCTAGTTAGATCAGCCTGCTAAATCAAGAAATAAGGGCAAGTTGTGCTACATAATGTATGCAAGCAAGATATACACCTACTACTGTATAAGGGTTGGACACATGAGGTCGCTCATAGCAATCATGAACTGAATTAACAAGTGTCGGATTAGTTGAGCTGCTAGATCACCCTGGTCCAATCAATGGACAAACAAAAGGGACAATACTGCTTGAAAAAGCATATGCAGCTAGTACAATCAGTACTCGTGCACACATAAAAAAAAAAAGACCTTACACACAGAATTATTGGTGCGCCAAATGGTGAAAGAATCATGGAAGGAAGACACACCCAAAAAGTATTCCATTTTCTACTTGATCTAGAAGAGAATATAATGGTGAGCTCAGGCTTCATTCCCGCACCTTCAATAATTTGAACTACTAGTCCAATATCCCCACAACAATGGATAGCCTTAGCACATCGATCTCTGATGGAAGCCATTATATTGTGAGCGCATGTGCTCAGTTTTTGGCAGTTGATTCTGCTTGGTCGATCAGTGGCCAACATGGCTGGAACTTAGACTCGATGTTCTTTGTTCTTTACACAAACAATAGTTTGAATTGGACTAAGTTGATGAACATATGTTGCAATCTTTTTATTGCCAACTAATTATTCATTTCGTCTAGAATAACGGTCAGCTAATCATTGAACTGATCGAGAAACTAGTATCCGTCACAATTATCGGACTAACAGTATGAAACTATGCCGTGATCAACTTGGTTTTGGAGAGATAGGCATCGCTGACTTTCCTAAAAAAAACCATTGCTGAGTTGTCGTTTCAAAAAAACAACATTGCTGAGTTAGCATATACGTGCCTCACTTGTCCGGCTTAGCATGGGAGTCGTCCCTAGTCACACGTTTAGCCCCTAATTCGCGATTTGGCGATGGGCCCATCCCTGATTACCGAAGATCTGGAAACATTTCAGTGGGACACCACATGAATCCTTATACGAGGCAATGCTTCATCGTTGGATGGTACACTGGTTGATTGCCCTGTGGTTTGGTTACGATGCATCCATGGAGATGGATCGTGGATGACGGGCGATTTTTTTTTTTGAACTAACAATGGCTGGGGTTTAGATTAAACACATGTTCACCACAGAAGATGGCACTATGGCAGCATGGCACGAAGGGACAGTACAGCTTGATGGAAAGAACAGGGGGGGGGGGGGGGTGGTGGTGATGGAGGGATAGAGCTGGGTCCCTGCTAGATTATCTAGACAAAACAGTGTTACTTTAGATTTAGAGCAAGTATAACAAGAGATCCTAGTAGGCTATACACTGAGTTGAAAGAGAAAGAAGAGAAATGGGTTGTAAGTCTATATAGCCAGATAAATCACAAGAACCAAGAAAATTTGTCAAAGATGAAAAGAGTGGATCATATGTGACCCAATTGCTAGACGAGTGGGCTGCAGGTATCCATACAGTAAGCGGAAGGCTGTATTATTAATTTTGCTCTTATATTGTAAAAAAGCCCGCCGGTTGGAGATAAACCTGGAGTAGCATTCTAAGTATAAAAGTTTTATTGAGTACTTGAATGTGTCAAGGCGCCTCTGAGTTTAGGTTTTGGTAAGTGATGAATCCAAAAACACTTGGCTGCCTAGTTTTTGCAAATTTAATGACAAAAAATTAGTCACATCGAGATCACTTTGTTTTCTTGACCCCTAGTGATTTGATTTAGTGTACTGTTCAAGAATATTCATAAAGGCTTAAGACACGGTTGTGTCTAAGTGCGTACTTGGTATTGAGATCACTTACTAGTTTTTGGATTTTTGTCTTGCCCTGCCTGCTCAGTGGTGCCCCTGCCATCTCGCTCACCGCCTGTTGAATTGGCACCATGGTTGGGTTTGCCATTGTCGCCGGCCCCTTCCCCTTCTAAGGCTACTGGGCATGGACATCCCCACTGTAACCCCCAATCCCTAACCTAATCATCGGGAGGAAGAAGATGCAACTGGCCCAGCCGTGCATCGACACGTGTCGGTGTGCGTCGCTTGCGATTGGTACAGACGTGTTGTATAAAAAGATTTTGTTCGACATATTGCTTAGTATTCTTATTACCGTTGTATCATCATATAATGACCGACCGCTGATTCGACATCTGACAATTATGTGAATTAAGAACGAGATGGACAAAGTTCTCCTATCAATACTCTTTTAGATAACGCAAGCTAAAATAAATGAAAATTAAAATTAGTTTAGAGCTGCGTGTGTATTTATAGTGGTGACAGTGAGTGTGTTTGTATATATATAAACAGATATTTTGTACTATATTTAAAAAGATGTTATATGAAAATTTGAAATGTAATCTACCTTTTTTCAAGAAAAACAATACCCAACTATTTGGGACGTGATGATAACCACCACAAGATAGCAATGATTGGTCCAAGGAATGGTACAAACACAAAGATGACGTGATCATCATGACGTGGACTCCTTGGATTTGGTTTCTTGCCTACACAAAATTGCTACTGTTGCATACCCGCTTTCATCGAGTAATCATGATATACTAAGCCGGCAAAGGATAGTAATTAAATTCAGCAAATTATCTTTTCTATACTCATATATCTGACCCATGTGAAAGAAACGGGCCGAGATTATTTCTTTGGTTTTTATATTTGATATATGATATATTTGTCATTACAAATATTAGCATCTGTAGTCTCACATCGGTACTTATAAGTGAATGATGAGCATGCTGAAGGAAAGAAAATAGTGTCTAATGATCACTATCATGGGCAGTGGCGGACCCAGCCGAAAATATCACCTAGGGCGGATCACCATGTACAGATACAGAACTTCACCGATATATCGGTTTAAATATGGTATATATTTGTAACCGGACAAACAAAAGCCGTAGAAGATGTTGGAGCATGGTTATTGATTACCTTTCACATGAAGAATTTTTTTTCCATAGTCCCTTCAACATCTGTAATGAAATTGGTTGGACCCTTCACCAAATAAGCCCTCCTAACATCATCTCTAATATTTGGGTGGAATTGATCAATTGCTACACGAAGGACCGGATAGAAACAAGATGAACATCTTGGTTGAAAACCTTAATAGTACCTTCAACATCTACATCTTGCTCATGTGATTGTGGTTCTTGATGATCAACACCTTGTACTGTTTCTAATGGATGTGGCTCTTCCTGTTCTTCAGGTTCAGCAACAGCAACATTATCGCTTTCACGAGTACTTGGCCCCGAGTTGCTTTCACTTGCCGAATTTGTACTAGGAAAAAACTTTTTAGATCTACAAAACCGATTAAAAATTCAATTGATTTCACTAATTAGAGATCAATCTATATGTATTTAATTGACAAAGAATTCACAAATCACAGTGGGGCATTACCTAATTTCTTATACCGCTTCTGGCCACTCAATGGAGGTCTCCTCGCGGACCTCGCTGTGCTAGACACATCACCGGCGCCGGCTGTAGCTTCATCTCCTCTTCCCCCAATGCCTTCATCTTCTCCCCCATCCAACCGGTTGACTGGCTCGGGCTCCATCTCCAACCGGCCGGCCGTGTGCGATTCTATGCACAAAAGATAGATCAGAAGCAAATGTCACCCGACACCTGCTTATATATAAAATCTATTGATGTACAGGCCTAATAATCATTCAAAACAGAGGTGGATAAAATAATTGTGGTGTGTGCAAATGACATGCAATCACAGTGCTTCTAGAATGAAATCCCTAATCTTAATCACACATTTAGCCGCAACCCAATCCTAATCGATTTATGGAAGCACAAAATATAGATTTGGGGATTTGCTTCTGGAATCTATCCCCAATCTTAATCACACTCCAAGCCAATCCCAATCGGAAGCACAAAGCAGAGATTGGGGATTTGAGTGCTGACCTTTCAGATGCAAAATGAAGAGCAGGGCCACGTGCGCATGGCCGCACGGGAGGTTGGGAGCAGCCGAGCAGGGCCGCCCGCCGCGCGCCGCGCCGCCATCGCCCGTCCGGCCGCTGGCCGCCCGCGATTTGGAGCCAGTTCTGTTTGGAGCGCTGCCACCCGTCGCGCTGCTGCCCGCCGCCCGTCGCGCGCCGCGCCCTGCGCTGCCGCTGGCCGCCGCGAGTTGGAGGCTTGGAGCGCCGCGCCACCGTCGCCCGTCCTGCCGCTAGCCGCCCGCGATTTGGAGCAGACGAACGCGCCCCCAACCCCCAATAGCCCCCGAGCGCCCTGCCCCTTTGCCTAAACCTAAAGGGCCGAAATGGGCCAAAACGAGAAAGTGGGCCTTGGCCCAGCTGGCGCCCCCCAACGACGCCCTGTCTTCTTCAACCTCTGGACGGCGGCGCTTACCTCGGCTTCAACCGCTCGATGAACTCAGGAACGCAGCTGCCGGCCGGAGAACTGAGGGGTAGTAGTGGTGCTCGCCGGAGATGACCTAGGGCGGCCGCCCAAGCTCGCCCTATAGGTCGGTCCGCCTCTCATCATGGGCTCACCAAATGATACTGCATGATAGGGTGAAATTCACCAAAGTAATTGAGTGCATCTTTATCATTTCCCTTTTTATGAGTGTAAGAAAAAGGAGCGCAAAAGTATACAACTTTTTATCCAAATCAATGGAAAATCTCATGAAGTGAGTCGGAAGCAATTCCATGTTCTTCCCTCCTCAAGGAATGTCAATTATTCTGAGGTAAGGGATGAGGATGAAAGCAAAGCAAAAATGCTATTAGTAACCCACTTCCACTTATAACAGGAAATGACCTGTAAAAATCAATTTAATTAATTAGAGAAGAACCTGAGAGGCATGTTCCTATGATTCTGATGTGATGACACTACTGACTATATTGCGTATAGCTATAACACAAATTATTTGTAACTCAAAAACTGATGACAACCAAAAAAAGGGTCAACTAGTAGCTTCCAAATAAGTGGACTGTGTGAACTTATATTTTTATATTTAACAGAAAATTCATTCTTCATCTTAAGAGGAATCAGACCACACTCAAAATAGTGAACTTATTACCAAGAAGCTATATATGTTCATTTTTGGTTCAGAACCTTACTTTATTACTCTCCGTGGTCCAGTAATCCCCTCCCCCACCGTAGACACACCAAAAACAAATACTCTACGCGATGCGATGTTCGCGTGTTTTGACATTCGGAATGCAGTAGCAAAATTTGTTTCGAAGTGGGGGATTAAATAAACTTAGAAAAGAGTTAATAAACTAAAATGGACTAATTACATACATATGTAGTGTTCAAATATATTATTTTAAAAAGGGAAAGGATTAGTCCGTTTACATATATCCTCTTATCTTAATATATTACTTCGTTCTCACTGAAAGAATAGATTTTGGGAATTGTTCTAAATTAATTTTTTTTAACTTTGACTAAATTTTTATAAAAAATATTAAAAGTTACGGTATCAAATTAGTATCATTAGATTTATCATAGAATATATTTTCACATAGTGCTCATTTTAAATTATAGATGTTATTATATTTTCTATAAAATTAGTCAAAGTAAAAAAAAGTTTGATTGATATAAATTTTATGAATTGATTCTTTCAGAAACAGAGGGGTAATAAATAGCAGTGTGTATATTTAAGTTTAGAAAACAATAACACTTGGCACATCAAAATTTACTACTCTTTTAAGTGGACAGACCGAATAATTGGTCCCCGTACTTTTAGAACCAAAAGGTCGGTGACCTCATGACGCACAAAAAGCACATCTAACACCTTAACCTCTCTCCAAAGTGCATCTCTATCCAAACCCATCTAAAATGAACAAAAAAAAGGGCACCATTTTAGTATACAGCAAAACACGACCGAAGCTGTTCGAGTAGGGGCTAGCTGGTGCCTAGCAACTATATAATGTGATCTCACCATTGATGACCATATAGAGGAAAAGGTAGCTAGCTAGTGAGGTGGTGTGTCTCCCCTGCTTGGAATTTTGGATAGAGACTATGTGGTGGCACGTAGGGTTGGTGATTTGGAGAGCACAAAGAGGAAGCTTTTTGGAAACTGCACGGTTGGCTGAGGTTCTATTTGAGTCGCTGGAGGCGCTGAGACGATGATGAGGCAACATGCAATGGGGCGGCAGTTTGAGTCAAGCAGCAACACTAGGCTATAGGAAACACACATGCTACCATATCTAATCTAGATGGACTTGTTATTCTCAGTGCTCCACATATTTTCGACCAATGTTTTTTTTTCTAAAAAAACTTGCATGATTTTCGTCAAAAACAAAACTTGCATGATGATTGCTTGTGTTGGTATAAATCTGCAGAACGCTGTGTTTCAATTTTCAAAGTATGGTTTCGCTAACATTGTACGTATGCATATACACTGTATTTTGAGTTTCTAGAGTGGTATTGGAAACATCTGATATTCGAACGACAAAAGTTACGATATGAAGGTAATCTATTGTCTTATTTTAATAGCTTAAAAAAAAACCCTCATGTTCACTGAGAGGGCTAGGAGGTTAAGTTAAACAAAAGAGTTTATTACTAATGCCCTGTTTCGAACTGCTTGTCACAGTTCGTACATGATTCAAGCAAAATTGCACATGGTGCTAAGCATGGAGAGACAGAGGACCCCTTCATGAGTGAATGAAGGTCCTATTTGGAACTGCTTGTCACGGTTCATACAATTTTCGAACAAAATTGCAGGGCTCATGGTGCTAAATAATGGAGAGATAGAGGACCCTCCCATGAGTGTATTGAACCATCTGTAGACCGACGTATCAATATGTGCAACATTTTTACTAGATAGGACATCCATAAGGAGCCATTGAAATCAGTTTTTATTACTAGATAATTAAATATGTATTTAATAAGTTAAAATCTTGTTTAAAATAAAAAAATATTAAACACCATTTGTTGTGCAAACATATTTGAACAAAATTTGTTTCACAACTTTAATTAGGATCTATATTTATATATTTATTGTTGTTTTCATGTATTTTGCAAGATCATGCATGCATATGTACGTGATATTTCTGGCAAGGGATGCGACAGAGAGAACCAATTAATGCAATCAAACAAAGAAAAAAGTTATTTGTAAGAAATCAATTTCAATGGAAATTCCAAATGTTGTAATAAAAAAATATGATGTACTATGCGCACGAATTATTATTTTTTGAATCACGTACCCCTTCTGACCAGACATAAGGCATCAGATAGTTCGTCGTCACACATGTGCTCTTCTAATAGATTGGGAATCAAAAGTTGGTCTTAGATTTTTGAACCACAGACAATCCAAACATGCATTTGCACGAGGGTGATAATCATCTTCATCCTTACAAAGGAATGGATGGATGTGCCGCCCCCGGCCCACTTCAGGATATGAGATCATTGTGGGCGCCACCCTATCTGGTCTCCTGCCGGTATCCCGACAAGTCAGTCGCTGGCGCCATCGCTTGCTTGCTTCATCCAGCAGTGCAGTGTCTGTTTTCTTTTCCAATTTTTGTAGACCAATGAGCTGATTTATGTGAAAGTATGACTAACATATATACTCTGCATCTTGAATATATATTCACTGGCTTGTTATATCAGTCATTGATGTTTGCAACTGAAATCTCAAGAAAGGCGCTCTATATTCTCATGGTCATTTCTCTGAAATTTCTAGCGAATGCAACTTGCTTAGACCTAAAAAAGAACTTGATTATCTACCACTTCTAGCTAAAAGAACCCGTGCGTGTAATTTTCTCAGCTTTGTAGTTGTAGGACCGGGTCGTACTTAATAAGTAGTAGCACCGAATCCTTATATATAAAAATGAAAAAAGAAATGGTCATTCCCATATAGCTTACTTTATGCCTGGATTTTGCACCAGATAAAAAAATTCATCTAGGCCCGGCCGGGCCGGCTGCACGTTCAGCGGCTACACGCGGGGTTGTGTACAGGGCTCGGAGACCACAGACAGACCCGCCAGCTGACCTGGGGACGCGACCCCGACGTGGAGCAAATCATCGGCGGCCACACCCGGACGGGCGCCGCACCCGCACGCTTTTTAACGGCTTTTGTTTCCCACCGGCGGTTGGTTGTTTCGTTGTCCGCTAATCATGTCATTAGATTTTCTTTTGGTTGGGTGATGGCTTCAAGTCAATGCAAATCTCTACGGGGTTTAGACAATCCAAACCCGTGATGATTGATGTTTAGAGAGACGGTAATCAGAGCCGGGCTCAAGTAATAATAAATTAACGATGATAGATTAGGGATGGATCCGTTCAGTAGCATTTGAGCCTGGAATTATACTCAAGGGGCACCGGTAAAAAAAAGACATGTAAAAACTAAATGCAACTTAACTCGTTAGGTTTTATACGGTGATTGTTGGGATTAATTCATTGACTTTAACGGGTGTTGGCAATTTCTTATATGTATCTAGGATCCAAGAGAACGCGAGAATTTTTTTCATGTTCCTACGTTTTTCTTATGAAAATGAACGGATTCCTGGACAATTTCTATGCAAATCCTATAAAATTATTGTGTTCCAAACATGCTCTAAACTCTATTTTTCAGCGGTAAGTGACATGCTCATTAACATTAAGACGCCTAGAGTGACTTCGTAAATTTTGAGTAGCGACTCAGTCTGTTTCATTGCCATAATTTTATAATTTAGTTATGTTTTATATGATTTTATTATCTAAAAGATACTTATATATATATATATATAATTTTTTATATAATCTCTCTTAATATAAATAAAAAATATTAAGTCAAACTACTAATTTTAGTTGTTGTGAAATATAGGGGGGCCATGGCGCCCCTACCTGTGGAGAAACTTACATTCGCCGCATCAGTCACTCCTTCATCGATGGCGTTCTCTTCAGCCGTCGATGGCGTTCTCTTCAGCCGCGGAGGTGCGCGTCACTACGATCCCGGTAGCAATGGATGTGGAGATTATCCTAGCCCTCCAATTGCGAATTAGCCCCGAGACAAATCGCAGTAGAAGAAATGCAACTAAACTTATGCCACCTGCGGCAAGAGCAATTAGTAAACATTCTTCAAGTTCTCACATCTTCCTCGCATTCTTGACACTCCGCGACTGCATGACCGAACTGGTTGTGTTGGGAGGCCTAGGGGTGGTGATGGCGGTGGGAGGTGGAGCATGAGCGAAGGAAGGACGGCCGTAACGGCCGTGACCGCGACACGGAGGCGGGTGAGCATGACGTCTTCGGTGATGATCAGCTATGAAGAAGGTGGCCGCCGGAACGCGTTCCTGATCAGCCGGAGGAGCAACGGTGCGCCCAGCCGGAGGAAGCGGAGGAGCAGGGGTGGAGGCCGCCGGAACGCGTTCTTGCTCAGCCGGAGGAGCAGCGGTGTGCTCAGCCGGAGGAAACAGAGGAGCAACGGTGGAGACAACAGCTACGGGTGCACATTCCTACTCACGGGCAAGAGAGCCACTACCGCAAGGCTGCAGGATTGCCGTGTGAGTAGCACGATGAGCATAATGACAGTTGCCATGGTTGTTGTCGAACTCTGTGTCGTGGTTACTCATTATTTATAGACTAATATAATACAGACAAACTAGCCAGTGTGACAGTGGCAAAGCTAGGAATTATACTAAGAGGGCCGGTAAAAAAACCCGACATGTAAAAACTAAATGCAACTTAACTCGTTAGGTTTTATACGGTGATTGTTGGGATTAATTCATTGACTTTAACGGGTGCTGGCAATTTCTTATATGTATCTAGGATCTAATAGAACACGAGAATTTTTTTTCATATTCCTACGTTTTTCTTATGAAAAAGAACTGATTCCTGAGTAATTTCTGCGCAAATCCCATGAAATTATTGTGTTCCAAACATGCTCTAAACTCTATTTTTCAGTGGTAAGTGACATGTCCATTAACATTAAGACGTCTAAAGTGATTTCGTAAATTTTGAGTAGCGACTCATTCTGTCTCATTACCATAATTTTATAATTTAGTTATGTTTTATATGATTTTATTATTAAAAGATAATATATATATATATATATATATATATATAGAATTTTTTATAAAATCTCTCTCTTAATATAAATAAAAAAATACTAAATCATACTACTAATTTTAGTTGTTGTGAAATGTTTGGGGGCCATGACCCCTGCCAGCCTCTCGTTAGCTCCGCCACTGGCTGGAACTAAAATCTTAGATATATTTATCATGATTAAATACGTAGAGAGACACAATATGTACTTGAGTTCGTCATTTGCAGAACCTATGCATGACTTCCTTGTAGTATATATGGATGTTTTCATATATGTGTATATAATAAATATCCTTATTTGACCTTATTAGCTCGTAAAAAATCTCAGAACACATCTATGACTGAGGCCTCGTATAGAATTCAACATCAGCCGGTCACTATGTACGTGATCCGATAGGGATACTGATACACCGTATTCATAGCGCACATATATACTTCTTTTTTATTTATTTTTATTAGAGTTCGAGGGCACATGGGTCTTTCAATTGAAAATCAAGATACCATAGGTCTGTTATAGCAGAGTAAGACCACCACACCAAGGCACCAAGCTCCAGCCAGAAACTAGCTGGGGCATCGTTCACCTTCATTTTTTTTTATCTTATATATGTTTATATTTTCTCGTATTAGACTTTTATATGTTCCATAATAACGAGAATTTTTTTTTTACATCAACAATCATCAGGAGTATGTTGGTGCCCCTTATGAAACAGCAAGACGAGAGGGCACTTGTCACAAAAAATCTTCAGCTGTAGTTGTCGTTGTTGCTCGCCTACTTCAATAAGGACAGTGACGAATCTCCAGAAGATTTGATAAGATCTCTTTTAACCGTGGCAAAGAATCTAAAAAGGTGAAAAAGTAAGAAAACTGCAAAACGGGGTCGTAAGTAATTTCCACGCCAAAATTCAAAGTCGTCCATGATTTGGTACTTGTCGAATCAAAATATTTTTTATAGTCACTGTGTACAAACACACTTGGCAACTTTGCAAAAAAAACAAAACAAAACAAAAAACAAAAAAAAAACTCAACCCCGTTTGGCCAGTTGATCGAGCCCTGGCTGGCTGGACTAACGAGCCAGACTTGTTCTGGGCGAGTTCGGCTCGACTTGTTATCATAACGAGGCAGAAAGTTAGCTTGGCTCTACTCGTTTACGAGCTCGTTAGGCTCACGAGACATACAAAAAATGTATAATATATGTATTTATTTAAATTTTGTGAATAATAATAATATAAAAGTTGTTTAGTCATAAGTTTTAAATCAAACAAAAAATAATATATATTAATATATTATAGTACTATACTGTACATATATTATCCATACTTTATATTATACATAATGCATCCATAATATGTTATTGATTATCTATAATCCATTTAAAAACAAAATAAATTCATATAATCTCAAATTTATAAAGTCAAAGTCTAATCATTAATTAATTGTAAACTGTAAAACATGAAGTCTTATAAAACTAATAAAGTTTAGGGTTAATAACTTTGGTTTATTAGGCTCATGAGTCAGCTCGAGCCAGCTTGCGAGCTGACTCGTTAACTACACGAGCTAAAGTGTTGGCTCAGCTTGTTGAAAAATACTAACTGAGTCGAGCGAGTCACCAAACTGCGATCATTTCATGTAGCCTTTGCTCCATACTCAACTCAACTACGGCATCGGTAACATAATTTCGACAATAACATGGGAGCGCACACAAGATAAACGAACAAAATACTATATAGGTTCCAACTCCAACCGTGGATCACTTGATAACACGGCTCTGTTCAAATGGTATAAAAAAGTCGTTTGATTCTAGCTGATTGAATAGTGTTATGTGAGAGAGAATAAACTGAAACAAACTGAAAGTAATTCAAACGTGCTCTACTCCAGTAGAATAATTTAACCTATCTACTCGCGTCAAACTCATGAATCACGATCACCTCACGTTTTTAGCGCGATCCGCCTGTAAGCCGTCCCTCGCTCAAGAACATATATGTCTCGGCTTAATCAACTGTTTTCGCATGAAAAAAAAACATGCATCGATCGTTCGTGTGCGCTCTTTAAACGTGACACGAGAGCTAATTTTGAGCTCAAGTCCATGCATTTGGAAGATAGATGATTGTGGTTGCAAGTGAACATCGTCAATTTGCCCGGTTTTAGGATTGGTAAACTAACCGCAACAGACAGTTCAGTTAAATGGGGGCGGTTGGTAGATCGCAAGCTGATCATTGAGCCCATCAGGCTCGCTCCTGATCATGACCATTATCGATCATGCATGGTACAAATTAAATCATAGTAATGCATAAATATTAGTTCCCCATCTCATCATCATCATTCATCATCTAATACAGTAGTAAGTAGTATAGGTGTATAGCATAGCTAGGTTGTCAAGAAATTAAATGTCAACTGGTGCAAATTAATAGGAGTAGTAGCTGGCCACATCAACGTTATTGTCAAAAGTGAGGGGAACAACCCAAGTGGCAACAAGTGCCCCAAGCAACCTACCCAGAAAACCCAACTGGTTGCTGATCTTGCCTGTGAGGAGGCCGCGCACCAATGTGTTGCGGTGCTCGGCCCCGCGTCATCTTCCTTTTCCCCTTGTGAGCAAGACACATGGGGGCCACGGTGCAATGAAGCACAACCCCTTTGCCGCCATTAGTTGGTGTGTCCATCTATGCCATGCTTCTTGGTGTCAAAGGATGCAGATGGCAGGTAAATGGGGGAGGGCCAGTAGTGCTGCAGGCTGGCTGTACGTGATCCGATCCCTGTGCATGAAAAACTATAAAAAGGCCGGCATCTCATGTGTTATGTTGAAGGATGCTGGCCCCCCAGACTACACAGTACACACAATGCAATGCAAGCACGTACCGTTGTCCTTGGAGCTCCAATTAATAATAATCATGTGAAAAGAATCCCAGAAGCGTATGATGACCGATCGATTTGGTGGTGCACCACATTCATCTTGGATATATACGTACGTGTAATAAGGCAGCGAAATGTACATATATATGGCAATATATCACCGCTACAAAAGGTGTGTGTGTATGGCTGTATGCCATCATACTTACTAATAATTGGTACGTAGGGTATAGCATAATTATAAGGCGTTCCTACTGCACTAAAATAATGGCCGTGCTGCTCCGTCTTGTATGGTGGTTGAGAATTAAGTCAGCCAATGCAAGATGCTAGCTAGAATGTGGGAGGGAAACAACATGTGAAGGCAATAATGTTTGCTACATTGGAAAGATTTCGATTGGCATGAAAATTATTAGTTATTAAGACCAATGTTTCTGCATGGCCTCCACAAAATTAAGCCAATTTGCGTGTTCGTGCACAACCCGCTTTGTATCCTTAGTTCCTTACAGCGCACACAATTAATCAAAGTTGTTTATCTTTTGCTCTCTCTCTCTCTCTCTCTCTCTCTCTCTCTCCTCATTTCTCATATTCTAACACAATATATTTGGTACTTCGTCTCTTTATATAGTTGAATAGATTACTAGTTACCAATTACTGTATATAAGTTTCCATCCATCCCATTCATAATTTCTTCTTCTTTGCATTGCATGCCATTCATTTTTACATGCTTTTAGTTAAAATTACCCCCCATTTGTTCATATTTTAACATGATACTTGTATAAATATTTCCTTATCTTTATCTATTTATTGTACTTTTTTTACCAATTACTTTATATATTTTTTGTTGCCATGCAATTATAGTTTTCTCCTTTTTGTGGCGCCTCCATACGCTTTGACACATGTTGTATACATAGGTTTGGATTGTGACACATATCGTGAATGTTTATCTTGAGTTAGTTCTTTTACTATATAATTAATATGGAAGAAGTGGATAATTCAGAAGTTAATTTAGAAGCTACTTTAGATTATATAGGCAAAGGTAATTTAGATAAATATTAGGGACTTATTCTAGTTTGTTTTTATAATGGCGAGGATGGATAATTTAGATACAAATTCAGGGTTACTTGGACTATTTTTATATAGGAAATTGTGTGTGTGTGTGTGTGTGTGTGGGGGGGGGGGTTCTTAAAAGAGTATCATTCTCACTACTCGTTAAGTCAAATATTTTCAACTTTATGAGAGTATTAATATTTATAGCATATAATTAGTATTATTATATTAATCATTGAATAATTTTTTCATAATAAATTTATTTGGAATGTTGCTAACATGTTTTACAAATTAGTAAAATTTAAGAAAGATTAATTAGCACGAAACTCTATGCAACACTATTTTTGGGACGAAGGAAGTATATCCATGGTATTGTTTTTAATGACCAGTCTCTATTAAATTACTGGCTAGATTTTTCTTGTGATTTTGTAAGCATTTATATGATTTATATTTTTTTTTCTAATACGTTTCATCAGTGTTGACTCGGATGCTCAAAAAGAGTCTCCAGCTAGAAAGAGTAGTTTATCTTTTCTATCAATCCAAGTGGATTATTATTCTGTGCATGAACTTGCACAACTAGCAAAACGTTCGACCCATACGGTGGTACGACGATTGCAGGTACCTTTTTGTATTATATATATAAAAAAAAGTCGGTCATTGCCAAGAAAAGTACAAGTGTTTCTAAATATAATGCTATTTTTTTGAAAAAAAATCTTATGTGCATTTAAATATGTGAATTTCTCTTGTATATTTTTGGGCACGACATTAAAAATAAGAGTTGTTTTTTTGTTTTGACATCCTCATTTTTTTATCCGAACACAAATTAGACCTAGATATCTCAAAAAAGTATGTACGGATATAAAGGTAAATAAACTAGTACTTCCTCGACTCAAAATTACAAGTCACTTTGATTTTTTTATATTTTATTTTGCTAGGTATCCATGTAGATATGATATATGTTTAGACAAAATAATACAATAGATGTATAAAAAAATCAAAATTATTTGTAATTTGGAACTGATGAAGTATACTTCACTTGATAAGCATTCCATGTGCCGTGTTTAGCCAGCATATAAACTATATTGTGCTTCACAGAATGTATACTCTCTTCCTCCTTAAATATTTATCTTTTTTATTTTTTTTTAAAAATAACTTTAATTAATTTTATATAAAAATACATAATTAATATTATTAAATAATTTTTATATTTAGTTTTTTAATAAATTTATTTGGAGACATAAATATTACATGTATTTTATATAAATTTAATCAAAGTTATGATATGGAAATTCAAAACGGCAAATAAAAAAGATTGAAGGAGTACTGTACGTTATAAAGCTGCATGACCCATCATTATCGTACACATGGGTGGATGCAGTGGTATTACCCAACTTTTTCATGTATTCTTGAGTATATATGTATGTATATTTGTCTATATCTACACATGGTATTAGAAAGCCAAAAAAATTTTCTTATTTTTTGTCTAGCTTATCCGTGTGTATTTTTTCATCATTTTTTTGTTAGCTCCGTTGTTTCTTGCTTATTAGTAATATGTTTCATTGTTTCTACAAATCGAAATTTAGTTATATATTTTCCAATCCCTTTATCTATTGACTCAACATTGTCCTACTAAATATAAGTCTAAATCATATCTTGCTTCTAATCCTATTTTTAAGACAAATCTGAATATACACGCCACAACACTTATCAACGTGGAAATCAAGTTGAAGTACTTTCTTATTTCTTTCAAAACTTTTAAAAGTTAGCGCGAATCTTATAATTGCTTTTTTACTTTTCAGAAGATTCTTGTGTGTATTTCACTCAGTAATTTCATTCAAAACCTAAACTCATGACACACGCTTATATGAGTTACAATCACCCACAGGTCACAATGGTAAAAAAAATAGGCTATCAGTCTGGCTCTAAAACCTCCCACCTTAAAGGTCGGGGCACTGGATCCATGAGGTCTCTTCACCCCTTCCGTCCTGGACCCTGACATCCTCACGCTCTATCCCGATAACTCGACCCAACTTGTTGACTCATCAATTGTGCAAATGAGTGAGTCATTGGTGCGAAGTAATTCCTTAGTCTCTTTTCCCAAATCGATAACGTTAGCGGCTAGTGTGTTTTGTCAGCGGCTTTTAACGCAGAAATACCCTAGGTTGAAATCATGGCTCCGCCACTGATGGTACAGAATCCACGGTGCACACGCGGTTGGATAACAAACACCTGCAGTCGATAGTTGTATTCCGTTCCGTTACTCTGCCTCCGCCTGTTCATATCCCTGACAGGCCATGTGGTGAACAGGGCGACACGCAACGCAAAAGGACCCTGCAGTCGCGGACCAACCAAACGGACACAGCTGATTGAATAAATCACTCCGGTAGTTAATCCACGCTTGGGTCTTTTTAAACTCAAATCCCCTTTAATATGTCAACCCCTTTTAAAAACTCAAATCCTTTTAAAATTTGTAGTTTATTATTCATGGTGGGAAATTTATAAAAATAGGACAATGCTACGGTACAAATATTACTTCCTAGCTCAAATGAATCTCAACCATTGATTTTCTAAATTTTTTTGAATTAATAAATTAATTAATCTGAGAAAAAAAAAGAAACATTGTTATACCACCCGACAGGCAAGAGCACACGCACGGCTCCTTCCTTTTAGGCCTTGTTTGGATGAGCATGGATCTTCCTCAAACAACATGTATTGCAGTGTGTTTGAACTAATATCCACTTCAATCCACTCCAATCCTTGTGATTTGAGTAAGATCCATGCGCATCCAAATGGATATCTTTCCCTTTGCCCTTTGCATGAAAAATATGTTAAGTGTTTGGTAATAAATAAAATACATGTATAAAAAATATCAGTAATCAACATATATATTAATTGATCTATGAACTTTAGCGATAAAAAATGTTATAAAATACAAACTCGATTAAAACTGTATCACATAATCGAGTAGCTTTATAATAAACCATATAGTTGTTACGTATATTGAGCATATAAAGTGACTATATACAGTTTCGTATGCACGTAAAATTTATTTTAACCATTTAAAAAAAAAAATCTAATTTGGTCATGTACGTTTGGCACTTATGCACATAAATTTCACGTATGTTGGATTTAGGTATTCACACGTTTATTGCACGATTATACGCGTATCGGTATTTAACTTTGAACTAAAATAGTGTAAATAGTTCTTCTGAATTTAATTTCACACGTATTTGATCTAAATTCACTCACGGTTTCATACATGCACACATGATAATCCATCCATGCTATCACCTCACGTATGGGCATGCACATGCAAATCACTAAGATTAGCACCGATCAATCAAATCTAAAAAAAGATTTTTTATATCTAAACTTTCCTTGTTTGTCTTATTTTACAAAATACAAATTATATATTTCACATATTACCTCCTATGAGGTAATAGATGATCGTTACCGTCCGATCGAAATAAATGAACGGCTCACAGTTATTTGGAGGTCAGCAAAGCCCATCAAAATATTATTTAAATATCAATTTAGTTAATTATAAAGGTATTTCCATTACCTTCTTAAGACCGTGGTGTTGTATTGGTTCACTTTGGTTGCACCCATTCGGTTATGAATATGGGAGACTGAAACTCTTTTGTTCTCTAATTAAAAAAATATCTTTCTCTTGCTTCTAAATTAGCCTTTATATGCATACACCCGTGTTAGTACACCCGTAATGTCTGCCTCATAAGGCTAACTCTAAATATTTTTCTTATATTTTATAATAAAAGAAGAAGAAAACTAATTCCTAGTCAAGAACTAAGTACATATACAAATTCTAAAATTATATTTAAATCTAATTTTAATATGAATCATTATTAAAAGCTAGCACTATTGGATAAATGGATTTAGAGATAGTAACTGTACCATTATTGGGTGATCTAATCAGCACGGCACCGAGATTAATCAGCCAGTCATGGATGCGTGTAACGTGAACTCCGGACCTATCATTGTAAAGGTGTCGCAGGATTGAGCAACAGGCCCTGTCCCACAGTCCTGAAGCTCTTTTCCTATGTTCTTTTTTTCCTCTCATTTTCCAGAGCCAGTGTTCGGTGTCCGATGTGGAAAGCAGTTACTGTGAGGTGGTGTGGAAAGAGGGCAACAGCCAACAGGCCAAGTCCAACCTGCTGGAATTTGTGTGACGAAGGTGCGGCGGCTGCACGATTGACGACAGCTAAGATGGTTGTGTCATTTAAAATAGAATCTTCTCTAAAATGACTCTAACTTCTAAGAAATTTTACACAATATAACAAGAAACAGTTTTTTATATTTTTCTTTTCTTTAAAATGAATTAGAGCTGGCGAAACT
>CM039139.1:15697694-15712041 GCA_022036555.1 Microstegium vimineum
TTAGCACCTCGTTATGTCGGTCCATTCCCAGTTTTGGAGCGCATTGGCAAGGTGGCTTATCGTCTTAAGTTGCCTGAAAACCTTTTGGCAGTGCATGATGTGTTTCATGTATCCCAGTTGAAGAAGTGTCTTCAAGTTAAGGATACAGTCATTGAAGTTGAAGGGGTCCAGTTAGAACCTGATGTGACATACTCCGAGTATCCTATAAAGGTTCTTGATCGAAAAGATCGAATTACTCGTTGCAATACCATCAAGTTCTACAAGGTTTAGTGGAATCAACACTTAGAGGAAGAAGCTACTTGGGAATCTAAAGATTATCTTTTAGAGAATTTCCTAGAGTTTTATGTTTCTATTGTTTGAGCTGTTTGTAAAACCTAGTCATAGTTGTAACATGAGAAATGAAAAAGAGAAGGTGTTTGACACATTTACTTTTCTATTACTTTGTTTCACTCCTAAATCTCGGGACGAGATTTCTTTAAGGGGGAAGGGTTGTAACACCCGTGGTGTTTAAGCACTTAACTAAAATTTGATCATGACATCATATGCATTAAGCATCATTCACTTGATTGAGAACCTTGCTATGCATTGAACTAAAATGACTTTACTTGGTTGAGTTTGATTCAATTGTTTGAATGATGACCATGTTTTCAAATCCAAAATTTTCAAATTTAAATCCAAACCCTAATTTCCAGAGGGGGTGGATTAAACCCTAAACATGATTTTCAAAATCTAAAAAGAATCTGCATATGGTTGTTTAACCAATGTGGTAGAGCACAGTTTGAATTGCAATTGTTGTGTTTACAGTTTTTCAAGTGTTATTTAAGTTTTTAGAGTAATTCAAAAGGGGGTAAATCTTTTAAAAAGGGTTTCAAATTTCAAAAATGCATTTTCATTTCTAGGCCGAATTTGAAAAAGTGCATATTGTCAAAGTTGTAGATCATGAAATTTTAAGCAACTTTGGTATTCAAAGTTTTCATGAAAACCCTTGGAAGCTTGAGCAATTTGCAAATCAATCCCAAGGGCAGTTCAGGCATTTCATCAAACATCTACATGGCGGCGTGGTGTTCATGGCGCCAACACCTGTCCGGCCAGCTGTCGCCGTGCCAGCGCGCCTCCTGGCCGCAACATGCGTCCCATCGTGTGCGTGGCATCGTCGCGCACACTCCACACTCTTCAAAACGACACGACGACCTCCCCTTGCCTCTCTTTTCACGTCCGCGCCACGCTCTGCTCACGCCACCGCAGGCGCCATCGTCATCGTCAAGCTCGCGTGAGCTTTCCATCCACTGCCAAGCTTCCCATCCACTGCAATGGCTTTCGCCTTGACCTAGTGCATCTCCCGCGCGAGTCGGTTGAAGACGCTGAACCCCCATTCGCCCGGCGCGACATCGTCTTCCTCGGCTCCGGCGAGAGCGCCGCCGCTCTGGTCCGCTGTCGTCCCGGCTATCTAGGAGCCACATTGCTTTTTCATCTTTTGTTTCTTGTTCTTGGTTCGTCGCTGATCCTCGTCGGCCTCTCCTTTTCATCTTTGGTGCTCTGCAGCTCCGGGAACATCGACGTTGCCGCTCGGCTCCAGTTTCCGCCGGCACGGTCTTCGTCGCCAGCACTCTCTGCTTCACCTCCGACCAAATTAGGGCGAGCTTCCTGACCGGGGTAAGCACCTCAAGCTTTCCGCCCACTTGGTTGTCCTTGAATCGAGCCGTCGAGCTCTGTCCACGAAGCGCCGCCGCGGTTCATGGCCGTCGTGACGGTGCGCTCGTCGGTAGGTCGTAGTTGATCGTTTTCTTCTCTGAGTCTTGCGCTAGCTTCGCCTAGCCATCGTGAGTCCAGTCGCGGTGTTGGTTGTTCGAGCGCATGCGTCATTTGGCCAGCGTATGTCGCGTGGATCTCGGTTGTGCGCCATCGTCGCCGGCGAGGGTCCCTCGGTGGGTTTCTGTCCCATTTTCTTGGTGTGTTTTCTTCGCGTTACCTTCCTGAGTCGGTTGCGATGCTTGGTTGAGTCTGGTTTGGTCTGTGCTCACCGGCGCATGAGCGGTCGAGCTCGAGTCGCCGCCATCACCGCCGGTGAGGTCAATTCGAGGGATAGAGTGGGTCGTGTCTTACCTTGTTGGGTTCGGGATGAGGCGTAGAGTCCAACGCAAGAATCGGTTTGCCGTTTGGTTCACCGTCGGCGACGCGCCACCGTGTTTCTTGGTCATCGACGCCGCTGCTCTGGCACTGGCTCCCTGACGCGCGGGACCCAGGCGTCAGTGAGAGAAACGAAGGGTTTTCCCTTTTTCCAGTTTTGAACAGTTATGTTTTTTGTTATTTTTGTATGTTTATTTCTGTGCATAATTAAATTCTTCAAATTTTTTTGTATGCTCTCTGTGATGTGTAGTATTTAAGAAAAGTATAAAATATCCATGTTCAGTACATTTTTAATCCTATAAAAATGCTCAAAGTAATTAAGAAATGACTTTTCCATGATTTTTCATGCTCTGTATATTGCTCCAAAAATTATGAGAATTTTTGTGTAACCTTTATACACTGATACCTTGCCGTACAAAAAGTTTGGGAATTCTTGGATGAACTATTATATATGGCTAATTAGTTAATTAGGTTTTAATTAAATAGGAACCCTAATCCTTTTAGGTTTTGTGTGATTTTGTGTTGTTTGATGCTTATGGTCATTTATCCAGTGACAACCACAGTATGAACATGTTTTATTTAGTGTTGTTTGCTCAGCTCTTTTGGATATAATTATTAACTTAGATAATCAAGTTAATTAGGATTTAATTAAATTGTTTTATGCTCTAGTTTTGTTTTCCTTCATGAAGGGAAGTTGTGCTCATGGTTGTAATATGTTTTGTTCATCTTTTAAGTGCTTGCTTGAATATTGTTAAGCATCATATCTATTATTCCAAGCATCATCTAAGCATATCATTATATCCTGTAGATATCTCGTTGGTTGGGTTGGATAACTTCCTTGGTGAAGGGGGTTTTCCGGTTGTTGAATCTGAGCCAGAACTTGTGTATCCCTCCAACCAAGGCAAGCCCCGGTGCATTCAAACTTTTCTTTGTATTTAAAATGATTGCTTTAAATACATTTATGGTTATATTATTACATTATCGTACTTTATTAAATTCCTACTTGATGCATAGCCTTATCCTTGCGTTATTGTACCTACACCTTGACACTTGTTTTAAGATGCTAACTTTGGCTAAAAATGCTTAGTATGCTTAGAACTTTTAAAGTAGGTGATTTCCGGTCACTTATCATAGCGTATTGCTTCGGCAAATGGTTATGATTTTTTGGGAGGAAGGAATGTTGTTGGAAGTAATAATCGGGACCAGGCGGACACGGTGTTTGGGAGCCATCAGTGGTGACTGGTGAGCGGGTTCTTTCCGCCTGTGTCATTAGGAACCGTCCGGTGTGGGTGTCCAAGAGTTGTGACTTTGGAGTACTTATCATATACCTTTGGGAAAGCTGGACTCTGGCTAATCCAGTCTAAAGGACAGTTAACCCGCACTGAGAGTGGAGAGATGGCGAGAGTAGTGTGTACCCTCCAAGTTCGAGGAACTGGATGGAGGTGTACTATGCTCTCGGGTGGCGGGACCCCATTCTCGGATGGAGGATCCAGGGAAAAGTAGTCATATGCGTGCTTTAGTGTTGTATATGTCATGTGATAGGGAAGTCCCAGCTAGGTTTAATCGATTCGAATCGTCATGTCCCTTGGGTATGGAAACACGACTCTGACTACCACATCGTAGTAATACACTTAAACTGGATACTTGTTGGTTTCTTTCATGGATGACTTATTACCTTGTTATTGATCATACATCTAGATTGGTTCTTGAGTAATCTTATGAACGAATTAAATGAATTTTAATTGTTTTATAAAATGCTCATTTATGCAAAATACTTGATTCTTGCAAACCCCGCCTTGAATCCTATCACTTGCATACATTTTGTCCACCAAATATTTTTCTTTTGTTGGATAAGTCTTGTTGAGTACTCCCGTACTCAGGGTTTGTTAACCCCTGTTGCAGATGAGGGCCACAGCCCGGTCTATGTGGCTTTGTGTTGTATGACCGTGGTCACTGTGGCTGAAGATGATGAATGAAAAGTCTTTGCTTGACTCTTGGGCAAGAGTACCTCGGTTGCTTTGTTTAAACTCTATCAGCAGCTTGATGTAATAATATCGTATGACACTTAAGTTATGTTTCAAAACTTGTGGTTTGTAATATGACTTCAAATTTCTGCTACTTTGATGTAAATTAAATTATTGTATTACTTCTGCAATGTTTGTGATGAGTTGATCCTGTTCGGAAAGAGGTGAATGACCCGCTGTAAAGTGGTGACACCTGACGCGCTAATTAAGACTTGGATCATTTGTCTTGGATTAAGTCGGATGGACATTAATCCTGGCAAGTGGGCCCTATTCTTAAGAGGTTCTGTCACACGCAGGGGGCCCTGAACAAGCTCAAGCGCGCCCATACTCGTCCCACCAACGAAACGCGAAGCTCTCCTCCTGTACATTGCCGCCACCACCCAGGTGGTGAGCGCTGTCATCATCGTTGAAAGAGAGGAGGAGGGTCACGCGCTAAAATTCCAACGCCCGGTGTACTTCATTAGCAAAGTATTATACAAGACTAAGACCAGGTATCCTCAGATCCAGAAGCTCCTTTACGCAGTCCTCATCACGCGAAGGAAGCTGACCCACTACTTCGACGGTCACCCCGTCACCGTCGTGTCATCCTACCGCCTCGGGGAGGTGATACAGAGCCGCGAGGCCACAGGGCGAGTGGCGAAGTGGGGGCTCGAGCTCATGGGAGAGTTCATCTCCTACGCACCACGGACGGCCATCAAATCCTAGGTTCCCGAGCGTTGGAGAACCAGGAGTGCTGGGTCATGTACTTCGACGGGTCACTGATGAAGACCGGCGCCGGCGCCGGCCTGGTTTTTGTCTCCCCGCTCGAGGTCCAGCTCAAGTACATGATCCATATTTTCTTCCCGGCATCCAACAACGTCACGGAATACGAGGCCTTGGTGAACGGGCTACACATAGCAACGGAGCTAGGCATCAAAAGACTCGGCGCGCAGGGCGACTCCCAGCTCGTAGTCGAACAGGTCATGAATGAGAAACACTGCCACGACCCCAAGATGGCGACGTACTGCCAGGCGGTCCGCCATCTGGAAGAAAAGTTCAACGGCCAGGAACTCAACCACGTCGCCAGGAAGTACAACGAGGCGGCAGACGAACTCGCCAAGTTGGCTTCCGGACGAGGGGCTGTCCCACCCGGAGTTTTTGCCAGCGACCTCCATAAGCCATCCGTCACCTGGCGCACGGATCCCGAGGCCGAGTCCTCGGAGATGCCCGCGGCGGAGGTCATGGACGCCGAAGGAGTGCAAAGTGGCGCGGACGACGCTCCAACCAGCAACGACGATCCCCTTCTCGACTGGAGGATCCCCATCCTGGACTGGCTAATTCGGGAGCGTCTCCCAGCCGACCGAAATGAGGCACGCCGCATCGCGCGACGCGCTAAGTCCTTCGTCATTATCAACCAAGAGCTATACAGGCGCAGCCCTACAGGGATCCTACAATGTTGCATCCCCACTGAGCAGGGCGTGAGCCTACTAGAGGACATACACGCCGGGGACTGCGGGCACCACGTGACCCCCCGCACGATCGTCGGAAAGGCTTTTCGCCAAGGTTTCTACTGGCCGACGGCCGTAGCAAACGCCACGGAGGTATTACGCGCCTGCGAAGGGTGCCAATTCTACGCCAAAAAGACTCACCTACCTGCACAAGCTCTACAGACCATCCCCCTCACATGGCCTTTCGCGGTCTGGGGTCTGGATTTAGTGGGGCCCCTGTCCAGGGCACCCGGGGGCTTCGAACATTTGCTTGTCGCCATCGACAAGTTCTCAAAGTGGATCGAGGTGCGCCCCCTGGCTCAGATCAAGTCAGAGCAGGCAATCATATTCTTCACGGACATAATACATCGATTCGGAGTGCCCAACACGATCATCACTGACAACGGCACCCAATTCACCGGGAAAAAGTTCCTGGATTTCTGTGACAAAAGTCAAATCCGTGTGGACTGGGCGGCTGTTGCGCACCCCCAGACGAACGGGCAGGTCAAGCGTGCTAACGGGGTGATTTTACACGGGCTAAAACCAAGAATCTTCGACCGACTCAAAAAGTTTGGAGCACGTTGGGTTGTAGAGCTCCCAGCCGTCCTCTGGAGCCTCAGGACGACTCAGAGCAGAGCCACCGGCTGTTCCCCCTTCTTCATGCTCTACGGAGCGAAAGTCGTGCTCCCGACCGACCTGGAGTACGGCTCTCCCCGGGTGAAATCCTATGATGAAAACGGAAACCAAGCGAACATGGAAGACGCCATGGATTAGCTGGACGAGGCAAGGGACATCGCCCTACTACACTCGGCAAAGTACCAGCAGGCCCTGAGGAGATACCACGACCGTCGCATTCGAAAGCGCGAGTTCAACGTTGGCGACCTGGTGCTTCGACTTAGGCAGAACAACAAAGGCAAGCACAAGCTCACGCTGCCATGGGAGGGGCCATACGTCGTGGTGGAAGTCCTTCGTCCCGGAAGCTACAAGATCGCCACCGTGGGGCCTGACAGCCAGGTATTCTCCAATGCCTGGAACATCAAAAAGCTACGCCGCTTCAATCCCTAAATACTTCCCCTCGAATCATATACGCATGTATCTTTCCTTTAAAGAGATCTGATAAACGCGACGCAAGTAGCGCGCAGCCCGAACGTCAGAACGAGATGCGCCCAACTCACAGGTTCACGTCTCGCTCGGGGGCTGGAGAAGGGGCTGCTTTTCCTCAGTTTTTTCGAAAGAAAATCGGGCCTCGTTCCGACCTCCCCCGCGGGGCCGTCGCCTCTCGCTCCGACTCTGTTCTCGCCCGAACTCTCTCTCTTCGTCCGCAGAAATGTTTTCTCTGATGTTCGTAGGGACACCGAAGAGCGCACAGCCGGCGAAAATTACCCAGGGCCACATCTACCCTCAAGCACAAGCAAGGGCTCGGACCGACCTCCAACCCAGCTCAGCTGACGCATACAGAGATCGGACGAACGCCTACGCACTGCCACCAATGGGGGCGCCCTATGGGCCCAGGTAAGACAAGGGGATAAGGGCTATAGATGCCTCGACGGCCCACTACGGTCCAGAGATACGGAGGCTGACCCAGCAGGGTTCGAAACGACCGACTCAGGACAACAGAGCGAGGGGCGAATAGGAAATGGACTCGCTAGGGGTCATCAGCCTGGCAATCGGATGCCAAGGTCATTTCTTGGTTTCGTATTTGAGTCTGTTCTTTACAGATGATTGGTTCATGGTATTCCCCCAGAGGAAGGCACCGAGCCCGTGGGACCCGACGAACGGACCCGGGTACTAGATGAAACCGATTTGGGGTGAGCCACGACATGGGCCACTAGTCGGTACCCAATCGAATGGGAACCCGCACCCCACTCAAATTTTCCCAGTACTAGCTCGACGAGCATCCATGGTTCGTCCGCCTCGAGGATAGCATGGTCCGGCTCACATTCCCCCTTCTCGCGGAGAGATGCGCGGCGAACGTATAAAAGACGATACAGCCCTGAGATGATTTCTTTACTCCGGGTAAAGACTCGGGGGCTGGCATCGCACTTCACCACGGTTCTCGCAACCAGGTGAGAAAAAGGTGGGCGTATAAACCTCACGCGTCAGAGGTCCGCACAGGTAAAACAACAAACACACATTACATTTTATACACTAATCCTTGCAAGTGTTTCATGCTTTTTAGGCGCCATAAGGGCTAAAACCAATCATCTGACACCAAACCGATTACAAGATGGACTGAAGGGAGATCCCGGCCGAGGGCCAAAGGAAAGAAGAACAGGACAAGCATCCAATGCCCTGCGTACACTAGTAACGCCGCTCCGAGGGCTGCCTACCAGGCAAAACCCCCAACGAGCTGACTGTCGCTGTTTCGTCTCCTAAGACAAAACAGCAATAGCTCCATCACCTCCCAGACCTACGCGGTCGGCTACGCCACCGGACAGGGGCATGACGAGTTGGTCAAGCATTTGTCCGGGTCGCGCTTCAAGTGCCACGCCGAGGGTACCGTCCCCCGGTTCGGTAACGTCCCGCCGGCTCAGGGAGGGCCTTCACCAGCACCGAAGGGCGTTCAGGACCACCGCCACGAAGCTCAACCAGACATGCGGCACCAGTGCTTACACAAGTGCTACATGATCAGGGCAACCCCTTGCGCGTGCACGGGTGATCCCTGCCTGGTTTCTAAAGCCTCCGAGGTCGGTGTCGTCACGCCCACACCCGGACGCAGCCGGACATGCTGGCCCGAAGGGCCACCGTCTCCCAATAGTGGCGCCGCCACCAACGGGCCCAAGGAACGTTTGGCTCAGAAGATTGTGCGGGCGGACCGCACCCTTGGCCCCATGTGAAGGGAGACGATGAGGAAACGCCACCGTCTCGTGGGATGAGACGACGGGGGAGAACTGCGCACGCCGCAGGGCTCCCCCTGATCTCTCCCGTCCGACAACGCGAGATGATGGCACTTCCTACGTAGAACTTCCTCTGATCTCGATGAGCTCTCGGAAAGGCTCCTCGTCAGGGCGGCTTAAGGGTGTCTCCGACGAGGTATCGGGGGATGAAGATGGGGTGTATCATGATGTGGAATTGTGTGTCTTACCCCGCAGGTGGCCGTCCCTATTTATAGCTGTCGGGGCACCTACGCGGCAACTGGCCCGCAAAGGCTACACCACTTGCCTCCCCCAATTAAACTGCACTGCGTGCCAGCGCCAGTTTCTGAGGGGACGCGGCGGGGCCGTAAATGGCCAAACTGTCCCAAGGTTCAGGGCTCGCCATTCGAAGTTTGACCGGCAGAGAGCGGCGCCCGTGCCGTACCCTGATGGAAAAACATGGCGCACCCGTATTGGACCGACAAGGGGCATCGTCAGGTTCTTTGGGCGACCGCACGGCATCGGCCCGTCCACTTGACCCCGCAATCGAGTGGCAGCACAGCGCAGTGCTGATTTGTCATTTCAAAGCGCATCAGCCCAAGTCCAACAGTGCGCCCTGTGGCAGGGCAGGCGTGCATGCAAAGCTCTGGCTCCGACGTACGGAGTGGTCCTCTCCCTTCCCCGCTACCTCATGGGGAGAGCAAAGGGCCAAGCACTATACAAGTCTACCAGGTAAGCCCTTAGAAGGAAAAATCTTCCTCCTAAGGCCTTGGAGGCTACACCCGGCGGGTGCACTCGCGCGCACCCACCCGAATCCACAAACTTAGCCGAGCACCATAAGAGTTCTCGGAAGCCTCCGGTGTAGTACATCACTACATCGCAGGTTCGGGGGCTACTGTCGGATACCTGAGAATAGGGTACCCTAAATACCGTACTTCGCAAAAACAAAATCACCCTCGGGGGCTCTCCGCCCTGTCCGAGCGGGGGTGACGTCACCCACCCACAGGGGCTCTACGCCTCCAACCAACCAAGACAAGCACCGCTCCCTCAGAGGATCTTCCGCCTCGCCCGAGCATGGATGACGTCACCGAGACGTCATCCACCCCCGGGGGCTCTCCTGCCTCGTCCGAGCCAGGGTGACGTCAGCCGTGATGCCATCCACCCTCGGAGACACTTCCGCCTCGTCCGAGCTAGTGAGGCGTCATCCGTGATGCTATCTGCCCTTGGAGGAGTCGCCGCCACAACCGGCCCGTGGTGTACTGACCTATAGTCAAAAGGTCCACAATACCTCTCGTCCTTAGGGATGGAGCTCCAAGGCGTAAAACGCCATGTCTGCCCCTGTATCCTCCCTACGGTACAAGGTCTTGTGCGGCCTAACCAACGACTGACGTTCACCATCCCCGAGCCATACCTCCGACGAACACTTGCACAGGGATTAGGGCGCTCTCAGCCCTGTACGACGGAACGCGGGGGTGTCTGGCCCTGTGCTGCCAACCCCCGCCCATACCCAAGTCAGGGAACAACGGTGTTCCCAGTCATGGGGCGCATGGCTACAACTCCATCAAGGACGAACAGGACCCGGACGGCGTGCCTACAGGCGTAATCTTCCCCGGCAAGGAAGGCGAACAGAAGCTAAAGCGCTCCCAAGTCGACAGCCCCGGCCGGGCCCACGTTTCTCTCTCTCCCTCTCTACTGTAATCCTCCATCTCTCCCTACGTATAAAGGGGGAGAATGGACCTCCAGTCTCTCTCTCTCGACACTCTCAGAGTCCTCTCGACTCATTCACACACACTCACGCTTGCATTCACACGAGCCCTCACCAGAACCAATAACCTATATGCACGAGACCTGGGAACCAGCTTCTCTCTCTCACCATTGCTTGTAGCTCCCCTCTACGAGCTCTCCACGCTCGGTACCGCGACTCCGCAGAACACTGGACGTAGGGCGTTCGTGCCTGAACCAGTATAAACCGTGTGTTCTCCGAGCGTAACCATCCGATCTCCGACACGCTTAGAAATTTACTCGTTGGCTGTCTAGACCCGCCATTTTAGACACCGACAGTTTGGATCACCATTGATGTGGCTCAAGCTCCACGCGTGGCCCCACTTTCTGCCTCACTAAGGGCATGTTTGGATCTTTTGGTAAATGACAAATGACAAATGGCAAATAAATTTGACAATCTTTTACCACTTTTTAGTGTTTGTATCATATGGCAAATAAGTGGCAAATAGCGAATGGCAAATACAAAGACAATTCTACCTCTAATAATTGCACTCTCATTCACATGTCATACATAGGAGGGAGGGGTATATCTGGGAGGATTTTCTATTTGCCACTCCAAAGCGGCAAATGACGAATGACAAATTTTTGTTCTTTTGCTAGATCCATTTACCAAAAAACAATATTTTTTTTACTCTTTTATCAATTTGCCAATTTACCAAAAGGATCTAAACATATAAGTCACCACCACTTCGTCGGTTCTAGGTCTGCCTTTATGCCCTCTTTCTTGGTCCCGCAAAGGTTTGAGGGAGCTTCACCTTTGCACAGGGAACAATGCCCTTAGACCTGAGTTTTGGTGTAGAACATACGAGATGATTTTTTTACAACGTGTAAAACTGCGCATGAGCTTCCCACTACTGGGTCTAC
Organism: Microstegium vimineum; assembly: GCA_022036555.1. NCBI lineage: Eukaryota > Viridiplantae > Streptophyta > Magnoliopsida > Poales > Poaceae > Microstegium > Microstegium vimineum. The sequence goes on from CM039139.1 coordinate 15,708,813, forward strand.
AAGCTGAGCTTGCTGTTCGTCCGTGATTATTGTGGTAGATTATTCTTAGCTCAAGTGAAAAGTACTTATAATCTTGATACAAAAAGTACTTATAAAAAAAATAACGGTCTGAGGTGGATTATACGATCATCTGTGATTATCGTGGTGGATTATTCCTAGTTCAAGTGAAAAGTACTCGTAATCACAAAAAGAAATACAGATCTTTGGTGGATTATAGGATTATATTGTAATATGATATGTTTTAATGAATTTATAATACTCTACCTCATGATCTAACAGTTTGGATCACAATTAAATTATTTCAGTTAATTATTATTGTAATTAAATAGATCCAAACATGTCCTAGCCAATAACGGGGACCTACGACTGGTACCGACAGGTTCTGGCGGTGTATCTAATAATTATATAATAATTGAATTATAGTGTACTGTAGTAGCATACGAGAATCCCAGATGCTTGAAACGAGTTGAATGGCGCGGTATTGTTTGTCCCAGTGGCACAGATTCTCCACCGCCAGGCCATGAAGCAATCGGTGGATTATTCCCGATTCTTCCCTTGCATCATGGAGACACACGTATAGTACGCGGATCGCGGATAGATGACGACGACCCCGGCCCCGGCCCCGGCCCCGACCGGCAGTTGCTGTAGGCAGAGACAGCTAGCAGCTCTGATGATAGATACCGGACAGCCACATCAACACGCAACAACTAACGTCCATGCACACCGCCCGTCTCTAGCATGCATCCACTCCATCTCTATCGATCGATGGATCAATCACCGACCGACCAAAATTAAACGGAAAGCAAGAAGATCGTTTCCTTCCGCCGTCACGCGCGCCGCGGCCGGCTCATACTCGGCACAAATGCATGCATGCTCTATAGCTGCTGAAACCCAGCAGCAGCGCGGCGCGCGGGCGGCCCCGGCGTCGCCCCGACGGCCCGACACCACCTCCCTTTACGCGTCATCATATGCCGCGTGATAGCTCTCGCTCACGCGCGCGGTCGCGCGCGCCCTCAGCTCACACCATCGGTACGCACATGTTTCCTCCTCTCTCCACCGGTCGATATGCGTGATCTAGAACGAGCGCGACCGGTGGATCGGATCCCGGCAGCGGCAGGCAGGCCGGCCTCATAATGAGGGCGCGCGTATACGTAGTACTGCGTTCCAGAATGACAGCTGATAGATGACGCGGCAGAAACTAATTAACACCCGGCCCCCGCGCGCACGAACGTCATTATCCCGTGATAACTAACGCGGCCATCTGGATCATTTTGACTCCTGGAAAGTGGAAACGACTGATCTGAAAGTTCGGTTCGTCGTCCTGGCCTTGCCCGGGCAGCCATGCAATTCAACAGATGGCTGTGCGCGAGCGAGCGAGGGCGCAAGACCGAGCGGCTGCCGCGCTCTTGCTGTGCCGATAATTATTAGACGAGCAAAAGCGACAGCAATTTGGAGTTGAGAGCCCCGGTACGCGCAATCATTGAGCCGTATATGTATATGATCCACTACATATACTATGCAGATAAAAAAGGGGTGCGCGTGTATACACACGTACGTACACCTGCACACAGATCTATCCAAGCCAAGCCAACAGGGGGTGGCGGCAGAGGCTTCTCGATCGATCTTCTGTACCTGTCTCTCATGTCAGCATCCATCACGACTGTGGTCTGACGTTTACGCACGCTTATTACTAGTATGTGTAGCAGAAGGCTAGAAGCATCTCAATCTCAATCTAAATAATCAGGCGTACACAGGGATCAATCCTCTGACGATCGATGATTATATATCAACCTGTGTGAATGAAACACAAAGAAAAGACAGAGAAGCTACGTACTCCTATATCGAAAAGGGAGCAAGTAGCTAGACCGAGAGGGACAGAGTTACAGCATGCATGCACAAAAATATACATGGATGGATGGATCCAGTAGTAGCGCTAGGAATCAAGCTACGGCTATTTGGACTACCCTATCAAAGCCTATGGTTGATTGATTAGCTGATGGGAACACGAACAACTAAACTTAATAGCCCTCCCTCCGGATCCAGAAAAATAGCTAGAGGATCGGAGGATCGTATGTTACTTGTGACGTACGCGAGCTGAGCTGAATGAAGTGTACGTGGGTATTATCTGCGCGCCGTGGTGGGCGGTGCTCTGCTTGCTGCGTGCTGCTGCTGCTGCTGATCGTCATCATCATCAGCAGGCGGCGGAGTGGGTGAAGGGGTTGAAGAAGTGGTGGGTGGCTGCCTTATTGGGCCTGTCGGGCTCGGCCTTGGCCGCGGCAGCGGGCCCGGCCAGGCGCTCGCAGGACGGGCAGAGGCTCAGCGTGGCGGCAGGCAGCTGCATCTGCATGTAGAACGGCGGCGCCGGCACGCCCGCGGATGACGGCGCCTGCGGCGGTGGCGCTTGTGGGTGGTGCGAGGCGAACTTGAGCGCGCGGAGCTCCTGCAGCTCCCGCTGCAGCCGGCGGTTCTCCTCGGTCAGCGACTCGCAGCAGCGCTTGAGGAGCTCGCAGTCCACCTCCGTCTGCTTCAGCTTCGTCCTGCGCGCGCGGCTAAACCACTTTAATTCATCAACCGTGCGTCAGAGCTTTTTAATTCAGTCCTCCTAAACTAAACACAAGCACATCATCATAATTTTTATCATATCTTCTTCTAGCTAGCTGTTCTGTGGGGCTCGCCGGTTTGCGTGCATGCATGGCATGGGCGCGCAAGCGAGTTCACAAAGATGTTTTTTTTTCAAAAAAAAAAAAAGACATCTTTGTGAATTGTGATGGGCGTGCGTGCGTATCGCGTCATACATACAGTACAGTAGTAGTACTAACCTTGCTCGTCTGTTTTGGAACCACACCTCCACCTGCCGTGGCCTCAGGTTGAGTTGCTTCGCCAACGCGACTTTCTGCTTCTGCTCAAAGCCAAAAGGACGCCCCAACAGAAAGCAAAAGGGAGGATGTTCAGAAATAACAACTCATCATCTCGAATTCTCGACAGGTTGAAAAATCAATAATGAAGAAGAATATCTCTACTTCTTTCTTTGGTGACATATTAAAATGAGTACACATATGAGATAACCAGGAGTAGTATATATGTGGTTGCAATAACCGGCCATGTAGTACGCAGCAGTCGACTAATCGCAGTGCAGCTATTATTTGTGGTGTGTAGCAGTAGCAGTAGCAGCAGCAACGCAACCAGTCAACAATCGATGTAGGGAGTCACCACCAATAATCGAACGTGT
>CM039139.1:15712141-15916010 GCA_022036555.1 Microstegium vimineum
TGAATGAACTGCACCGGCCCTAGCTCGTTCGCTCGCTCCATCGATGATGATGGATCCAGGAATTGGATTGTGTGTGTGTGTGTTTCTCGGATTGAACTGCTCACCGCGCCGTCCTGTCACGATAACAAGCTGACTTGAGGGGCGGAGAACGGCCGGCGTGCAGCAGCCAACAGCTAGCGTTGGAATGATATGCGATGCAGTGTGCAGTGCAGGTGTGAGGTCTTATCTACTTACGTATCTGGGGATTTGGGTGCACCCGCGCGTTATCCTCTCCTCTCGCTGCTTTCTGCCTGCTCATCGGATCGCCCGGGATTTCCGAATATATGCACGGCGCCGAATCCAAATCCGGGTGACGGAAGACGTATGTTGTAACAGTTTGCTGACGGGTGAGTCGGCCTGATTTCACGCGAACACTCACGAGTCAAAGACTCAGGAGATCAGGAGACAGGAACAGAGATTAGGGAAAGAAATTCCCAATTACATGAACTTTGCATCATGTTTTCTCCTACCCATCTGCAGTCCAAGTAGTGGCAGAGGACAGATCGAGCAATAATGTTTTTTTGGTTGGTTGACCGTGCAAAAGAGGAGAAACTGCATGAAGATGTATGTGGTGTTGCTTGATTGAGACAGAGCAGGCGTTAACGTTAAGCTGCTAGTCTTCTACTGATAGAGCTAAGTGCTCGCCAGCACGAATAAAAAAGAGCTGGCAAGCTGCTGTTATTCAGGCTGCCTAGCTATTGAAGGAAGAAAATAGAAAACATTGGGTGGTGCTTGTGTATAGCTTAGTTCAAACTTATCAAATTGGGCCCTCTACATTTCACCTCACGCTCCACTGAGTCCAATCTTCTCTGCTCTACCCTCCGAAGCTTCCAAACTTGAACCCTAAATTTACAACACTGATGCCATCCATCTAGTCTTGGAGGGAGTAGCAACGTATCAACACAACACAAAACATGGCTGTCCATCCCTTAAAAAAAAAACATGGCTGGACAACTGGCGCGGTGCCGGCTCACTACAGGAGGCAGCTTAATGGGCCGGGCTTAAATGCTCGTGCGCGTGCCGTGAAAGCTTCGAATGATGGACCGCCTACGCGCCGGAGCCGCTCCGGCCCAGCTTCACGGGGGTTTCATTTCATCCGGCCGGCGCCGATCCCGTGAGCCTGTGTGTGTTTAAATTCCTGCGCACTTGTGCACTGCGTTCCCGACTTCCCGTGACACGTACCGTTGGCGCCTCGGTCCCACACGGCGAGGGATTACAATTTACTAGGCGTCATCACGAGTGAGAACGGGCTTCAAGCGCCATCAGGTATGATGGGCAGCTGGGCTAAATAACAAAATGTGACGGCCCACGATAAAATACCTAATCTTTTGTTCGGGCTCTTTCTTTCATGAATCATATACCTACGTACTTCTGTTCTATAGACTCCTGTCCTGTACCAGCTGTAGAGCCTCGCCTAGGAAAAACACAAGCAGTTTTTTTTTAGATAAAAACACAAACATTTAACTCTCTGAGACTAGCTAGTCGCCGATGCTCTTGTTGGCTTTCAGTCCAATATTTCAGGACTCAGGAGCCTCTCAGCTACTACTACATGGCTGTCCATCAGAATCCTTTGCAGCCTGTTTGGATTGTGGTATGATCCCATGGTTGATCTCTGGGCTCTGGCTGCCATGGATCCATGCTGCAGAGGACATTGCAGTCCGATGATTTTTCGAGGAAACCAACACGCTCGCGGTTCGCGGAGAAGGCCATGAAGCACGGCTCGATGACGACCGATTCAATCCAGGTTCAGAGTTAGGTTCGGGTGATTTTTTGCATTGGTCCATCTGTCAATCCAAGCACACAATTTCGTGCTCCTGCTCGATCAGGCATCTCAACATCACCAACCCCTCAGTGGCGCTACGGTAACCACACAACATTTGGAGTACGTGTATGGTTTTGCATTGTTCGCTTGCCCGGCCTGCTGACGATGTCTCCACGATGACGATACTTCAGTCGTGTTCCCTGTTGTCGAAGAAGTAGTATGTCAAAATCTTACGGTGCACTTTATGTCTACCTCGTTCATCTCTCTCTCTCTCTCTCTCTCTCTCTCTGCTGTGTGCCAAGTGCCATAGTAGCGGCCAAGGAGAGCGATGGGGATCGGAAGCAGAAGCAGCCATGAACGGTCTTGTGCAGTTAGCTTTTCCAAAGCCTTTGGAGACCACGGAACCTGGCGTCTGCTTTCGCCGCCACCAATTATACAGGTACTGTAGAAAGTTCGTTTGTCCCCAGCTTGGTAGCTGGGAGATTCCTTTTTTTTCTTTGAACGAATGGGAGATTCCTTGTTCACCAATCATCATCGATCCGTAAACTGCGTTTTCACGGACCGATCCAGATCACTTCAGGTTCAGGAATTCTCGATTGTTTGAGTCGTGCAATTGTAATGGTGGACAGGTACGATCGAATTACACGCAATGCAAATAAAATGACCTTAGCTTTTCATGAAGCTTGCACAGCAACAGAGATGCGTACGTCTACTGCTCCCGGTCGGCGCAACAAGCGTGACGGACCATAGCCACGCCACGTTCGTTTGGTTTTTCGGTCATCGAAACAATACTTTTTTCTCACAATAAAACAGTTAAAAACAGGCTCAGCCGGCTTATCAGTCATCAAAATAACCAAGCGAACTACCTCTAAAGAGTACTGTAAGTCTTGGCTTGTCGCAAACTTAACTCGCAAGCCAAACCCAACAAGAGAACAACACAACACAGTTGCCCATGAGATACCGGAACACTAGAGTGTTTGTGCATATACTCACCCATAAGGAAAACAATTCTAAGTTTATGTCAAGTCAAACTTTCTTAAAGTTGATTAAATTTATAAAAAAAATACATATCTATATGCTAAAAATGTATTGTAAAAATATATTTCGTAACTAATATTCTAATAATATTTATTTAATATCATAAATATGGGTGTTGCTATTTTTTAGGCGTCTGAAAATTTCATTTTGTTCAGGCGATAGATCTCAACCGTTGGATGAGGATCCAACGGCCTCAGCCCTTTCTTCTTCCTCACGCGCGCAGCCTCATCTCCTTCTTCCTCCCGCACGCGCCCCTGCCGTAAGCGTGGTAGGGTCTCGCCAGAGCTCCGCTGCCGAGCGCGGTAGCGGAGCTCTAGCGAGACCCTACCGCGCTCGTGGCGGCCTCCCCCTTCTCCTCCCCTTTCCTCCGTCGTCTTCTCCGACCACGACGCCCCCGCCCCGACCTGGCCCGGCCGCCTCTTCCACTGCCAGCTCCCCTAAGCCGCCCGACCACCATCCCCACCGCCTGGCCTACCTACCTCCCCGGCCGGCCCCTTCTATACCCGTCGGAGTTGAAGAAGAAAAGGGGAGAAAGCACGCCGGAACCCTAGCCACTGCAGATCCAAGAGGAGGAGGAGCCTACCTCGCATCGGGGAGGAGTCGTCGCCATAGCCGGGTGCAGGCGTCGACGGAGGGAGAGTGGGAGAAGCAGCGGCGGCGCGTGTCCTAGGGAGGGAGGGAGCAGCGGGAGAGCGGCGGCGCGTGGCCTGGGGAGGGAGGGAGCGCGTCGCCTGAAGCCACAACGACTTTTCAGTCAATTGGTTAATAGGAAATGTGCATAAATATTAGTAAATTTTTATATATGAGTAAGCTTGAAATTATTTGATTCTCAAGAATTGAGATTTGCATTTTTTTTTAAGGATGGATGGAGTATAATCTTCGGTGAGAAGCTAGGTAGTAGCTAGAGGTTGTACACCTTCTAAAATACGTGAAAACAGTGGTTTTAATTAAAACATTTTCTATAACATAAGGTAAAGTGCATTATCCTCTAATTTATTATAGTTCCATTACTAATATTTACTCTTCCATTTTAGGAAACTGGCGCGGACAATCACAGGACGCAAAACTATAGTTATGAAGCTAACACACAAAGTATAAGAAGAATGTTCCAAAACAATAAATAACTCGAGGTAGAGGATGTTGGTTGGTGGGACGAGGAAGGATGGAGTCATTCTGTCCTAGTTACTTTAATTTTTGGCTTTTGTAGACATATGGAATGGAACCATGACTATAAGAGATCAGGCCTTTTATAACAATTAGGGGTTTATCTCTTGTCATAGAAGGTCCATCATAAAAAACCTTCTATGACAGTTACAAGCTATCTTTATGATAATTTGTGTATCTATGACAATTGTAATTATCATAAAAATTATCACAGATAAAAAATTATCATATAAGGTCTTTTATGATGTGACTTTTATAACAAGAAATAAACTGCTAAAGGTCATAGAAGGTCCGATCTCTTGTAGGTGTTGTCATTCCGAAGAGCCGCACATACAGATGGGAGGACACACAATACTGTAGGCGGAACAAGGGGGGGGGGGTGCCGTGCCAGTTAGGAGCGGCACCAAGACCGATTGGGGAGGGGGGGAAATCAAATGAGGAAAGAAGACAGCATCTCTAAGTGTCATGACGACCTCACGCCACGATTGATTGTGAGTTCATCATCTTATTTGTCATCATATATTCAACCAAACAAGAATATATATAATGGATCGATCCCTGCAGCCAAACAAACACGCAAAATTGTTCTATCCTTAGAAATCCAAAATAAAATTATCCTAACTCTAAGCGGGTGGATAGTAGGCAGTATCCGACGCATATCCATGTCGATACATATCATCGATTTCAAAAGATCAGAAGATCGTTCTTTCTTTGGGTCACCGACGGCATGGTCAGCCGGTACGGTCCCGTCCATTCAATAATGAGCGCTCCTATCTAGGCACTCTGTACTCCTACTAGAGATCAGGATTTTTGGACACTCATCATGGTGGTATGCAGGCTCAGATATAGTGACGTTCCTTTTGCAAATTGCAACTACACCTGCCTATAAAAATCAATACTATCTCCAAGCCCCCCACGCCCCACCACACACACACAACAAGACAGCAAGTCATGGGCTCATGGCCTGCAGGCAAGCATGCAGATAACTAGATAAGACGACGCGACTCGCCAGCGTGAAGAAAACCCCAAAAGGATAAGCAAGCTAGCTAGGACTCTGCCCGCCTCCACCTGCATCTCGATCGATGGCCAGCTCAAAAGAGCGCGGGTTGGTGAGGCAACCAAGCTACCTTAACTATGTTATGTGAAGCAGTGCCAGGAAAAAAAAGGAGGAGGACGAAGCACAAGTAAATTTGGGCACCTGCACGCTCGGCTCCGACTGCGACGACAATGACTAGATTTAGATATAGTGAAAGCGAAAGCGGCAATATATGGAGTAGTAGGATCGATCTCAACCCACAACCCTGAATGAGCTCCTCTCCGCTTTGGATGGCTACGTGGCGGAGCCTTGCAACACCTTCCAAGTTTCCCGGCGACCAAATGCAGACCGGCAGTGCCAGCCAGGGAACGAACGACGAGTCACCACGCTCCCCCTTCCGTTAACTTTTTGTCCCTTTCCACTCTCCAGAAAAAGGGTTGGTGCTACTCGCTATTCCTCCAATCTTCGTACACGCCCCCATAACGCCATGACGCAATCGAACGCGCAATTTGCACGCCCCCTGCCAATCGCTGCAAACGCAAGTTCCATCACTTTCTGCAGGTCACTACACCAGCAGTGGGAAAAAAACGAGCGTTCGCCGCGACGCCGCCATGCCATCCCGTCGCTTGCATAAGTACAGCCCACTCCTCTCCTCCGTATAGAGACATGCACGGGTGGTGTGCTTCGATCGAACTGTGCTCGTTTAATTTGCCTCTTTTCTTCCTTCTTTCCTTCCTTCCAACTAACTCCCAACGAGCAAGAGCTAAACCCCCATCAGCCATTATACTGGTATATAGTCCGTGAACGAAGGTTGTGCAACAAACTCAGAGCTTCGCTGACACCGCAGCTGGGTCTAGGTCTAGGGAAGGACCGTGCTGCATGGCTGCGTTGACCTCTGCCAAGGGCGCTCTCCTTCCGTGGGCTCGTAGTCGCAGCAGCGGCCATGGCGGCCTCACGACATTCCTGGCGAGGGCGTTGACGTTGGCTACGGTGCGTGCGCGATTCTCGTCGTGTGTGCGTGTGTGCCTGTGCACCGTTCAAATCCATGCATGATAAATCGATCGTTTCTCTTTCTCGGCCATGGTCGTCGCGTCCACCATCCATGGCTCTCCCTGCCGCGATGATGAGATCCATGCTCAGAGCTCGGCGGACTAACCTCACCCATTTCGCTGCTCGCGATTTGCAGGCCGGAGGAGGCGTCCCGCCCCGGTGGCAGTCGTCGCTGCCGCAGCTGGACCACGTCGACAGGTCCGACGAGGAAAGCGGCAGCGAGATCGACTGGGACAAGCTGGGCTTCGGCCTGACCCCAACCGACTACATGTACGTGATGAGGTCGTCGTCGGTGGAGGACGGCGGCGTCTTCCCTCGCGGCGAGCTCTGCCGCTACGGCAACATCGAGCTGAGCCCCTCCTCGGGCGTACTCAACTACGCGCAGGGGCTGTTCGAGGGGATGAAGGCGTACCGGCGGCCGGGGCGGGCCGGGTCGTACACGCTGTTCCGTCCGGAGGAGAACGCGCGGCGGATGCAGCACGGCGCCGACCGCATGTGCATGCCGGCGCCGTCCGTGGAGCAGTTCGTCCATGCCGTTAAGCAGACTGTCCTTGCCAACAGGCGTTGGGTGCCGCCGCAGGGGAAGGGTGCCCTGTACCTCCGGCCTCTGCTCATGGGCAGCGGCCCCATTCTTGGGCTGGCTCCGGCACCCGAGTACACCTTCCTCATCTACGCCGCGCCCGTCGGAAACTACTTCAAGGTCACTGCCACTTCCGGCTGAATAGAGTCCGGCCGGCCGGCCGCCGGAAACGAGACACGAATGACCTTGGTTGTTGTTGTTTTTTTCTTCTTCTTTCAGGAGGGCCTGGCGCCCATCAACCTGGTGGTGCATGACGAGTTCCACCGCGCGATGCCCGGCGGGACCGGCGGCGTCAAGACCATCGCCAACTACGCGCCAGTATATATTGCCAGCCTGACCGACGACGCCGCATTGTGCCGTGCACTGACGGACTGGACGGCTGACGGTGAGGATGTGTGCAGGTGCTGAGGGCACAGATGGACGCCAAGAGCAAGGGGTTCACGGACGTGCTGTACCTGGACTCGGTCCACAGGCGCTACCTGGAGGAGGTGTCGTCGTGCAACGTGTTCGTCGTCAAGGGCGGCGTCGTCGCCACGCCGGCCACCCGGGGCACCATCCTGCCCGGCATCACGCGCAGGAGCGTCATCGAGCTCGCCAGGGACCGCGGATACAAGGTCGTCACCACAGACTGATCGATGATGACTGCTGCTGTCCTCCGATCAGAAACTTTATACAGTAGTACTGTACATCGCATGATTTTCAGCTTAGCGATCGTGTAGCAGCAGCGACTTAACGCGAACTGTCAACTGTCTGGCCTTCCGACGAGCAGGTTGAAGAACGCCTCGTTTCCATCGACGATCTCATGGGTGCAGACGAGGTATTCTGCACCGGGACCGCGGTGGTGATTGCTCCGGTGTCCACGGTTACGTACCAGGGCAACAAGTAAGAATTCTCCTTCGTTCCTTCTTCGCGTGCCTGGGCATGCATGTTTTTCGTCATCATTATAAGAGAACACGAACATTTACAGAGCTTCTTCACTGGGGTTTTTTTCTTCTTTCTCCTCGGTTAAATTTTGGGTGTTCGTTTCAGGTATGAATTCAGAACGGGCCCGGACACGGTGTCGCAGGAGCTGTACACGACTCTGACATCCATTCAGATGGGCCTGGCCGAGGACAAGGAGGGATGGACAGTAGCAGTAGAGTAGTACTAGTACTAGAGATTAAAAGGTTCACAGTATTTGGGGAATGCCATCATATCGCCACACAACATTCGATCCTACGCTGCGAACAGCCGTCGGTATTATCATCCGGTACAATATATATATACGCAATTGAAATTGATCAACATGTAGTGTTGGAGCAATTGAAAAATAAACCGTGTGTTGGTGGCAATCAGTGAGGCCATTGAGCAATCATTATTCATTTTTGGTTTCCAACTCCCTTGTGCACTCGATCATCTTCCTTGGGGTCTCTGCCAGTTCCAGTTCAGTGTATGGTGTAACTTCACAAGCTAGATACGATCAGTCTTGCAGTAAGAATTGCAAGGCATTAGCAGGGTAGCACAGTCGCCCTGCAGGTTTTTCACGGGACGAAAAGAACGTGCGCCAAACCAGTCCAAGTTGCAGCAAGGCCAGCAGGAGGCATTTTTTTTTTTCCTACGAGTCCACGTCGGCGTGCCAATCCGAATCAAGAAAAGAAACGTGTGTTTTTATTGCGTGTAGATGCTTTAGTGGATCCTATCGTGATCCGCTGCAGGAACTCGGTTCTACGAAGACGACACGAGTCTTCTTCCTTCAAGTTCCAGCAGCTCGATCAGACGAGGAGACAGGCCGCGTGGTAAGTACGTACGTGCCAGCGTGACATTATCTTGTGTTTATCCCGCCCGAAAGACTGAAGCACAACTCCAAATCTCAAAAGCTGCCTTCCAGAGGTGGTCGCGTAGGATTAGGAATTTAGGATGTACTAGAGGTTGGTGAATGATTTTCTATGAGCTGCTCCCTGAGTGGATGGCTTTATTCAGAAACACGACTCCGATGGGTCACACAAATCACCCCACACACACACACAGGAAGAAGGATTACCCTTTTTAGTATGCCCACGCTCGTTATCTTTGCCAATCGAGGCCCTGTTAGCCAATCGAGGCCCTGTTAGCTTGACTTATTAGGAGCCATCGAAGCAGTATTTTTTTCATATCAAAACAGTTAGAAATAGTATCATCCGACTTATCAACCATAAAAAGATTACTTATGAGCCATCGAAACAATGTTTTTTCATAATAAATAATAAAGCAATTAGAAACAGCATCAGCCGGTTTATCAACCAAAAAACGATGAGACGCACAGGGCGAAATCAACTGAAGCTGTCAATGTGGTCAGTGCCTTAAACGGAATAGTTTTTTATAGATCTTTTTTTAGGCACTAGGTTTAGAGAAATCAGAGCAAAAATAATGTATGATTTTGTTCAGAGCTCTGTTTCTCATCGCTCTTGGGCTTGTGAATCAGTAGCTCATACATTAGCACCAACTGGTCCAAATTTGGACCTGTTCTTTGGCAGGAACATTTACCTGAATACGCTGTTCTATTGTCCAGTGAGTTGGACAAAGTGATTAATGGGTTTTTTACTTCCAAAAAAAAACCCTCCACTTGCAAGCAGGAAAGAGCTCGCCGGCCGTAGTACGCCTGCACGATCACGCAAAAACTGCATCATGCCGTACTAACCAAGTTTGATCAGCATGGAAGAAGAGGACGTTTTACTAGTTCAACAGAGTCATCATATACAACTTGGCAGTAATCAGCATGCGTACAGAACAAACCCAACACCTATCCAACTTGAACAGTAGCCAGGGCGCACACTATACAGGTTCCTCATTCCAATGACAGCACAAGCAGCCAGCTAACAACAACGAACAACCAACCACTAACACAGGAAAAATGCCATCCCTGAAACATCAGTTGCCATCAGATCATGGTCGGATCAGCAGCACGGAATCGGCTCTCTGTTCATGCCTATTCTCCCGTAGGTGCGGCCCGGTAATATGCGGGCACAGTAGCAGGGAAGAACATCTGTCTCACGCCTTCAGCTTTGATGATAGGGAGGATGATGCCACATGCACCCTGCAGTGCGAAATTTTCAGTCAGATGAGGAAATAAAAGAGAAGATGTATTCTGAATGCGCATCAAATACTAGAGAAGATGTTTGAAGGACACACCATGCGAGCTAGAAAAGGGTATATGCAGCACATCTAAAAGAGCTGGCCAAATTATACACTCTTTTGCACTAGGGTTAAACGTCTTCTGAATGCGCATTAGTTAAATACTTAAAAACAAGATATTTGAAAGATAGACCATGCTAGCTAGAAAAAGGGAATATGCAGCATATCTAGAAGAGCTGGCCAAATTATACACGCATGAAACCACTGCCAGTTTCAGAGTGTTCTGCAGTTAGTGATATCTCTCTTAGTCATTTCCTGGACATTAATATCAAAGTGCTTGTGTAAAGCTAAAAATTATTGTTGCCACTGCATGCCGCTCTGATATAATAAAGAACGCTGTGGAGATGAAGAAGAAACAGAAGATTCAGGGACTTACAGAAATCAGTCTGGCTCCAATCCACATTCGCTTAGGTGAAGGAAGAGGGAGCATCAAGCGCCCAACACCATAGATAGCAACAGCAAAGAAGTGTGCAACTAAACTCAGTGGCCGAGGATTAAGACCAGAGAGCAAAGCAATAGGTCCATTTGAGAAGACGCCTCCAAGGCTCAAGTAATCAAAACAGGCTTGGCGCATCTCATTCCTAGCTTGATCAGGCGAGGCACTGAAGACCTTATACAGAGCACCGGCCAATGTGTTTATTGTGGAAGCAACCGGCTGAAAATATGACAGTGTTAAAGAAACAGATCACATTGTGGATAAGCCACGTAATTCATAGTTATACAAAGACTGACCTTCCGCAGTGTATAGAATGATTCAAGGTACTTGCACAGGGAAGATGCGTCATGAAGATTGTGGAGAGGCTTGAGAAGATTACGTAGGACAACGATGTCAGATAATGCAACAGTCATTCCTCCACCAGTTAAAGGGTGTCTCATATTGAATGCATCCCCCATCAAAAGTGCACCAGGGGTTGGATGTGGAGCCGCTGGCATGCTCCTATTTGGCATTGTTCTTATGCTTCCCTTATCAATGGCCGCTATGAAAGAGTCATAGATTTCTGGAGGAATCTGACAAAACAAAATTATCTGTTATGCCATCATGTTGCATAAAGTAGTCAGCAGGAATTGCAATAAAAAAAAGATCACCGATATTTTAAAAAGGGAGAACTACCTGGGGTGCAACAACAGTTTTGAGATAATTTGCCATTTCACCGCTAGCTATGGAAGGCACCTTCTGACCAGGGACATCAACCAAACAGCGCACCTCTGTGCTGCTAATTGGGTAAAATAGGATTGGAGAAGGATTGGCCAAGATAACATGGCCATGGTTTGGATGTGGAAGTTGGCAATTCTCCAATACCAGCCCAACAAAACATGATGGAACATCAACCTAAGCACATATCTCCATTAACATCCACAAGGCACAAAATTTAGCAACAATGTAAGTATATATAGTATAAAGGGTATACCTTTGGAGAGCAAAGGGCGCGGCGTAGATTTGAAAAGCAGCCATCACATACAATCGTCAGGGGCGCATAAGCTTTTAGTTCTTCACCAGACTTGGTTTTGTATTGAACACCTTTAACAGTACCATTTTCTTCAAGAAGTGATGTAACAGTTCCTTGCTCTAATTGGACACTGAATGAACACAACAGCATGCCAAACATTAACACATGTCACATGCAGATGTAGTTGCATAAATAATTCGATATGTGCAAAGTTAAGACATGTCAAATTGAGAACAGAAAAGGGGGGAATAACATGAGAACAAGAACACCAAACAAAGAGCACTAATCAAGAACTTGTATAATAAATCAAAGATGCTCATACACTAAAGTCACATACAATACCATTCTTACTGAGTTAACCTTAGTAAAAGAATAAACAGTCAAACAGAAGTTTACAGGACAACAAATAAGCAACAATATAGCAAAGTAAGGAAAATTCCATAATAATTATTCTTATTACTTGGGCAAAGATGCAGCTTTTTGACGCATCCTCTGTATAAACCTCCCATTGTGAAAGCTCCTACCAGCAACATCAGAATGGAACTTCTCCAAGGGATAAGCAAGCTTTGTGTTCCTTCCATCTTTGAATAATGCGTAACCAAGGACACACGCTGGGCATCAATTTCTTGCACACAATCTGAATAGAACAAAAACCGGTATGGTTATAATAACTTTATAAATGGCACGGGAATAGAACAAGATAACAAAAAAAATGGGCTTTACCTTCGAGGCCCAACTCAATTAATTTCAAGTAACCCCCAGGTTGCAACAGTTCACCCACAATTCTGTCAGGCTCTGTCAGATCCCTCTCGATGACATGCACCCGACGGCCATCCTACATTCCCAACAAACAAAGTAGATTAAAATAATTAGAGAGGAGAGATGAAACAATATAATACAATAGAGAGAATTATATCCACATTCAGATGAAACTAGGTTCTCACTCCAATAACTGCAAACACACATTGGAAAAAACAAATCATTAAGCTGCCATCAAGCCAAAATTGGATTACTATTAAAGCTTGGATAGTACTAGTATAGTGCCCTACAGACAGCTGGGTATATACAAGATAAAAGGTTGTTTAATATTGTTTCAGACATATGTAGCCAGCTAAAATTATTTCTGTCCAGAGCTATCTTGCTCATAAGTCATAACTTGACAAAAGGATAAGTGCATAAAAAATCTCATAAAAGGAACAATTCATGTGGGTAAGGAGATTTATTGATTTCTTTGTATCATACATATAACCATTTCTAATTTGAATATTATCTGCCAACAAATGGAAAATAGTCAATTCAAGTAACAGGACGTGCCCACATTTTCGTTTTCATGATACATCACTCTCAGAGTAGCTTGGAGTTGTGAGAAATTAAGTAGGTCAATAAAACTGATTGGACAATCCTCTTTTCTCTAACCTAAATTAGTTTGGCAATTCATTAATGTTGAGAAAGAGCACATCAGTACAGTGTTGAATCAACAGCCATGTACATTCATGAAAATTAGTAAGGTCCTCCAGCAACATTTTCTTCCAAGGTTAATTTGCACCTTTAACATAGGACTATGGAAAACATTAAGCATGCCTAGTCACTTTACTAGACTGAATTTGTTTTTAGTGTCCGTGGTCAAGAGAACTGATGCTTGAGGCTTAAACGCATAATCTTGTCCTGGCCTCTCTCTCTCTCTCTCTCTCTCTCTCTCTCTCTCTCTCTCTCTCTCCATCCAAAAAGGTTGTGGCCAAGAATTGAGTTCACTACAGGGTGTTCAAGTATTGCAATAATGGTTTAGTTGGAGAAGGGAAAATTCTCCATTTACTGTTCAACGAAAACGAAAACGAAACTTGGCAGCACCCAACTGCCATAAGCCACACAAATTTCATGTCCAAAAAGAAAGAGTGACACCGACAGAAACCTCACTTTCCACAGACACGGTAAACATGCAAAATTCACCAACCTAGTTGCAATAAAATCATTATGTTTTTGAATCTATCTCTGAGACTTATTAACAAAAGTTCCCAGAACTACAGAAAGGTAACTGACATCTAATCTCGTCAGAAAGAAAAAAAACGGGGGTCTTGTAAAATAAACTAATAACCAACTAATAAAAGCATGGAAAAACAGGACCGAAGTTGTTCTTGGGTCATGGATGAAAGAAAGTTACGATCCCTGCTAGGAACTCACGCCGAGCAAAAAAAAAAAATCAAGATCGAGTTCCCGTTCACAATAGAATACCAGCCCTTGTCCTTCACGCCAAGCCAAGCAGGCAGTAGGCGATTTAAAATACGACACTGCCGGTTGTTTTTTCAATCTAAAAACTCTGGACTTTTAGCCACCTAATGGAGCCATGCCAACGAAGGAACAAAGATGAGACAAAGGAAACCACCTTTCCGAGCGTGTATGCCAGCGCAGATCCAGCTACCCCGGCGCCGACGATGATGACGTCCGTCCCGCCGTCGCCGACGGGGCCCGCGCCGCCGTCACCGACCGCGCAGCCTGTCTCCGGCGCGGGTTTCCCTTCCACCAGAGGCGCCTGGGCCCGGGGCCGGCAGCGGCGCCCCAGCACGGCCGCAACAAGGACCGCCGCGAGGAGCGTGGCCGCGGTGGCGCCAATGAGCTGGAACCCGACGCCGGCGGCTGCCGCAAAAGCAGCCATACCGCAATGGGGCCTCCTCGTGCCGCTCCCTGGGAGCTTTCGGTGCGCGGTGCGTTTGCTGCCTTGCGTATGGGGCTCCTTCATGGACGGAGCCAACGGCCGGGCAGCCAGGGCTCGAGGCCCCACTACTGCTGTCCGGTACAGTAGAGCCCCATGAAGCCCTATTTTCATAAAATATATAAAAAGGCAGGGCTGAGATTTTTTGGAGGAGAAATATGTTTATATTTTCTTATTGGACCAACTACGTATTTTTAAAAGCTCAAAGGAAAAAACCCTATTCTATTGTACAAATAACGGTGAAGTTTTAGGTTTAATTGAAAAAAATAGAGAGCTAAACCCCTGAAATAGTTCAGTATGTATAACTGAACTACCTTCTTTTTAATGTATTTTGTGAATTTTATTATTAATCAATGTTTTCAATATTATAATGTTTTCCATCTATTATATATTTGTCTAATGTGACGGATCATAGTATAGTTAAGTCACTATAGATTTTTGTTCAGCTCGTCCTAAATTTTTTTTTTGTTTCGTCCTGGGCTCCTTTGGGTTGCGAGGTGGGGAGGGCGGAACAGAGGAGAGCGGTTTGATGCATCTGGGGGCGAGGAGGCGGGGCAGGCATGTCTGCATAGCTGGCCGGCGGGCTTGGCTTAGCTGGATTTTCTGATTTTCTTTAAATCTATACTCCCACCGCTCCCGGATGATTTGTCTAAGGATAGATTTGACTCGATTTATATTGATTTATAACATCTGTAGCTCTAAATAAATTTATTAAAAAATAAATTAAAATATATATCAATGATACTAATTATGTATCAGAAATACTAATATATTTAGTTAAACAACAGATAGTTAGAGACACATAGAATATGCATTTTTTTGGCTTGTTTTCTAGCGGTTCCTATTGTACCTCAATTTTTGCCTTACGTAGGGTTACAGTGGTAGTGTAGTATAACATAGGACGAAAATGACACTTTGACAAACTTCACGGCCATTATTGTTTTGAAATTAGCTTAATGAATATGTATCTCTTAAACTTGAGTATTTTGAAGACCCAAAACACTTAATAATTGTTGATTTGAATCATTGGTTGACTTAAGTTTATAATCTTGTGCTCTATATTTTTTTTCTTCTGAGCATATTTTTATTGGTGACTCTTATGTTTACATAGACGCTACCATATCAGTTGTCCTCTTTTCTCGTGGTTTTTCAAAACTTTCCTTATCATCTTATGTCATATCATAGAGCAATTTCAATGAGTCCATAATTAAGATACTTTCTCCTACTTCTAACTTCTAGTGTATTTATTTTTTGCTCGTCCATTGCAACGTCATGCCTACTTCTTTGATGGCTACTCGTCATCAAGTTCGCCACAGCCATCCTAAACTGATTTTGTCGGTTTTCATCGTGATGTTTCCTTATCTTGTCGCGCCTTCTTCCAGCTGGTGGCACTACCTCCTCGCCTTTCTTTGCGACGCTCGACACTAACATACTAACACAGGGCTAGTTTTGATGCCTTTAAAGCAACTTTAGTAGAAACACTCAAATCAGGCACATACTTCAAATGTAAGGGCTCACTGTACTTTGGAGGGTCTATTTTTTTACATCTACTATACTTGGAGCTCTCAAATTCACTCCATTAGACACTGTCATATGGGACCCACTGGTCATTCACTATATACACCGTTGTTTCAATTGACAGGGCTATAAGGGAGGCAAAGAGGAGCGAGCGGAAGGAACACCGCAAATGGCATGCGAAGGATGAGGAGCACCGGAGACGGCAACGGAGGCAAGGTACACGACGTTTGTCCATTGATGGAGAAACAAAGTGCAGATGTTGCCCAAACACTCTATCCGATGTGCTACTCCTACAAACATGAAGATTAATAAGGGCATCTCTAAGAGACTATTGATATCCATCCTAAATTACAGAAATAAAGAGTTTGGTGGAAAAAAAAACATGTTGCAGCATCCTTTTTTAATTGGATATCCAAATATAGATATCTTCTATTCTCGATTTTTCGCTACCCAAAGATGGAAAGCGAGGATTACTCTCTAGACCGCACACGGGATATTAAAAAGATGTTGGAGTGATATAGAAGACGACTCAAATGATTCTTTAAATGTTGATTTAGAGATTATATTTTTAAAAGGCTCTAAACAACACATAAAATATGATCACTAAGTGTTACATGCTATATACGTACATGCACGCCGTTAAAAAGTCAGGAACCTAACAAATAAAAACAGTTACATCTTGTTGTATACTGGAAACCAGAAACTTGAAAAAAAAAACAGTTAATTAAGCTACTACATATATTGGGACTACACGAGGCCACCGTAGATTTGTAGTACTCAAACAACTCGTAGCGCCCGTGGTATGGTATCCATACATCAGGTTTGTCGACCACCGGGGACCACCGTTCTGGAGCTCGCTAGAGGACAGTTTCCTCCCTTTTTGAGAATCGCTATAATAGGACAGGTAGGATCGAATCCAAATGCGATGAAACCATGGGTGGAATGAAGCTGGAGCGATACGGATGTCACTTGTCACGCATGCAGCTGGTGCTGGTGCTGGTGCTGGTGCTGGTCCACTTCGCACGCCCAAGCCAACTCACGTACCAGAGTAGCACTGTAGCAGCACGCGTCCAGCAGAGAGCGTGCCGTGGGCGCGGCCGTGCCGCCGGTGGCGGTGGGCAGCCCATGGCATGGCGCTGGCCACTGCTAGGTCCTGCGGGCCTGCGGCTGCGATGCGGGGCCGTCCGTCTCGCGGCCACGCGCGTCACGGGCGCGACGAATCCTGGATCCTCCAGCCTGGTTTGTGATTAGAGATCGCACTCGCACCGCCACCTGCGCGCTCGATCGAGTTCGTTTCACAATTGGAGCACGTTACGGACGCAAAGGTTTATGGTGGGTTTGTTCTTGGAGATACACAGTATTTTTAATTTTATGGCGGGTTTGGAGAGATGCGATGTGGCAGCAGTGCATGCGAGATCGATGCCCGTGTCGTGGACCACTGGCAATCAGTAGTGATCCCTGTGATGCAAATATATATATATATATATATATAATCCACTGGTGGATTATTGCCACATTTCTTCTAATATACAATGTTGGATGGGTGCAGAGATTTGGAATCAAGCGATCTTTGCGAATTTAAAACTCGTGCCCCAGTTGTGTACGTGTGTCAGTAGTCCCACCACTCCACCAACCACGTGTAAGTTCCGTCTATTAATTATAATTAGTAAAATATGTTCATGTGTTGCAATAAAAGAAAAATCTATCATATATTTATTCGACAATGAATGTGTATGCACATTTAATAATATAATGATGTAATAATATATCAACATCATATATATTAACATCTTACTATTACTAATTGGAGGCCCCAACAGAGCCACCACGTTAATTCTCACCAGCCGTGCTGGAAAAAAAGATAAATCATATAAATTTTCACAACAATAAGAAAGATCTGGCCATCAGTTTGATAAAGAGCAATATTAATAGCCATCAGATATATTCTGTTTTCTAATAAATTACCCACCTACCATTATGAAAATATAATAAATTGATATTAATAGCCGCATTAGATCTAATTTATTTTTCTATTACTAATTGGAGGCCCCAACCGAACCACCACGTTAATTTTCACCAGACGTGCTATAAAAAAAGATAAACCATATAAATTTTCACAATAATCAGAAAGATCTGGCCATCAGTTTGATAAAGAGCAATATTAATAGCCATCAGATATATTCTGTTTTCTAATAAATTACCCATTTGCCATTATAAAAACACAATAAAGTAACCCAGCGTCTAATAAAAACTTACCCCTCACGCGTAATAGATCTAATTGAAAAGAAAAGCATTAATTATAGCGTCATCCCATCATATCTAGAGGTATTAGCCCGAGCCCTGCCGCCGCAGCCGCTGGCCATAGTGATCACGCAGCTGCAATCAGGGAAAGTAAGTCGACCTCTCAATCCTGTAGTGTGCTCCGTTGGGCTTCCCTCCCAATCACGTACGTATTGACTAGGCTTCCCTCTCAGTCATCTTGCCGTTTCTTGGCAGACCCCGTACCGTACGTGCAGTGATGGATATCTATAGGTCAGCTCTCTTTGGAGTATTTTGGAGTATTAGTTAATTAGTAGTTCTTTCGATTGCCTAATCGATTTTCTATTCGAGCTCACGTGTACCAGTTTCATATATGAACTACTACTAACCGGGTTTTCACGGTGCTGGACGAGGTGCTGAACGAGATTACGAGATGGTGTACGTGCTGGACATCATGCAGCTAAGCGTGGCGTCCTGTGTCAATAATGCATGAGTGGAGCTGCACATCCGCAACTCTTGCTAGCTCATACTCTACAATTTTTGCTGCAGGGACGCTTCTTGCTGCAGGCGCGTGAGCCCCTTGGGAGATGACAAGCAGATCTCTGTCTATATTATTCGCACAGATGAGCGCCCTAGCTATCACCACTCTACAGGTATGCTACTCCTGCTCGCTCATACTACTGCACCCGTGCCAATCTCTATTCTCTACTCTCCAGTTATCCCATATCTATACATAAATCAACCCATTTTTTAATGATAAGATAAGACATGGTGTGACATATATTTGAAAAAGGTGTACCAAAAGGAAGAGCAAAGAATGCTAATCGCCATGTATTCTTATATTTTGTTAGCACCTAGAGTTTACTTTAAAAGTACATTATGTAATACTCCATTATAAAAAATAATTCAAAATAATCCGCAAACGTTGCATCTAAATTATATCCACATCTACCATTATGAAAGCAATTCAAAATATTCTGCTAAAGTTGCATCTAAATTTAAATTACCCACTTCCTCCATTATGAAGGATAGTTTCAAATAGCTCCATAACTTTACATTTAAACTACATACCTGTGTCATTATTATAAAAAAATAATTTAAAATAACCATTTATTATTTTTATATAAATTATCTACATCCGCCATTAGGAAAGATAATGCAAAGTAACACATATGTGTGCATTCAAATTACACATATATGCACATATTCAATAAAACATAAATTAACACATTTTAATTTGTATCTAAATTAACCACCTCAGCCATCCTAAAAATAAACAAAAATACAAAATATTTCTCAAATGTACATATAAATACTTAATTTAATAATTTACACACTTTTACAATTGTTAAATTAAAATTAAGCATTATTATATGTTCCACCATGTACACCACGTAAATGTATACATATTAGGATAAATATTTATTTTAATAGTGTATAAGTGTGAAAAAATGTTCCCTTAATAAGCCACATAGCAAAGACATTGATAATTAACTTGAAGTTATATTGATATTATTAATAGTCCATGATATATATAAATTAGTGAGTTGTTATTCTAAATAACTTCGTTCATTTTGGCTGGACATAATGTCTTATCCATTTTAGTAATTTAGTTTTGATAATTATGTGACAGTGTCGTAGTGTAGGTGAACTACTATTTAAAGAATTGAAAGAATCAATAGAGTAACCTAGGACCTATATATTTTTTTAATAAAAAGAGGTGAAAATCGTGAATAACAAATAAGCTCTAGAAATTCCACTTAACATGCAAATAAAAAGAATTGCAATCTATAAATTAAAAAGTTGAATTTAATGTATAGATTCATAATGGCACACAAAAGGGCATATATAACATAAGCTTAGGTTTCCAGTAAATAAGTATGACGCTACAAAAAATATAAATATGAAAAATTCTAAATAGTGGTTCTCAATGGAGCCATCATGTTAATCTCTATGATGCCCACATGAAAAAGGATAGCTTCTAGAAATTCTCACCAAATCAGAAGCATTCAACCATCAATTATGTAGACTATAATCAACATTGATGATAATAACTATAGGATCTAAGCTATTTTCTGAACAATTCCCCACCTCTATGGATGTGTAATCAACATAAGGTAACCCATGTTTCTTTATTCAAATTACCACTTATCCTGTTGGATGCATAATATATGTAACCCCTTAAATTTAAATCCAAATTACAACTTCTAACATTATTAAAATTTATAAATATGCTCTTAAGTCTACATCTTAATTATGAATATATTATATTGAAAAATAAAACTAAAAAACAATAATATGTTTTTACATTATCCACTTTATTAATGGCAATAATTAAAATTTGATTAATGTAAACATACATATTGTGCTACCATAAAGGTTAAATAGAGATGCATACATGAGTGATAAATATATATGTTATAAGAAATTATTAAAAATAACTCCTACAATAGTGATACGAACAATTTATTTAAAACTATTGATAACTATGACATATAATTTGTTAAGTTAGAAATTTGTATATTTTAACTAAAACATTTTGACATAGTTTTAATAATATTACAAGCATTATTGCATAAAAAACTGTGGCATAAAGTTCGAACATCTTGACAAGAGGGGAGGATAGTGCAGACTACATATGACTATATATTCCTTCTCTTTAAGATTCTTTATTAGGTGCAAATAATCTTTATAATCCTCTTTATGGTAGCACTGCAAACCATCTTAGATCTCCTATCAAGATCTAAATGATTTAAATCAATGTAGTGTCGTAGGTTTAAACTAACTATTTAGGCCATTGTAGCAATTAGGAGTGCAGTCTACAACCAAAAGTCCTTATGTAGCAATCAATAAGGCTAATAATTGAAAATCAAAATTTAGAATCCGTGATATCATGTAAAAGATTTAGACTAAAAAAATTATATCAGTAATTGATAAGTTTATCACAAATAAATAGACACTCCAAAGTATCTGTTATGTCTACTGTCTCAGAAATGAATAAAGAGAAAAAAGAATAATTTAATACAAGTAATTTTTTTATATCCAGAGACATTAAAACAATAATAATGCTAATATCTCTTCATAATGTTCTGTCCTGTGCAAGAGCACGGGTTGATGGACTAGTGTATCGAATTAGAATACAATCTCGATAGATTTCTTTTTTTTTTCTCTCTCTGTACAAAGCATGAAAAAAACATGTACTCCCCCTGTCCCTAAATGTCTGTCTTTAGAAAACCGTATTTCCCTCACAGACATGCTTCCCGAACGACACGTATAAAGGGACAGAGGGAGTATCATCTAACTTACTCCCTCTGTCTCATAATTGAATATGTTTTAGCATTCAAAATAAGTAAAAAAGAAGATATTTTAGACTGCTCCTTGAACATTGGTGTAGGCGTGATAGGTTAACCAGTCCGGCGTAGCAGGTTTTACCCCTCCACAAGCCCATTCGCTCGATACCCACTTCACTCTAGCAGTCCAATCGCAGCAGCTTTAGCAGGCTTTGGTCATGTGCTTCATACATGAGCACCGTGCCACTGTCCTAGCTTGTAATAGGCGCCGGCGTCTCCTTGACGTCCATGGACGCCTCCCCGCGCGCCACGGCCAGCTCGATCGCCACGTACGAAGCCTGTCCCGGCCGTGTGTAGGAACCACGGCAAAGCCACGCTCCCGCACCTTCTCCTTCTCCTATTATGATTTTAAAAAGAGACGTCAGGATGGACACAGTCGCCTACGCTGAGACGGATAATAAAGAAAGAAATGGAAAACCGGCACACATGCATCGTAGTCTCGAATGCACACGAAAAAAGAAGAAGAAGAAAGCTGTCTGGGTTTAATAACAAAGAATGTCTCTTTCTAGAAGATTTTCTATTTTTCATGCACAGTCTAGAGTACATTTTCATCTTCTATTTTTGGTTAGTTAAAAATATAAAATATAAAATAGATATATATATTTGGATAATCATTTAGAGAAGTTGTTAGAAAGTAGTTTTTCATAAAAGTAATTTTATAGGTAAATATTTTTTATAATAAGAATCGCCCGGGCTCTTAAAATCTTCTGGCTCCACCACTATTTCTAGCGTTTAGGAAGATGTTAGTGTTTTCGGAGATGCTCTTAGGGAGACCAGACAAAAAAGAGAGAAATTTTGTCTCTTTAGATATGAGAGAAGAAGAAAAGGAAGATAAGAAAAAATAGATAGATAGATAGATAGATAGAAGAAGAAGATAGATAGATATATAGATTATTACTAGGAAACGTGCTCATAAGTTGAAGGGATCCAATATGCATTAAAATAATACATAATATTGGACATGAGTGAGTTGTAGCACGAGTCATGAATTTAATTAGGTAAAAAAATAAATTAACTTAGTGATGGTCTCTTAATCATTGTTTGTTTTTACTCTTATTATATTTATTAGAACAAAAGAATCAGGTGGAGAAAATCACAAAAAATAGATATATAGATATAAATATAGATAATACTTTATATTAGGTATAGATTAGGTAGATAGATATAGAATAATAATATCCTGTTTTGTATATTATAGTCAATCATCAGTATTATAAATCCCTACCCCACACTACGGGAAACAGCAGCGTTGCCGAGTGCCAGCCGCTTTGCCGAGTGCTAAATATCGGGCACTCGGCAAAGCGTTCGTTGCCGAGTGTAGGTCAACGTGGCACTCGGTAACGAAGTCCACTAGGCAACGCCGCCTTTGCCGAGTGCCCAACACTCGGCAAAGCATATCCCTGTGCCGAGTGTTTGCCACTCGACAAAAAGTGCCGGCCCTAACGGCATCCGTGGCCGTTTCCTTTGCCGAGTGTCTGTCGTTTGCCACTCGGCAAAACATATCACTTTACCAAGTGCCACGGCCCGTACTCGGCAAAGAAATTTATTATTTTTTTTCGATTTTGTCAACCAATTTTTTTTTGTAGCTTTCACATATCACAATGGTCAACATGTTCAAGTTTTACTGTTTTTCAAAACATTTTGTTATATATTTTGCATTTATTGTATTTTCTTCAATTTTCCCAAACGACACAAGTTTGAATTGCGGGTGCATCGAATAATTGATTTCAATGTTTCAAAAAATGCTATTCTTGTTGTTGAGTATATGTTTAGTCCAAATCCATAAACTGAGCCGAAGTTTCGATCAACGTGCTTTCGGGGCAACGTCTCCAAATTACGTGTGTGCGGTATTTTAATTCTAAAAAATGTAAATGAATTCCGAAAATCACGAAACTTAGCGAGATGTCGTTACATCATATGCGTATGCCATGAAAAAAATTTGAGAAAGTTTGGAGCATGTTGTCACGTACGATGTTCACAAACCAGTACTATGAAGATATATGATCACATGTAATCACATGTGAAGTACTGGTTTGTGAACATCGTACGCGACAACATGCTCCAAACTTTCTCAACTTTTTTCCATGGCATAGGCATATGATGTAACGACATCTCGCTAAGTTTCGTGATTTTCGGAATTCATTTACATTGTTTAGAATTAAAATACCGCACACACGTAATTTGGAGGCGTTGCCCCGAGAGCACATTGATCGAAACTTCGGCTTAGTTTATGGATTTGGCCTAAACATACACTCAACAACAAGAATAACATTTTTTGAATCATTGAAATCAATTATTCGATGCACCCGCAGTTCAAACTTGCGTTGTTTGGGAAAATTGAAGAAAATGCAATAAATGCAAAATATATAACAAAAAGTTTTGAAAAACAGTAAAACTTGAACATGTTAACCATTGTGATATGTGAAAGCTACAAAAAAATTTGGTTGACAAAATCAAAAAAAATAAAATGCTTTGCCGAGTGGCACTCGGCAAAGCGTAACCCTAATTGCTTTGCCGAGTGCCGCGCACTCGGCAAAGCATTTAAAAATGAAAAAAAAGAAAACCCCCAGCTCACCCACCGGTCCACCCCACCCCACACCACACACGCACACACCCAGGCCGCCGCCGCCCCTCCCCCGCCCGCGCCTGACCGCGCTGCCCCCGCGCGCTCGGCCGCCCCCCCCCCCCCCCCCCCCCCCGGCCCAGCCGGCCCTGCCCGGAGGAAGGAATGAGGAGGAGGAAGAAAGGAGGAGAGGAGGAGGAAGAAGAAGAAGAGGAAGAGAAGGAAGAAGAAGTGGTAGAAGAAGAGGAAGGAGAAGAGTTCGTCCATGCCCTTCGATCGCTTAGTGTAAGTTGTAGTACTAGTAGTAGTGTAATTAGTATTAGTAGTAGTGTAATTAGTAGTAGTACTAGTGTAGTAATAGTACTAGTGTATTAGTAGTAGTAGTAGAGTAGAGTAGGTTAGTAGTAGTATTAATTGTAGTAGTAGTAGTACTAGTAATAGTAGTAGTAGTCGTCGTCTAGGGTTTACCTTTGAAAAATCAAATTAATTACCTATATATGTTGTGAGTTGTGACTTGGGCATGCAATGCAGGTGGTTGTGGATAACGGCCTCGTCTCGACGACCTTGCCTTCACGTCCCCGTCCCTCGGCCGAGTAGAAGGTAAAACTCAGGGTTCTCGGCCATCGCGTCATTTTGGATGTGGATGGTCTTCGTGCCTCCCATTGTTGATGTGTCGGCCTTCGTGCCACAAATGTGGGTGTCGGCCATCGAGCCGATTGTTTTCTTGCAGGTTTTGTGAACCTCCCCACCGAAATTTATAACTTATGGGTGTTGCTTTATGGTTTTGCAGAGTAGAGGACGTCAGAGGAGCTTCGGAGTAGTCGATCCACTTCGTCGGCGTTGCGGGTCTGCCTGCACTACCTCGAGTCGCCACTGCCCCGCTATCCTGACTCCTTCGCCACCTTAGGTATAAACAACATCTAAGCTTGTATCTTTGTCGTAGACCGCGTAAACCAGTTAGGCGTCTCCCGTCCGAAAGAGATACGGTTGGAGGCACGCAGATCACTGTGTGTATCCGACCGTATCTCTTTTGGATTGTCCACGTTATTTGGACAGCCCGCAGATGCGTAGATGAGGTTAGTTTCCATGCTCTGCTCCTGTCCTAGTCGGAGTTTCGGCACCACCTACCCGTTGTTCTCTGGATACACACTCTCCCTAGCGGGGCGTGTATCGGGAGAACAGCGGGGAGGTGCTGCCGAAATTTTGTCTTGGATAGGAGTAGAGCATGGAAACTGACCTCATCTACGCATCTTCGGGTGGGATTAGGACCTATCCTTCACCTACTAGATGATAGAAACGCCGTGTAGATGCATGGGCTGGCTGTATTTGTCGCTTACGTATGTTTATGCCAGAGGATGGAAAATTGTGACTGGATGTACACGGGCTACACGAGTAAAAACACAGAATGGGTTAACAAGACCAATGCTTTCTTGGAGCATGCATTTGGCGCTGCTGCTAAAGGGTCGAGTCGGATGCTGTGTCCATGTTGCAGGTGTGAGAACAAGAAAAGAAAATATAAGAATGATGTGGGGCAAGATCTTTTCAAGTTCGGTTTCGTTAAAAACTATACCTACTGGGTCTACCATGGTGAAGCCGGTCAGGTGAGAGACGAGGTGGTGAGACGACGTCTCGAGGAGTATGATGGATATGTCGGGGTAGCAGACATTATGGATGATTTTCATGAGGCACAGTTCGGTGAAGGAATGGAGGAGGAGCTAGAGGAAACCGCAAAGGCGTTCTACAACATGATGTCTTTGGCATAGAAGCCCCTTCATGATAAGACAATGGTTTCACAACTAGATGTCATTGGACGTCTAATGGGGTTGAAGTCGCAGTATAGCATGAGTCGAGACATGTTCAATGGCATGTTGACAATTATTGGCACCCTGCTGCCGGAGGGTCATGTTCTGCCAAAGAATATGTACGAGTCACAGAAACTCCTTCGTGCCCTTAAGATGCCATATGAGCAGATCCATGCTTGTCCAGAAGGGTGCGTCCTATTCAGGAAAGATTTAGATAAAGCAACACACTGTCCAAAGTGTAAATCCTCTCGGTATGTGGAGGTCGACCATGGTGATGGTAGGAAGGAATATCTTACGATCCCCGAGAAGGTTCTACGCTACCTTCCATTCGTACCGAGGATCCAATGGCTGCACATGACAGAGGATACCGCGAAACAGATGACATGGCACAAGAATGGCAAAATATACAGCCCTGACAAGATGGTACACCCATCGGATGGTGACGCATGGAAGTACTTTGATGACATGCATCCTGACAAAGCTATGGAGGCTCGGAATGTACGTGTGACATTTGCAACAAATGGGTTCAACCCATATGGAATGATGGCGGTCCCATACACTTGTTGGCCTGTGTTCGTGATCCCCCTCAATCTCCCCCGGCGTCATGTTTGATCCGAAGAACATATTCATGCCGCTCAGAATTCCTGGACACCCAGGAAAGAATATGGGTGTGTTGATGCAACCTTTTTGGGATGAGTTGAACGAAGTTTGGAAAAACCCGGTGCTGACATATGATCGAGCTACAAAGAGGAACTTCAAAATGTGTGTGTGGTACCAGTACTCCATGCATGACTTCCTGGTGTATGGCATATTAAGCGCGTGGTGTGTTCACGGAAAGTTCCCATGCCCAATATGCAAGTCATTTGTGAGGTTCTCCTGGTTGAAGAAGGGAGGCAAGTATTCTTCGTTTGACCAACATCGTCAATTCCTGCCTCTGGACCATCCATTTAGACGTGACGTCAAGCACTTCAGAAAAGGTGTCCAAGTCACTGATCCCATTCCTCAGTTCATGAGCGGTGCGGAGGTCTTCGCTGAGGTAGAGGCTCTGAAATTTGATGAAAAGAACAATTGTTTTTTTGGTTATGGAGAACAACACATGTGGACTCATAAATCGGGTTTGACTAGTCTCCCCTATTTCAAAGATCTTCTTTATCCGCACTACATCGATGTAATGCACACAGAAAAGAATATCGCCGAGGCACTCTTTGGAACACTCATGGACACTGACAAGTCAAAGGACAATGTTAAGGCTAGACTGGACTTACAAGAGCTGTGTGATAGGCCAAAGCTAGTGATGAAGGTTCTAGGTAACGGGAAGAGATGGCAAAGAGGTTCGACCGATTATGTACTGAAAAGAGACCATAGGAAGATAGTACTGCAGTGGATCCAGACGATCATGTTCCCTGATGGGTATGCTACGAATCTGAGGAGGGGAGTGAATATGTCTACTATGCGAGTGTTAGGGATGACGAGTCATGACTATCACATATGGATTCAGCGGCTCCTGCCTGCGATGACCCGGGGATTCCTCCCCGAGCCTGTGTGGCGCATGCTGGCAGAGTTGAGCTATTTATTTCGTCAGCTTTGTGCCAAGGAGCTATCTCGAGACGTGATTATTAACCTGGAGGAAGTGGCACCTTTGTTGATCTACAAGTTGGAGATGATCTTCCCCCCGGCTTCTTACTGTCGATGCAGCATCTGCTTTTGCACCTACCAACTCAGGCACGGATGGGGGGCGGTGCAGTGCTATTGGTGCTATCCAGTCAAGAGATTGCTAAAGATTCTTCGGAAAAAGTGTAGAAATAAAGCCAAAATTGAGGCTTTTGTGGCAGAGGCATTTATTCTGGAGGAGGTGTCCAACTTCACAACGACATACTATAAGGACAACCTTCCTAGCATGCACAATCCACCGTCTCAATACAACATCGACGAGAGTTCATCGAACCTCAGTCTTTTCAAAGGAGAACTCGGAAGAGCGAGCGCATCGAAGATCAAGATGTTGCAGCTTGAGGAGTGGCTCACTATCACACTCTATGTGTTGTTGAACCTTGATGAAGTGGCTCCTTATGTGTAGTAAGTTCTCAATGAGCTTGTTACATATGCCATAACCATCCTCCAACTATCGATTTGACCCACTTGTCTTTTGTTTTTTCAGAAAATTTATTGCTGAACAATGGAGAAGCTCAAGGGATCCTTCCCTTGAAGAACAAGACCATCTTCTCAGAAAGGGTGACCCTGATTTCATTTCATGGTTCAGTACTAAGGTACAAGCCAACTTATCTCGTATTTCATTTCATTTCAAGATTCTTTTCATGTAACGATATATCCGACCTAAACTTGTAGGCCCGCACGGATCCGAAAATGAGTGATGAGTTCAAACAGGTGGCCAAAGGCTTCGACCGTAGAGTGAAGTCATTCACCGTTTATGATATGAATGGCTATCTCTTTCACACAAGAAGCTACGAGGAGAGCCGACCAAATCGAAAGACCACGAATAGTGGAGTTCGTACGCCTAGCACCAATGAGCGCGACTATTACGGCATAGTCAAAAAATATACGAGCTCCACTATCCGGGTAGCAAAGCTACCAAAGCTCTTAATCCAATGGTATTCAAATGCCATTGGTTCGATCCTGATGTCACGAGAAAAGCCCCTGAGCTTGGCCTTGTAGAAATTCGAAAGATTCCATCTATAAAGGAGATGATGTCTATATTGTGGCTCAACAAGCCTCACAAGTTTATTATCTCTCATGGGCATGCCAACAAGTTGAGGATCTTGTGGGTTGGTACATTGTTCAGGTGGTATCGCCGCATGGCAAAGCACCTCTTCCAAACGATGATGACTACAACTTTGACCCAAACACATATACCGGAGAGTTCTTTCAACCTGAGGGCCTAGAAGGGAGGTTTGGCATTGAGATTACATCGTTGATGGACATGGAAGAGGACAATGACTACGATGCGGATGAGGGTGTTGAGGTGCAGAATGTCAAAGACTTAAGAATTCTTGAGCGAATGCAATTAGGATTGGAGGAGGATAAAGACGAGGAGGAGGATGAAGACGAGGACGAGGCATTAGAGTTCGATAATATTGATAGTGATGACGACACACGAGTGCCACGAGGGCCACAAGCCACTGTCGATCGTGGAAACAATTTCTAATTCATGTAATATTATATTATTTCGTATCGTTTATTTCTAATTTGTTTTATCTTTGTAATTGCAGGCACTCGACAAAATGTCGGGCGGAAGCAGACGGTCGCAGCGGCAGGTGTCCTCCTTTTACCGGAGGAGTACTGAGGACCCCGACGAGCCGGTGGCCGAGCCGGCGGCCGAGACGTCGACGAGGACCGGCCGCCCCCGCGGTCGTCCTAGGAGGGAGAGGCCGGAGCCGACTCCTCCACAAGACCCGACGCCCGAGTTGACCCCTCATGAGGAGGAGGAGGACGAGGATGAGGAGAGGGAGGAGGACGAGGAGGACAGGGAGGAGGAGGACGAGGCCGAGGCTGTAGTAGGAGGTTCCACTTCCTCTGCTACGACTAAGGTGTATCAGCGCGGGCCCACGCAGCTCCCACGGCAGGTTCCCTTAGCTCACCGCCGTCCGGTCATTTGACCTAGTGGCGATAAGTAAGTAACCATTGTTGTTATCACTACTTGTTCATATTACATTAAAAAATCGAACTTTAGACTAACATTTGTTCTTATTGACTGTTTGTAGGAACTGGGTAATTGTGAGTGGAAGGGGTGGCAGCCGCCATATCAATGGCACCATGACTCTCCTGATCAAGAAGCACTACCCTGGCAACGTTGACTACGCCGGGGTTGTCGGCCCGCCCTGGTCGTGGGACCACTTCGTCACCGCGGAGTCCAGTACGCCCGGTATCATAGTTGCTAGGTAGATTAAGAACGAGTTCTGGGTAAGTCTAGATCGCACAACATTTGTCAATACTACGCATTCGTTTTACGTTCTTGAATTAATGAAAGGATACATGATGTCTGTATGCAGGAGTGGTACGCGTGCGAGCAGGGGAGAGAGGCCGAGGCTGAGGTGGTGCAGGACAAGGTTGCTAGGTCCCGGCACTGGGACCTGTACCATGGGGCGAGGATCCAATGCATCGTCACCGCCTTCGCCGAGTTGTACGATGAGAAGGTCAAGAATAAGCAAGCAAGGGAGAAGATGCAATCCAGGGAGACCGAACTCACCAGAGACCACTACCTCCAAGTAAGTAGGAAACATTAATAACGATTTGTTTTTTGAAGAATATGTAGGCTTCAATTGATCTTCTGACATATTAAATACTTGACTTGACTTGATCCCATGCAGTTTTGTCCTGGTTGGTGACAGGCCCACTCGAACTGTTGGGTGGCCATTGTGGACAGGTGGCTCTCTGACGAGTGGGTCGAGAGGCACAGAGATCGCCGAGAGTGGCGCATGCAGATGCCTGAGATGCCGCACCGACAAGGCAACCAAAGCCTTGACCGATATGCTGAGAGATGAGTATGTTCTATTGATTTATGTTTTTATTCGAACGCTCAATACTCATTAGTTGCAATCATCTTTGATTTTTCTCGCAGTCCTAGTCGCATGGTGGCGTGCCATGTAACCCGTTCATGGCGTACACCTTGGCGAACAAGGGCAGGGCGATCGAGCTGGAGAACCAGTACAACCCGGACGACGACCCCGAAGCTTTCAGCAACCCCAACGCCTACACCAAGATCACCGAGTACAGGACGACGACTCGTGCCCATCATGGGGCGGACTTCGATCCGGCCACCCAGCCCCTGGACATGGACCTGCTGATGATGTTGGGAGGAGGGAGGCCGCACGGTCGGTTGTATATGGTCGGCAGCTCGGTCTCCTCGACCTCTGAAAGGTCCTATACGATGGCTAGAGGGGGGTGAATAGCCTAATTTAAATTTCTACAAGGAATCTCAACAACAAGGTTAGATAGCTAAGAAGAGAAGCGAGTTTTGCGCTAGCCTAATGGGTGTTGCGAAGCCACCTATCCACAAAAACTATCCTAATAGCTCTAGGATCACATAATTCCTACACAAGCTAATAAGCTAAAGGCTAGAGAGCTAACTAGCACAACCTAATATCTCTACTAAGTAAAAGCAAGAGTGATATAGGAGGGTTATACCGCCGTGTAGAGTAGTGGATGAACCAATCAAGTGATTACCAAGAAATCCAATCAATCACAATGGAGATAAGAGGTTGACACTTGATTTTTCTTCCGAGGTTCACTAGTTTGCCAACTAGCTAGTCCCCGTTGTGGCGAGTCACTCACTTGGAGGTTCATGCGCTAATTGGCATCACACGCTAAACCCGTCATCGGGTGCCGTACAACCAACACAAGATGAGGCTCACACAAGCCACGCGCAATCCACTAGAGTTGTCAATTGCGATCTCCCGTGGGGAAGGCACAAGAACCCCTTACAATTCACTTGTAGTCGACGAAGCACAATCACCAAGCTTCTCGAACCACCTCCGCTGCTCCAAACCATCTAGGTGATGGCAATCACCAAGAGTAACAAGAAATCCGCAGCGAAAACGCCTCCCAAGTGCCACTAGATGCAAGTTATATGCGAAATGCACTTGGATCACTCAATCTCTTTTGGAATTACACTAACCAAGCATGGAGATGAGTGTGAGAGAGAGTGCTCAGCTCTAGAGGGTCTCAAGATGTTCAAATGTGTGAGCGAGAAACCCCAAAGCCGGCCAACACATATTTATAAACCTCCCTCAAAGCCACTAGCCGTTGTGTTGTTAAGTTGGCGACGGACGCTCTTCACGGGTGCGATGGACGCTCCGTCGCAGCGTCCGACGCCCTGTAAGAACTAGTCGTTGGCCTCCGTCTTTGAAATTCTTCAACCGACGGACGCTCCTTAGCAAAGTCCTCAGAGTCTGTCGCGATCGTCCGTCGCCGTGAGCAGAAAGGACCAGAGAGCACCCGAGAGCTCCACTTTTCGTCGGACGCGTCCGTCGCCTAACCGACAGACGCTTCTCAGCGTCCGACGCTCTGAGAAGAGAGGTCCAGAGAGCTCCATCTTTCGTCGAACGCGTCTGTCGCCTCATCGATAGACACTTCGCAGCGTCCGACGCCAAGTCTGTACTGATCCGTAGTTAGGGTCTGCCCGTCGGACGCTCCGTCGCACTTTGACCAGTGTCCGACGCCAGCGTCCGGCGCCCTATTCTTGTCCAAACTTGTTGCTTTCTTCTTCACCCTTGCTCCAAGATGCCAACCACTAAGTATACACTTTAGAGAGCAGGTTTTGACATGTTTTACTTGTCACTTAAGCAGGGTGTTATGTCACTAGGTCCTAAATGCATATGCAATATAAATAACACCTAGTGGCACTTGACAAACTGTAATCACTTTTGAATTTCCCCTCTTAATAGTATCGTTGTCTAACCTAAATGTGATCACACCCACTTGGTGTCTTGACCACGAAAAGAAAATCCCTAGCTTATACCTTTGCCTTGAATTGCTTAGGGACTTTTCACTTTCCTACTTCTCCAAGTGTGAGCTTTAGGTCTCCACCACCTTTGCTTGCTCCATCACTTGTCATCATATTCTATAAGTGTAATAAACCTACTCAATCACTTAGAGCTAGGTTAGTACTTAGGTTTCATCAATTACCAAAATCACCATGGAGTCTTCAATCTCCCACTTTTTGGTAATTGATGACAACCCAATATAAAGATATGAAATATGATTTTGATTTCAACTTGAAATGCTTGTCCAAGCAAGATACCAATTTAGAAGAAGTGGACAATCATTTCAAGTTGGTTTGATAGTGTTTACTCCTCCTACATATGTGCACTTCTATGAATATGAGTCAAAGCTTTGCACATATGCTTAGATAGAACTTTTGGAGGGGTGAACAACTAGCAAACTATGACATGATGCTAAGGTATAAGATATGGACCTTTGAAGCATGATACCAATCGAAGTGCGCCATTCATTCATCCCTTAGCAACATGGTTAGCTCGATACCAATTGTAAAAACATATAAAGCTCTGGGTTTCTAGCTAACACCTATTCATGCTAGTGATCAAATCATCAAGATTATAACTAGGCATGAACCACACAAGCATGTTATTTTGAATGAAGTACAATGCAAGCAAGCATATGTGTGAATGCACATCCAAATGCAACAACTTGTTCATAGGCTTGCTACCCCTACTTGTGTGCTCAAATTTTAATTTTTCATTTTCCAATCAAAATCTCCCCCTGTCTCCCCTTTGTCTTTTCATATTTTATTACACTTCTCTCCCCCTTTGTCATACATTACCACAAAGGGTTCACTTGTTAAAGTTTCATCAAGTCAATTCATAAAAGGAGTGGGGTGAATATTATTCAATTTTAGTTCATCCTAGATCACTTGTCCTATATATTTAACACGGTTTAAACCATGGATAAGTTTCTTCACACATCTTGAAATGGTTATCTTATCCATGTTGGTTAAATACAAGAGCAAATATTCTAGAATAAACATGTGAGGTTGCAAGCTTATCAACATGTCATATGTTATCACTAGATCATATAAAACATAGAAGCAATAGTGATAGAATATGTACATATAAAACATTTTGTTTTTCATGAATGAGCCTAATTTAGTCAAAAGTGATGCCTATATGCTCTACACAAGTCTAGCAAACTATGAATGCTCATGTCAAACAATTGTACCTTGCTTTCTTGGAGTAGAGGCATGTCATAAGTGGGGTGCATCAACTCATGTTGGAGAAATCCAAGATATTCAACTCATTCCTCAACTTGCAAAACCTCTTCTCATCTAGTGGCTTGGTGAATATGTCGGCTAATTGATCATCGGTGCCCACATTGTCAATGTAAATGTCACCCTTTTGTTGATGATCTCTTATGAAATGGTGTCTCACATCTATGTGCTTTGTTCTAGAGTGTTGGATGGGATTGCTTGTAAGCTTTACCACACTTTCATTGTCACATAGCAAGGGAACCTTCTTGAATTTGATTCCATAATCATTCAATGTGGCCTTCATCCAAAGTAGTTGTGTACAACAACTCCCCGCAATAATGTATTCGGCTTCGGCGGTAGAGAGTGCCACACTATTTTGCTTCTTGGATGACCATGAGACTAGTGATATTCCCAATAGTTGACATGTTCCACTAGTGCTCTTTATATTAACCTTGCATCCTGCATAATCGGAGTCCGAATATCCAACCAATTCAAATCTTGACCCCTTGGGAAACCATAATCCAACATCTTGTGTATGCTTCAAATATCTCAATATCCTTTTTGTGGCCTTCAAATGACTCTCTCTAGGAGATGCTTAAAATCTAGCACACATGCATACACTAAACATGGCATCCGATCTTGATGCGGTCACATAGAGTAGACTTCCAATCATTGACCGATATAGCGTTTGATCAACCATTATGCCACTTGTATCATTATCCAAATGTCCATTAGTCCCCATTTGAGTACTAGTGCCTTTAGCCTCTTCTAACCTAAACTTCTTGATCATATCCTTGATGTACTTGCCTTGACTCACAAATGTACCACTCTTCATTTGCTTGATTTGGAGTCCAAGGAAGTAACTAAGTTCACCAATCATTGACATTTCAAATTCATTTGCCATCATCTCCCCAAACTCTTCACAAAAATCTTGATTTGTAGACCCAAAGATAATGTCATCCAAATAGATTTGCAAGACAAACAAGTCACTTCCAATCTTCTTAGTGAATAGGGTGGTGTCAACCAAACCAATTTTGAATCCCTTAGAGAGGAGAAAACTTCTCAATCTCTCATATCATGCTCTAGGTGCTTGCTTCAATCCATAGAGAGCTTTCTTGAGCTTGTAAACATGGTTGGGCTTCTTTGTATCTTCAAATCCGGGTGGTTGCTCAACATACACTTCCTCATTGATGTACCCATTGAGAAAAACACTCTTCACATCCATTTGATAGAGCTTGATGTTGTGAGCACAAGGATAGGCCAATAAGATTCTAATTGCATCTAATCTTGTCACCGGTGCATAGGTTTCTCCAAAGTCAAGACTCTCTACTTGTGTGTACCCTTGTGCAACTAGTCTTGCTTTGTTCCTCACCACTTTATGATTCTTTGGTCTATCTACTAGTTCCCAAACTTGATTTCTTGTGAAGTTGTTAAGCTCTTCATGCATAGAATTTATCCAATCCACATCCTTCAAAGATTCATCAATCTTTGTTGGCTCAAATGATGAGACAAAAGAATAATGCTCACAAAATGAAGCCAATCTTGACCTTGTTTGAACTCCACTTTGAATTCCACCAATCACTTGATCTAGAGGATGATCTCTTGCAATATTGGTAGGTTAAAGCATTTGCATGTGAGAATCTTGCACATTCGATTGAGATGATGATGGACTTGCTTGATGTTGATCTTGCACTTGAGCTTCACTAGTACTAGCTTGATCTTGAGTTGGAGAGCCACTAGCTTCTTCGTTGGTAGGAATAATCACTTGATCTTCATCTTCATCTTGTACTTGTTTTGGTCTAATATCACCAATGTCCATATCTTTCATTGCATTGACCAACTTGTCACCTCTCACATCATCCAAGTTTTCTTGTTCATCTTGAGAGCCTTGTGTTTCATCAAATTCCACATCATGCACTTCCTCAAGAATTCCACTAGACAAGTTCCATACTCTATAAGCCTTTCTTGATGTAGAGTAGCCAAGTAGAAAGCCCTCATCACATTTCTTTTCAAACTTGCTTAATCTTGTGTCTTTCTTCAAGATATAGCATTTGCACCCAAATACTCGAAAGTAAGCAATATTTAGCTTTCTTCCATTCAATAGCTCATATGGAGTCTTCTTAAGCATTCCATGACAATAGAGACGGTTGCTAGAGTAGCAAGCCGTCTTGATAGCTTTGGCCTAAAAGGAATGACTAACATTGTATTCACTCAACATTGATCTTACCATGTCAATCAAGGTTCTATTCTTCCTTTCAACTATTCCATTGGATTGAGGAGTGTACTTTGGATAGAATTGATGGTTGATTCCAAATTCATCACAAAGTTCATAAACTCTTATATTCTTGAACTCACTCCCATTGTCACTTCTAACTCTCTTGATAGTTGTTTCAAACTAATTTTGGCACCTCTTGACAAATGACTTGAAGATATCAAATGTGTCACTCTTGTCACTCAAGAAGAATACCCATGTGTATCTTGTGAAGTCATCCACTATCACAAATCCATACTTGTTTCCACCAATGCTTGCATAAGTAGTTGGTCCAAAGAGATCCATGTGCAATAACTCAAAAGCTTTGCTTGTACTCATGATGCTCTTCTTTGGATGAGTGTTTCCAACTTGCTTTCTGGCTTGACATGAACTACATAGCTTGTCCTTCTCAAATGTGACATCCTTCAAGCCTCTCACTAGATCATGCTTTACTAACTTGTTTAATTGTTTTATGCCAACATGACCACGCCTTCTATGTCATAGCCAACCCATGCTAGATTTGGTGATGAGACAAGTTGAGAGTTGGGTCTCACTAGCATTGAAGTCCACAAGATAGAGGTTCTCATATCTAAATCCCTTGAATATCATATTTGACCCATACACACTAATTATTTCCACATCCTCCACACCAAATATGCATTTGAAACTGAGATCACACAATTGGGCAACCGACAATAGATTAAACTCAAGCCTTTCCACTAGAAGCACATTGCTAATGCTAAGATCATTGGAGATAGCAATCTTTCCAAGCCCTTTCACCTTGCCTTTGCCATTGTCACCGAAAGTGATACTATCAAAGTCATGATCACTATCTTGGTTGATTGAGTTGAACATCCTTCCATCATCGGTCATGTGTTGAGTGCACCTACTATCAAGCACCCAATGCCTCCCTCCGGCTTTGTAATTAACCTACAAGAGAGATCAATTCTTTTTAGGTACCCAAACTTTCTTAGGTCCTCCAAAGTTAGTTACCAAGAATTTTGGTATCCAAATGGATTTCTTAGTAGTCATCCATGGTGCACCAACAAACTTGGCATGAACTTCATTAGTACCCATGGAAAGGACATAGAATGAATCAACTCTAATGGAGGATACATCTTGCTTGGGCTTGTTGTTCTTGCATTGTTGCTCTAGGTGACCAACTTGCTTGCAACTTTTGCAATACCTACTAGTGTCCTTCACAAAACGAGTCTTGTGAGGGGCAAAAGCGGCTTTTCCTTTCTTGGGGTTAGAGCCCAATCCCTCTTTGTAGAGAGATGCTCTTTGGCTACCCAAGCACATAAGCAAGCGGTCCTCACCTCCATAAGCCTTAGCTAAGGAGTGATTGAGCTTTGTAACCTCCTTCTTGAGGGTTTCATTTTCAACCATTAGTGAGGCATCACAAGTGAAACCATCACTAGTAGATGGAATGGAAGTAGTAGTGCTACAAGAGGGGGTAGTGGAAGCAACAACAATAGAAGTATAAAAATATTCATCAAGAATATCACAAGTTACCCCATTTTGCATGTTTGAACAACCTCCTTCTTACTTTGGTCAAGGAGGGAGGAATGAGCTCTTTCAAGTTTAGAGTGCGACTTCTCTAGCTTCTCATGGGCTTCCATTAGCCTCCATGAGATGCTACGGCCTCATCAAGGTTTTGCTCAAGAGCCTCATTGGCCTTGCGCAATTCCTTACATTCCTTCCTCTTCTTGTCAATGTAATCCTTAGCTTGTTCAAGCATGTCCATGAGTTCCTCCTTGGAGGGACCCTCATCCTCACTCTCACTCTCACTTTCATCATGAGAAAGTACCTTAGTGGACTTAGCCATGAAGCATGATGATGGAGTGTCAAATAGTGAGATCTTGTCCTTCATAGCAATACTAGCAAAAGCCTTCTTCTTGGTGGATGTCTTCTTTTCATTATCTTCATCCTCACCACAAGAAGAGTCACTATCCCATGTCAATATGTGAGAATACCACTTCTTATTCTTGTCAAAGATGGGCTTCTTCTCTTTCTTGTCTCTCTTCTTGTGATCATCATCATCTTTGTCACTATTGTATGGGCAATGAGCAATGAGATGATCAAAACTTCCACACTTGAAGCACTTTTTTGGCTCATCATAGTTCTTGGAAGATGTCTTCTTTCTTCTTGCCCGGTAACCCTTCTTCTTCATGAACTTGCCAAATATCTTCACAAAAGAGCCATTTCTTCTTCATCCACATCACTAGCACTTGAGTCTTCATCATCACTTGATTCTTCAATCTTAGCTTTGCCCTTGCTCTTGTGAGATGAAGTAGCTTTGAAAGCTATGCTCTTCTTCTTCTCATCTTTCTTTTCTTCTTTCTTGACATCTTCTTCCTTGTTGTCCCGGTAAGCATCTTGAGTCATCACATCTCCCAAGACTTAATTAGGAGTCACGGTGTCCAATCCACTTCTCACAATTAAGGTCACAAGGGTCTCAAACCGAGATGGGAGACTTCTCAAGAATTTGTGAGAGAAATACTTGTCCTCAACCTTCTCACCAAGGGCCGTGAGATCATTGACTAGCACTTGTAGCCTATGGAATATCTCCGGCATATTCTCATCATCCTTCATCTTGAAGCTTGCAAACTTTTCTTTGAGGATGTATGTCTTTGCACTTTTGACGGCTTGAGTGCCTTCAAATGATTCCTCAAGCTTCTTCCAAGCCTCATGAGCACTCTCTAGATTCTTGATTTGTTCAAACACCTTCTCATCAAGAGCCTCATGAATAGCACTAAGAGCAATGTCATTGTGTTGCAACTTCTCTTCTCCGGCCGCGGTGGGAGCTTCCTCATTTGCAACCTCAAACTTCTTGTCCACCACAAGCCAAACCTTCCAGCTAATTAACTTGATATGAGCGGTCATCTTGACTTTCCAATAGCCATAGTTTGTGCCATCAAACTTGGTGGTTTCTTCATGTTGTTGATATGAGTCATCTTCACACCGTAGGTTGTTAAGCCTCAAATCAATGGTGTCCAAGATCCGATACCACTTGAAAGGTCCTATGCAATGGCTAGAGGGGGGGTGAATAGCCTAATTTAAATTTCTACAAGGAATGTCAACAACAAGGTTAGATAGCTAAGAAACGAAGCGAGTTTTGCGATAGCCTAATGGGTGTTGCGAAGCCACCTATCCACAAAAACTATCCTAATAGCTCTAGGATCACACAATTCCTACACAAGCTAATAAGCTAAAAGCTAGAGAGATAACTAGCACAACCTAATATCTCTACTAAGTAAAAGCAAGAGTGAGATAGGAGGGTTATA
This sequence comes from Microstegium vimineum, assembly GCA_022036555.1. Taxonomy (NCBI): domain Eukaryota; kingdom Viridiplantae; phylum Streptophyta; class Magnoliopsida; order Poales; family Poaceae; genus Microstegium; species Microstegium vimineum. The sequence goes on from CM039139.1 coordinate 15,750,863, forward strand.
CCGCCGTGTAGAGTAGTGGATGAACCAATCAAGTGATTACCAAGAAATCCAATCAATCACAATGGAGACAAGAGGTTGACACTTGATTTTTCTTCTGAGGTTCACTAGTTTGCCAACTAGCTAGTCCCCGTTGTGGCGAGTCACTCACTTGGAGGTTCACGCGCTAATTGGCATCACACACCAAACCCGTCACCGGGTGCCGCACAACCAACACAAGATGAGGCTCACACAAGCCACGCGCAATACACTAGAGTTGCCAATTGCGATCTCCCGCGGGGAAGACACAAGAACCCCTTACAATTCACTTGTAGTCGATGAAGCACAATCACCAAGCTTCTTGAACCACCTCCGCTGCTCCAAACCGTCTAGGTGATGGCAATCACCAAGAGTGACAAGAAATCCGCAGCGAAAACGCCTCCCAAGTGCCACTAGATGCAAGCTATATGCGAAATGCACTTGGATCACTCAATCTCTTTTGGAATTACACTAAGCAAGCATGGAGATGAGTGTGAGGGAGAGTGCTCAGCTCTAGAGGGTCTCAAGATGTTCAAATGTGCGAGCGAGAAACCCCAAAGCTGGCCAACACATATTTATAAACCTCCCTCAAAGCCACTAGCCGTCGTGCTGTTAAGTTGGCGACGAACGCTCTTCATGGGTGCGATGGACGCTCCGTCGCAGCGTCCGACGCCCTGTCAGAACTAGCCATTGGCCTCTGTCTTTGAAATTCTTCAACCGACGGACGCACCTCAGCAAAGTCCTCAGAGTCCGTCGCGATCGTCCATCGCCGCGAGCAGAAAGGACCAGAGAGCACCCGAGAGCTCCACTTTTTGTCGGATGCGTCCGTCGCCTGACCGACAGACGCTTCTCAGCATTCGACGCTCTGAGCAGAGAGGTCCAGAGAGCTCCATCTTTCGTCGGACGCGTCTGTTGCCTCATCGACAGACGCTTCGCAGCGTCCGACTCCAAGTCTGTACTGATCCGTAGTTAGGGTCTGCCCGTCGGACGCTCCGTCGCGCTTTGACCAGTGTCCGACGCCAGCGTCTGGCGCCCTATTCTTGTCCAAACTTGTTGCTTTCTTCTTCACCGTTGCTCCAAGATGCCAACCACTAAGTATACACTTTAGAGAGCAGGTTTTGGCATGTTTTACTTGTCACTTAAGCAGGGTGTTATGTCACTAGGTCCTAAATGCATATGCAATATAGATAACACCTAGTAGCACTTGACAAACCGTAATCACTTTTGAATTTCCCCTCTTAATAGTACGGTTGTCTGACCTAAATGTGATCACACCCACTTGGTGTCTTGACCACGAAAAGAAAATCTCTAGCTTATACCTTTGCCTTGAATTGCTTAGGGACTTTTCACTTTCCTTCTTCTCCAAGTGTGAGCTTTAGGTCTCCACCACCTTTGCTTGCTCCATCACTTGTCATCATCATCCATAAATGTACTAAACCTACTCAATCACTTAGAGCTAGGTTAGTACTTAGGTTTCATCAATTACCAAAATCACCATGGAGTCTTCAGCCTCCCTTCCCAACCTCGCCGAGGTTCGGTCGAGGAGCACGAGCGGATCCATCCCCATCATACCATGGCAGCCGACCATGGCGCAACTTCAGGTACGTACCGTTCAAGTAATCGATCAATTCTTACCTTGCATTTGCATTGTTTAAACCTTGCTAGATGAATATTGCAGACCCAGATGCAGGAGGAGATTCAGAGGATCAACACCGACATGGAAGCAAGGGATCAGGCCCGAGAGGAGGCCCATAGGCGCGAGTTGGCACGGGTGGAGGCCCAACGCCTACAGTTGGAGGCTCGGAACCGCGACTAGGACCAGAGGTCGGCGGATATGGCTACCTTCTTTGCGAGCCTGAACGTCCCTGGTGTGGTCGTGCCTCCCTCGCTGCTCGCTCCGTTCGCTCCTCCACAAGTGTCGCATCTTGGTCCTACATGGACTCTGGTGAGTTTATATATATGGTTGTTTATTGTTTTAGCTTCTTCGGTTGTCCTCCAGGTACTAACGAATTCGCTTCTCCTTCGTGCAGCCACAGTCACACGGTTCGGCGCCTTCGCCTCTAGGTCAGCCTTCGCCTCAGGGTCAGCCTTCGCCACCATACGGGTGGCCCCCTCGTGCCCCTCCTCCGTACTATGGGTGGCAAGATGCACCTCCTCCGCAGTCCGGGTGGTCCGGGTGGTCCGGGTGGTCTCCTGGCCCTAATGCGCCGCCCCAGTGGCAAGGTGGTCCTCCACCGACCGGCGGGTGGCAAGAGTGGCCGCAAGGTGGCCAAGGTGGGAGCTCTTCAGGGAATGGGGGCCAAGGTGAGCAGTGATGGGTTTGTGAGCAGTGACTGATGTGATGTGATGATTTTCTGTGTTGAACTTGTGATGGTTGGATGAATTATGAACACATGTTGTGATGAATGGACTATGGATGGATTATGGATATATTATGCGTATTCTATGATTGAATGTGGTACTCCATGTGATATATACTGTGTTTGTCTGATGGATGAATGAATATGTGATATATATATATATGTTGTTTATTGTGGTGAAAAGGGAAAAACAAAAAAAAAATTAGAAATTTCCCCACTCGGCAAAGGGGTCATGGCACTCGGTAAAGGGGTCATGACACTCGGCAAATATGGAAAAAAAATTCCAGCCTCGGCCAGTTTGTCAGCTTTGCCGAGTGTCGGCCAGGTGGCGCTCGGCAAAGCAGCTCCCTTTGTCGAGTGTCGTCCAGGTGGCACTCGGCAAAACATTTTTAAAAAAAACATTTTTTTGCCGAGTGCTGACGTGGAAGGAACTCTGGCAAAGAATTTTTTTTAAAAAAAATCCTTTGCCAAGTGGCTGCCACGTTAGCACTCGGCAAAAAAATCCGTCAACCATCAATCGCCGTTTCGGTTGCCGAGTGCCTAATATTTGACACTCGGCAAAGCGGGTTTTGCCGACGGATTCTTTGTCGAGTGCCACACTCGGCAAACACTCGGCAAAACCTTTGCCCAGTGGATGTGAGCCTTTGCCGTGTGGGTCAGGCACTCGGCAAAGCTCCTGTTTCCAGTAGTGCCACCCCAAACTATGAGTCTCCATATATGATCACCGGTCAGGCCTTTCGCCATATTCAAGTGGAAAGAAATGCCAAAATACATGTACTATTAGATTGACGAACAACCATGAACATGGGATGTCCCGATTGGAGTTATGACTAGTTAGTACAACACGCGATCCAAGACAATCTGCGTGTGCTTGGCCGCTTTTCAGAATCATATATGGACGTGATGGATCCACAGCCACATGTGCGAGCATGGTCCCAGAACAAGTTGCAGCGAGTATAGGGCCGTGCCATCACGTGCCCTTCGTTTACGCGTCCGGGGGCACATGATCGACGTAACGAAATACTAAGGGAAGCATAGGCGAACGAACGTTTTACCGTAAAACGTGGCCCATTAGAGTGAAACCCAACACATAGACGTTCGGACCTGGACGTGCGTCCGGACGCCCCTTCCCCCCAACGCTGCTTCTTCCGCACGCGCCTTCTTGCGAAGGTTCGCCCGCGCCCGCTGCCTGCAACTGCTCTCACCCGGTCGCCCCACTCGTCGCATCCGCAACCGCCCCTCGCCCGGTCGCCCCAACAACAAAAGTCGTCGCACTGAAACAAAGAAAGTCGTCTGGAACACACATAGCAGCCTATTGAAACAAAAATCTTTAAGAGTTTGAAATATGAATCTTGCGTGCTTGAAACAACACATGCTGCGTGCTAAAATAAAATATAATTTGAGAATTTGAAACAACATGGATCCAGCTTTTGAAACAAACATGATGCAAAAAAAATCGAAGAATGAAAACAACAACACGCAACTAGCAGAGATGAGCACTAAGAGGGGGATAGGAGAGATAGGATGCAGGGTCCTCATGACCTACCACTACGGGATCTAGATCTCGCCCCGCTTCCTTCAGATCCACTGCAACCGCCACCGGATCCGGTGGATCCATGGTCGTAGTTCGTCGGATTCGGTGAATCCACGGCCGTCGTCGTCGCTGCCGCCGATGCAGCAGCCGCCACATCCACCATGGTAGCGGGCCTAGTGGGCATCAGATCGGAGGAGGGGTGTGGGTGTAGGAAGCCGGAGCAGCGAACGCCGGTGTGGAGAAGCCTGGACGGTTGCTGGCCGGAGAGGAGGAAGGCACACAGCGAAGCGGTGTGGGAGAGGGAGGGAGGATAAGAGGGAGGGGGTGGGAGCATTCGTCCCTCTGAGGAGTGGGACGGCCGCCACTGCGGAGGAGGCAAGCGGGTGGGTGAGTGGGGGAGGCAAGCGGCCGCCGCTACGGGGAAGGCAAGCGGGTGGTGTAACACCCCTGGTGTTTAAGCACTTAACTAAAATTTGATCATGTCATCATATGCATTAAGCATCATTCATTTGATTGAGAACCTTGTTATGCATTGAACTAAAATAAGTTTATTTGTTTGTGTTTGGCTCAATTATGGGAATGCTTATCATGATTTCAAATTCAAACTTTCAAATTCAATTCCAAACCCTAGCTTCTAAAGAGGATGGATCAAACCCTATACATGATTTTCAAAATCTAAAAAGAATATGTATATGATTGTTAAAGCAAAGTTGTGGAGCTCTGTTTCAATTGCATTTGTTGTGTTTTGAGTTTTTCAAGTGTTATTCAAGTTTTTAGAGTAATTCAAAAGGGGGTAAATCTTTTAAAAAGGGTTTCAAATTTCAAAAATGCATTTTCATTTCTAGACCGAATTTGAAAAAGTACATATTGTCAAAGTTGTAGATCATGAAATTTTGAGCAACTTTGGTATTCAAAGTTTTCATGAAAACCCTTGGAAGCTTGAGCAAATTGTAAAACAATCCCAGAGGTAGTTCAGGCATTTCACCGAAACCCTGCATGTTGGCACTGTGAACTCGGCGCCGACACCTGGCCGGCCAGCTGCCGAGCTCGCCGTGCGACTTCTGGCCGCAACACGCGTCCCATCGCGTGCGTAGCATCACCACGGCTCCGTTGCCGTCTCCAAAACAAGACGTCGTGCCCTCCTTGCTCCTCCTTCCATGGCGCGACGTCGTCTGCTCTGCTCCGCCGCGAGTGTTCTTCGCGTCGACGAGCTCACGTGCGTCACCCAGCCACTGTCAAGTCTCCAATCCACTTCAACTGTCTTTGCTTTGATCTTGTGCATCGTCCGCACTAGTTGGTTGAAGTTGTGGCCGCGTGAATTGCCCGGCGCAAACCCGTCTTCCTCGGCTCTGGCGAGAGCGCCGCCGTTCTGGATCGCGGTCGTTCTGGCTACACAGGAGTCGCATTGTCTTCTTCTTTCTTGTTTCATCTTCTTCATTCGTCACTGATCCTCGAACGCCTCGTCGTTTCTTCTTTGGTGGTTTACAGCTCCGAGAACGTTGTCGTTGCCGCCCTGTTCACCATTTTCGCCGGCACGGTCTTCGTCGACCAGTCGTTCTGCTTCATCTCCGGCCACGTTTACAAGCGCTTCATAACCGGGGTGAGCTCCTCGAACTCTCTGCGCGCTTAGTTGATCTTGTTTCAAGCCGTCGTGCTCTATCCGCGAGCTCCGCCGCAGTTCATGGCCGTCGCGGCGGTGCGCTCGTTGGTAGGATGCGTTTGTCCATCGTTTTCTGATCTGAGTCTTACGCTAGCTTCGCCTAGCTGTCAGGAGTCCTTTCGCAGTGTTGGTTGTTCGAGCGCGTGCTTGTTTTCGTCGGCGTACATCGCGCAGATCTCCGTTGTCCGCCATGGCCGTCGACGAGGTCGTTGCGCTAGGTTTTCAGTTCATTTTGCGTGCGCGTCGCGTTGTTTGGGGGCCGTTGAGTCTGTTAGGGTGCTTGGTTGAGCCGATTGTGGCTTGTACTCGCCGGCGTATGCGCGGCCGAGCGTGGGGTGCCGCCATTGCCGCTGGTGAGGTCGATGCGAGGGTTAAGTTTGGTCGTGTGGCACCTCGTTGTGTTCGGGATGAAGTGCTGAGTCCAGCGCAAGAGTCGGTTCGACGTTTGGTTCACCGCCGGTGACGCGCCGCCGTGTTTTGTGGTCATCGGCGCCGCTGCTCTGTCTCTGTGTCGCTGACAGGCGGGACCCAGCTGTCAGTGGTCGTTTCAAAAGGGTTTTTCTTTTTTTCCTGTTTTGAATAGTTCTGTGTTTTGTTATTTTTGTGTATTTAATTCTGTGCATGTTTAATTTCTGCAAAAATTTGTGTATACTCTCTGTGATGTGTAGTGTTTAATAAAAATATAACATGTCCATGATTAGTACATTTTTAATCCTATAAAAATGCTCAAAATAATTAAGAAATATCTTTTTTCATAATTTTTCATGCTCTGTATGTTGTTCCAAAAATTATGAAAATTTTTGTGTAACCTTTTACACTGGTATCTTGTTGTACAAAAAGTTTGGAAATTTTTGGATGAACTGTTAAACATGGCTTTTTGTTTAATTAATAATAAAATGATTAGTAACCCTAATGACTTTAGGTTTTGTGTGATTTTGGGTTGCTTGATGTTAATGGTTATTGTCAAGTGGCAAACACAGTATGGACATGTATGTTGTTGAGTTGTTTGCTCAGTTCTTTTGGATATAATTATTAAATTTGATAGTTAGTTTAATCATGGTTTAATTAAATGCTTTATGCTCTAGTTTCAATTTCTTACATGAAGGTAAGTTGTACTCAAGGTTGTAATCTATTTTGTTCATCTCTTAAGTACATGTTTGTGTGTTGCAAAGCATCATGTCTATCATTTCAAGCATCATCTAAGTATGTCTTTATATCGTGTAGATTGTACGTTGGTTGGGTTGGATAATCCCTCTAGTGAAGGGGTTTTCCCTCTGGTTGAATCTGAACCAGAGTTTGTGTATCCCTCCAACCAAGGCAAGCCCCGGTGCATTCAAACGTTTCCTTGTATTTAAAATGATTGCTTTAAATACACTTATAGTTATATTATTACATTATCGTACTTTATTAAATTCCTACTTGATGCATAGTCGTATCCTTGTGCTAATTGAATCATTTACCTTGACACTTGTTTAAAGATGTAAATTTTTGCTAAAATGCTTAGTATGCTTAGAACTTTGATAGTAGGTGATTTCCAGTCACCTACGCATAGCATATTGCTTCGGCAAATGGTTATGTTCTTTTGAGAAAAGAATGTTGTTGGAAGTAATAAATTGAAACTGGGCAGACACGGTGTTTGGGAGCCACCAGGGGTGACTGGTGAGCGGGTTCTCTCCGCCTGTGTCGTTTAGGAACCGTCCGCTGTTGAATTGCATGAGTTAAGAATTTGGAGTACTTATCATATACCTTTGGGAAAGCTGGACTCTGGTTAATCCAGTCTAAAGGACGGTTAACCCGCACTAGGAGTGGAGAGATGACGAGAGTAGTGTGTACCCTCCAAGTTCGAGGAACTGGATGGAGGTGTACTGTGCTCTCGGGTGGCGGACCCCCGTTCTCGGATGGAGGATCCGGGGAAGTAGTCATATGCGTGCTTTAGTGTTGTATATGTCATGTGATAGGGAAGTCCCAGCTGGGTTTAATCGGTTCGAATCGTCGTGCTCCTCGGTTATGGAGACTTAGCTCATTGTTCTTCCGCGTATTAATACACTTAAATGTTCCATGATGGCTTCCTTTCAAAGATGTTGTTTTACCTTGTTATCGATCATAAATCTAGATCGATACTTGAGTAATTTTATGAACAAATTAAATAAATTTTAATTGTCTTTATAAATGCTTATTTATACAAAATATTTGATTCTTGCAAACCACACCTTAAATCCTATGACTTGCATAGCTTTTGTCCACCAAATATTTTTCTTTTGTCGGATAAGTCTTATTGAGTACTCCCGTACTCAGGGTTTGTTAACTCCTGTTGCAGCCGGTCTGTGTAGCCTCGTGTTGCATGACCGTTGTCACTGTGTATAAAGATGAGGGATGAACTGTCCTTGCTTGACTCTTGAGCAAGAGTACTTGGGTTGTTTTGTTTATACTCTATCACAGCTTGATGTATTAATATCGTATGACACTTAAGTTATGTTTCAAAAACTTATGGTTTGTAATATGACTTCAAATTTCCGCTATTTTGATGTAAATTAAATTATTGTGTTACTTCTGCAATATTTGTAATGAGAAGATTCTATTCGGAAAGAGGTGAATGACCCGCTGCAAAGTGGTGACACCTGACGGACTAATTAAGACTTGGATCATTTGTCTTGGATTAAGTCAGATGGACATTAATCCTGGCAAGTGGCCCCTGTTCTTAAGAGGTTCTGTCACATGTGGGCGAGTGGTGGATGAGCCCTGGCGATGATGGGTCTGTGCGCTGCGTCGAACGTATGCTTATAAGCATTACGGAAATACTAAGGCCCTGTTGTTTAGTTGTTTTCAAATGTGATTCCTATCATATTGAATCTTAAGACGTATATATAAAATATTAAATATAGGTAAACAATATAATTAATTACATAATTTATTCCTAATTTTTTAGATAAATCTTTCGAATCTAGTTATTTTATAATTAAATAAAAATTACCAAATACAAACGAAACTGTACAATTCAAAAAAAATTAAACCTTTTAAATCAAAACAAGGCCTAATATTACCTCCGTCCAAAAAAAACGATCACCGTTTGGGTCCTTTCATTTTTTATTATTAGAAATTAGAAATCTTTTTAATAAGTTTGGTTATTTAGTTTATAATATGACATTCTATAAAAAAATTTCTTGCATGGTTATCTAAAATTATAGGATAAATGATAAAAATTGATTCTATATACTAATAATAAATTAATTAGATTTAATAATTTTTTCTTGTTATAGTTAGCCCAATGAAAAATGAACTACTTTTAGTTTGTTTTAGTTTATTCTCTCTCACAGAATACTAGACCTAATAATATAATTTATATATAGTATAGATAAATAGAAGACAGATTCTACTGTTAACTTTGCTGTCTCTCTCGGTGGCACAGCGCAAGGCCGCGCCTTTATGGGTCAAGCACGGCGTAAATGTACGTCCGTCCTCGCTGCTGTACTACCAGTGCCGCCCGCACGGCGATCGGAGTCGAATCCAATCACGGTGCCGCGAACTTTGAATTCGCGACAATCCAGCGCACAGGTCGGCGGCGCTCGTGCGCCCAAAGATCCTCCCGTGTTGGCGGCGATTAGAGCAAGTATAGTAAGGTCTGGTTAGCAGGCTGAGAGAAGTTCCACGTCAGCAAAATCTGAGTTGGAAGAGCGAGAGAAGGTGAGAGAGAATGGAGCGGGCGGTAAACTTGCCGCCGACTGAAGGTTAGTTCCGAGACAGAATCTCCTGCTCCCACCCAATACCAGAGACAGAGCTGTTGTTTTCTTGGCCTCCGTCCTTCCCTCTCGATCCCATGCTCCAGCTATCCCTGTTTCTTGACAATGAGTATGCTTGGTATTGAAGCGGCAATAAAGACATTGCCACAATAGATGATCGGCACATACAAACAATAAATACTGTAAAAGCAAACTAATAGCCTACTTAAACACCAGCCTATTATACGAGCATTTTAATATGCTACCTTAAAATAATATGGCATGGTATACCGCCGGCTGCCGGCGTTATTATTAACCATGCTCTTACCGTAGCCATCGGACGATTGACAGGTAGCGGACGACGAGTGAATGCTGATGGCAACAGGCAACGGACAAGTCGCTCGTGTTCACGTCTCTGCCCGGCCACTGCTCCGGTAAGCGGCTATAGTTTTCCTGAAAAAGAGAAGAGGCAGATTTTTAGATTTTTTAGATGAACAAAAAAAAAAGGCCTGACTGGCATACGCACTGCAGAGTCCGTGGTTCCCACCACGTCTTGTCTGCGTGTGAACGGGCGAAGTTCGGTAGGCATAACAACCTCTAGTAGGCATCCGGCTAAATGCAAGTGTCATGTTTGTAATAGCATGTACTACTAGTATAATGGCTTGACTATATCATCTCTGGTACAATACACAAGTTGTTGGACGGCAAGCCAAGTGCCCACTCGTGTCTCTATCCTCGCTACTCTATGGCCCATTAAGGATTTTTCTAACGTGGACCGGTATATAGTAGCCCGTCTATAACAAGGCGGCTTTGTTTTGCTTTGCTTCCTTCGATCAAGTCGTAACCGTAGATCAGCAGCTGCGTGTTACGCATGCTGAATTTCTGATACGAGTAGTAAGTGAAACGGACGAATGGATTAACTACAAGTAGTTGCTTTCTGACTCTCTCTCTCTCTCTCTCTCACTACCTGCGGCTTTGGCACCAACAGATTTCTTGGAGACGCTTTAGATTTTTCTCCACCGGAAAAAAATAATTCAGCCAGCCAACCAAACAAGATCGAATTAGTTTACCAGCGTTAGGCGAGGTCGTCAGCAGCTGCAACCCCAGGAAAACACCAGCTAAACGCCCGTATGCCTACGGCACGTCGCCATAGCGAGTTAGCGATCAGAAACAAAATTTAAGGAGAGAAAACAACTGCAAAGTCACAACAATGATGCCAAAGCGGCGGTAGCTTGTTGCGGATCAGATCATCAGAAGAGGACGGTTGGCCGACTTGGATCTCGTCTCCCAGGCACGATCCTGAAGACAACCCATAAGTGGTGGCTTTCGTGATCGAGCCCATTGCGTGTCAGAAGGGTCATGTGATGAAACATCAGACACTTACGTATCATCATCATCATCATCATCATACGACGAGTTTCATAATACAGCCATGAGTTCTTGTAAATCTGCGGCGGGCATAGGTGTCGACTGTCGTAGTCCTACACGTGACCGATGCAAGCCCAGCCAGCCAGGCACCTCCGAAAGCATCCCGATCCTTCAGCACAACTTGCATCTTCCCTGCACTGTACACATGAGCTCCTGATCAACTCAGCCATCAATCCTCAAGGCGCCCAGCCCAGCTCGAAAGGAACCACTTATTCTGTGCAGCTACAGGTACAGGTGGATTCGTTTCATCCTCGTTCGGCCGCGGGGCTCTAGCAATAACAATCATCAAGTTGGCACTGGACCAGGGAGCATTTTATTCATTGCTGACCATATCTTTTCCTTTTATATTCTATATATATATAGAGCCTGCATGGCAGGGTGTGGTGTCTGTTCACACAAAAGGAAAACAAAATATCAACCAGCGGTCTGCACTCTGCTCCATCGGTTCTCATCGTTGTCGATCCGGTGAATATAGCTGTAACGGTTTTCTCTGATGTATGTCACCCCAGACCATATACCACGAACAAGAAGTATGCTTGCAAACACCATGCTCCCAAATGTGCAGACCACCTGCGCACACGAAATATGAACCTGCTTTACTGAAATGAAATCTGCAGCAAGCATCAATGCAATAGAATGCAAGTTGTTAAGTGCTCCACAGAAAAATCATATTTTAATGATGCAGCCACTGAAAATTTTCAAAAAAAAAAAAAAAAAAAAAAAAAACTCTAAGCTGACAAACAAACTTAACCATGAACTTGTCATCTTGCCTAGTGCCTACAATCAAACTTACTCCCTCTATTACAAGCTCCAAATTGTAAGTTGTTCGGGCTTTACTAGGTACATAGCCTTTACTATGCATCTACAAAAGCCAAAACGAGCTATGTACCTAGAAAAGCCAAAATGAGCTATGTACCTAAAAAAGCCAAAACAACTTATAATTTGGAATTGAGGGAGTACTTTAAGAGGTACAAGTAACAAACTGGACCTGAATTGGATTTATTTAAAGCGTTTCTTTTAGACTTATACTTAAATCAATTTCTTTTAGAATCTTTGAATATACTAAACCTAATGAGCATAGGCTGGTCGGATGACACACCTTTCTTACAGCCCATTGTATGAACTCCTCAAATTGGAAAGGTTTTAGAAAACCTGCTAATTGGGCAGCTCTATAGCATGGACTAGAAAAGAAATACAAGTTCGTTAAAATCCTTCACCACTGAAAAAAAAACTTCAGCAACATTGTAATGACATTGGTGTGTCAATTGATGATAAATCATTTCAATGTGAATGATATGGAGGCCTTGGGTCATATCACTTTGATGTTGGGATCTAAGCGGGTAATTATTTTCTTTGATTCTCCCTTAAAGCATTGAGAGGTACATGACAAGGACAATTCACAATTGTATGGACTGCCCATTTAAATGCAGTCAGAAGGAATTTTCAATAATCTGGTGAACCTAATTAATGTCTCAAACACAAATCTGACCACATACTGGTGGATGCAATTGCTGGACATTTGCATGACTCATATCAGGCAGTTCTAAACCCTACCCTAATTGAGTAATTGCTGTCTTGGTTGCACAGATCAACCACTAATTGATATCAGTTGGGGAAGACCAAATAAATTGGGTTAATGTGAACAAAAGTTTTGGGGTCAGTACTGATGACCCTAAACATAACATGAAGATAAATTGGATCCGCCACTACCCAATATCATTTGGAGAAGACTAAGTAAATTGGGTTAATGAGAAATATTTTTGGGTCAGTACTGGTAAGTGGTAGCCAGGAATATAACATGAACAGCATGTGTTGGCTTCAATATGGACTGAACCAGCTAATTACTAAAAGCCAAACTATAGTTCTTAAGTTTGTCTTGATCCTACATGACATTTTCCTGATTGTTGCCAGTTTCTTTGTCAACTAGTACTCCTACAAACACAAATCAATCCAAACTTGTCATTAGGCTGGGCCCATCCACCTGCTGCACCAATTCAAAGAAATGAGAAAATTAGGCCTGGCTAAAGCCAGGACCTAGGCCCGATTGGCTCCAGCCCAACAAGCTTGATAAGTATTATGTGAAAGGCAGTAGTGACCAAGCTCAAAATAAACTGGAGCCCGATGGAAACTCAGTTTCATTAGGTTTAGACAGTAATAGGTCTGATAGTCTCACAGTACCAGGCCAGAGCGGGCAGTAAAAGTTTACCCATAATAGAATGGGCCCTTTCCTAGCCCAGCACCAAAAATCTCAGGCCCTGTTAATACTGCCAGTGCCATAGTACTCGTCTTGCTGTTTCTATAGGCAGAGTTACAAGCCCATATGATATGACAGAATGTCAAATGGCAAGCATTCTATTTTCTTTCTAGTTAATGTGTGTGCTTGGGAGTCCTTTCAATTTGAATAAAGCAAGATCTTACCATCACTGCAATTTTAGAGAGACATGAAACACAATCCTGTGGGATTGTTTCTGCATCTGGATAGTAGCACTAAAAAACCATCTTCAAATTGAATGCTTCAGCATTCTAGTGATCCCTACCCTATTGACCACAACTCCCATACTTATTATCACCTCCATCACTGCTCCAGTAGATATTGATGGGTATTTGTGAGCCTGTTCATGGTTCTTTACTTTATGAAAACAATATTATCTCTCATACTATTCCTGCTTTTGCGGCGATCAGATTGCATTTTTACCCAATTTGGAAAGTTCAGTAAGGAAGGGCCTAATTAGACAATTACAAGGCTGTAGAGGGGCTTGATTCCACAAGCTCAAATACTCAAATTGCAGATGGGCTTTACTTAACATCAGCTTAAACCTTAAAAGTGATTGAATGACCATTTGATTGGAAGATGGGCTGATAAACATTTGTCGGTTTTGATTCTCAGTTTGAGAATGGCCACTGGGGTGATAAATGACAAGCTCAGATTAAAAGGCTCACACAAGATCTGTAATCTGCAATCGTGCAATCAGCTTTAAGCAATAAACCCAACTAACATAGACGGTGGATGGAACTTTAAATTGCTATTGTCTGAGTGCAGATGCCATAGGGGAGCTAGCTAGAAAGTAAAAAGACTTCAAACCTTCAAAATACTAGATGTTGAGTGCCATAGGGGCTAATCAAACAGTATAAACATGTACCATATTGAAAAAAGAAAACCTCCATTTACATAATATTACCAACTTTGCAAGTTTCATTCAGCTGCATACAGCATAACCAAAAAAAAATCACATCTGGCAACAGTTTTTCACCATATTTTACCCCTCAGATAATTACAGTTCATGTTTCTGATTTATAAATGTCCTGCCTATGGCTAAATGGAATCCAGCCGGTGCCTACATGCTATGCATACATGCTCCATAGTCATCCAAGCATGTTCATCTAAAGGATGACTGATACACTATCATACTGTGAATGTCTCAGCTAGGCACGGCAAGGAGAAGATGCTGCATGGTGCATGGGCCGAGCTCAAGCTTACTACTGTAGAACAGTAGAAGACAACCCTATGGTACCTTACCTGATGAACTGCAAGAGGGAGCAGCTGACTTGAGCGACGCAACCTTCTACTTTAGCTAGTTCTACGTGATTATCTTGTGCCTATATATTATCGGTGCTAAAGCTTGAGCTATCTCAAAACCTTAGTCAACCAGTAAGCCTTATGCTTCATTATACTCTTCCTATCTGAAGCAATTTTTCTTTTTGCTGAATACCTAAGGTAATCCACTGGTTTATTGCGAAATACATATCCAACTAATTGAGCATTATGTATACAACCCTAACCATAAGCCGGCACAAGCAATAATCCTAGCATCAATCCACAATTTTAAGAATCAAAGTATCCAACAGCGAAACTTGAAAAAGAGTTATGTAAGCAGAATGCAAAGGATGCCTCGTCAACATGAACTAGATACTTGATCCCTGAACCAAGACGTCTTTCAGAAGAACAAACTACACTGTTATCCATGTTGCAAACACGACACTTCACCGACGGCATGATCACGAGACAAGCATTGAAAAGCGATGCTCACGATTGGTACGAAGCAGACCAGACCATCAAAAAGTTCAGCATATGAATGAATCGCTCACCTCTAGAAGACCCTTCAGGATCCATAAGGACGTCAGGACCAGCACGCCATTGACCGAAAACTTCCCTACACACGCGCATGGGCACCACCAGATCAAGTCCGATACCGAGAGATCCCAGGCAACATCATTCATCCGCACCGCCAATTTCCAACAGAAAACTAAAATAGAGGAGATAAACGAAGAGGGGAACGGACCAGCTCGGCGGGGACGGAAGGCGGCAGCACGGACCTGGCAGCGCGGCGCGCGCGGCGGGAGGCCTTCCTGAACACGGAGTGCAGGAACCGGGCCAGTAGGTCCAGGCTGCGGTCCTCGTCTTCGTCCTCCTCTTCATCTGCGTCGTCTTCGTCTTCCTCTTTTCCGTCCCGGTAGGACGCGGCGGCGCCCGAGAGATCGCCGACCCAGGGGCGGGCATCTGGGACGATAACGACGGCGTCGGAGTGTCGACGCCGGGCAGCGGGAGGAGGCGAGGTGGAGGGGAGGGCGAGGTGCGGGGGATGCCGACGTGGACGTGTGGAAGCGGTGGCGAGAGGCAGGGGCGGGGACGAGAAGGGGAAGGAGGGAGGTGGAGCTTGCCATGGGGGATCTGCAAGCTGGTTGGTGTGCAGTGTGCTTCGTCCCCGCGAGTGCCTGGCTGACCGACCTTCTCTTATCCGTTTTTCATTTTCTTTTGATTTTGGACCATTTTTGGTTTCTAGGTATTCAGAGAGAGAAAAAATTCCATTTTGGAAGCAAGGAAGCAGAACTTATGGATAAAAAAACTCTCCAGTAACAACTAAGATATTAACTAAAATAATATCTCTATGAATTTCTTACCCTGAAAAAATTCTAAGATCATAGAGGGATGGAGTTTCCAAATTAGACCTAAACCTTAGGACAAGCCTTCCAGGCTCCGCCACTATATGCTAGTCAAAATTTTCAGTACAAAGGCTATATAGATACGAAATTTCTAATGTTCCATTTAATGCTTCCACTGTTCCGACCAAAATTTGTATAATATATATTTGGCATTTTATATAATATTCCCTCCGTATGTGATTTAAAAGTCATTTAGGACAACGACATAGCTCCCAAACACAAATTTGACCTCTTATTTTTATAAAAATATTTATAAAATAATAATATACGTATATTTTTAATTTTCAAGATAAATCTATTCAAATATTTTTTTATATTTACAATCTTAACAACTTAAAAGTTATTGATGATTTATATTCCCAATGTTTGACCCAAAGCTTATCAAAAAGACTTCTAAATCATGGGAGTATATATACTTCCTTCGTACCTAAATCGATGTCATTCTCGTTTCTCGAGAAGTCAACGTTTTCAAAATATCAGCATTTATGTATTAAAATATATAAATAATTTTACTAAATAATTAGTATCATCAAAAAGATATTTAAGTCTAATTTTTTTAATAAATTTATTTGGAGATATAAATGTTGCACGTATTTTCTACAAACTTAGTCAAAGTTGAAAAAGTTTGACCTGCACGTATCCCATAGCGTCAACCTTTTTGGGCAGGAGGGAGTACATATTATCCGGGTCAACTTGCCGACAAGGGTATTCCTTAGCATCACAAGTTACTGATATCAAGTTACATACTCCCTCCGTCCCTAAATAACTGTCTTGAACATTTTCCGAAAAAAAACTTGATTAATTTTATATAAAAAAATTATTAATATTTATGATACATAATTAATATCATTAGATAAATCTTTTGATCTAGTTTTTTAATAAATTTATTTAGAGACACAAATATTACATGTATTTTATATAACTCTAGTCAAAGTTGTAACACGAAAATCCAAAATGACACTTAACAAGGGACTGAGTGAGTATACTATCCCTTGCAAGGGTTGATTGTATAAGTTTTCATCGAATCGATAGTTACTTCACCTGACGGAAGATCTGAGTATCCCGTTCCCGTCAATTAAGTTGAGATTAAGTTAAAACCTGTTTTTATTAGAGTGATTAATGACACAAGTTACTGATATGTGTGACTAACATAAGTTTTGTATGGCACATTACTTTGTTTAGTCATGATATCTTCTGCAATGATTTTTTTGGCCTCGGTTATGAATTCTAAGTATTAGTAGTAGTTGTAAATGATATGTTTTGAAGTTTAAGGATTCTACAGAACTCGACTTTGTTGGCCAAATGTTTTTTTATTTAACCAATTTAAGTTCAGTGTCACGGCAAGTAGAACTGAGGACCAGGAGTTGCTACGCTGCAACCACTCTCGAGATATCTGTCGGCTCAGTTTTTCGGAGGTGCTCATAAAAATAGGGTTTACATACGTGTATTCATAGGGGGTGAGTGTGCGTGCGTATTGAGTGTTCGTGTTGTACTGTGTAATTCTCAAAAAAAAAATGAACATAGTTCTCTCTTGAGTCCTGACTCGGCAATTTATATTTTGTGATGAGATACAAGTAGCTAAGCTCTACCAGCTATTACAACCAAATAATTAGGTGGAACCACACACCACCAAAGCACTAACTCAGTTGTGTCAGAAATTCCAGGCGATTATTGTACATTATTTTCTCCACCAGATGGCAAAAAATTCACCGTACTCCTTTGATTAGTTATTATAACTGTACATGATGGGCGGACAACAGAATTCCTCTCCAAAGACCAAAGTTAACTAGCTCATCCCAAGAGAGGCTGCGCCACCATTGCAACTTGAAAAGGCACACCAGTAGCAACCCAACAGACTAACTTGTTCAGATTTTCATAGTTGTTCACCATTAAACTGCCGACTTGTCACTCCACTTTCATTGAATCTGCAATGTCAAAATGGATCTTGAGAAATCTCGCAAAATTGAGCACAGCTGCAGGAGAAATGCAAAACATAGCGATGTATGAGAAGTTGAAAAGGCACCGAAAATTCTTTGCTACCAGCAATGGTATCTGAAGCGAAAGCATTTGGAGCAATGCTGCGAAGCTCCTCGTTCCAGATAACTCCTCTCTGCTGTGGTAGAAAGTAGAAACTACTATTAATCGACATAGGAAAGCACTTGAAGCTGTTCAAGGGCGTCGAATGCAAACCTGAGGAAATACAGATAACTGGGCGTTTCTTGTCACATGAACATTTGGTGGATTGCGGATGATCCTGTGTGAGAAACCTTCTTCAGATGCTCTGTACAGATTGAGATGCGCATTGCTCGCTTGCAGGTTGTATCCTGGAAAAGCAGAGCTGGCATCTTGCGTGCAAAGGATCTGTAGTGACAAGGATTGAGGAAAGATCAATCTAAAGGCATTTTCTTTGTCAACCCGAGTTGAGCTTTGCAATCTTACATCTTGCAGGTCGAGGTCACAGTTGAGCTCTGGGCTGATCGCTGAGAGCTTCATTGAAAGGAACTGAAAATTCCAACACAAACATGAAAATGAAGATTCAGCCATTGTCCTATAGAATTCATTGAGTAAACCTCCAAATCATATAGGTTTTTAATACACGAACCTCAACCTGCCGCTGCAGAGATTGCACATAGTTTATGATCTCATCAAGCATCATGGCTTTGCCTGTAATCTGCCTTGTCATAAGAAACATGCCCCTATTGGTTAGAACACACCATAACCACATCAGTATGGGCATAAGCATCTGCTTGATGTCATTCATACCTTGTTGCAACCCGGGACAAGGTCTTGAAGAAGCTTCATCCTTTCATTTATCTTTTCCCTTCGAAACTGCACTTCGAATGGGCATGCTACTGTAAGCAAGAGACTTGGGCATTGCAGGAGCATTAACTATGTTGCTCAAGAGATGAAAATTACTCTTTCTGCAAGGCTGTGGCTGTTGGTGGCTTGGCCGCGCTTTGCCCGGATATGCACGTAGTCCTCTCTCTTGGCTCCAGCATCACCCGTCTTCTCATCAGCACACTCCATGCTGACTTCTCGCTGCAATAATGCACTGGCTTCATCCTGCAGTAATACATTTACATGTACAGTAGAATGAAATAGAGGGAATGAGATATGGTGCAGTTTCGAAGGGAAAAGATAAATGAAAGGATGAAGCTTCTAGCTTCCTAACTAGAGAATGTAGCGATGAACTGTCCTCTCCAAAACCCTTCCTTTTGCCATCCTTTAAACACTTCCCTGTGTTCATATTTCTACTTAGTTGAGCATCTGGGAAGAGTTGGAATGTGGAATGTTATTAGTCAGAAGCTTCACAGACCAACAGCTATTGTTCCTAAGAAAATGAATTGAGAATAACTATACCTCCAGTAGAATTGTAGAGCTGAACCCCCTCTTGCATGCCTACATTGTTCACTGGAAATACGATAGGATCATCAAAATTCATGGTATGGTCTAGTGAAGCAAGCAGATTAGTTCTGATTGCGAAGCACTGCTCTTCCTCTCTGTCAGGATTGGTTCGTGGAGGAGAATACATCTGCCAAGAATCAATGATTGATCTTGTCACATTGCAAACCGAAGAGGTAGCTCTATTCATGTTGCAAACTGAACGGACATATAAAGATCTTGCCATGAACCTATGTACTCACCATCCTGCTCTGATACTTGAACTCAGTGCGATGTTGCAATCATTTTTGGGAATGACTAGTGACCTTATAACTTGCCAGGTCTGCCAACTGAAGGAGCTTTACTTAAAGCGTGGAGTAGATCGGGAGCTGGACACAGTCAATTCCTTGCAAGGCTCAACAAGGAACAACTAACCCGTGCAGCCTTACATAAAGATTGTCCAAAGTGAAAAGGCTAACTAAGCTGGTGCAATAGACAAACGCAAGGGCAAAAGAGGAAACTGAGTCCTGGAATAGACTTGCTGGTACTAGTACTACTAACAACCATGCACCAGCTGGATCACATCCAGAGGTCAGAATAAAGAGTGTTCTGGGTGAAGATCGATTGCAGTAGGTGCTGCAAAACTGAAGACCTAGCAACCAACCCAAGGATCAGATGCTAATGCCATCCAGTGTATGTATGGGCCAGCCCAGAATAAGTAAGGTTAATTATTAGACAATCAACCGGGCCCATCTAAGTTTAAACCCTCTGAAACATTGCCTCTATTAAAGTTCTGTCCTCCAGATTTTTTTACCAACCCAACTCATGAGCGTAAAGTTTGAGAAAGTACTCAATTTACTTGCTGAAGGATATAAAGAACTCTTCAAGGATTTACTTGAAGCATGGACTAGTTCTACTATAAGAAGGTGAAATGGATTCCACAATTCGGCATAATTGCATAGATGTTGAATGCAAATTCGAGCTAATATAGTTACTAATGATCGGGCACCAATAAGAACTCCAATTTCTCTTTTTTTCTTCTCATATTTGCAATTAAAAATGTATACAATGCCTAAACAAAGTTAGGTAATTGCTGACTTGCGCACACACCCTACAGAACGAAAATGTGAGAATTCAGAGACCGTAGAATCAGATCCACAGAACAAGAAAGAGGACAACAGCTAAGAAAGTGTGACCTTCAAATCACAAGGGGAACCACTGAAGTAGCTTAGGGATTAAGACCCAGTCATCAGAAAACGAAAAAGTTGGCTGGCTCCTGGGGACAAGCCACCAAGGTAGGGGTTTACAAATTTGATGCTGGAACCATAAAATGATGAGTTTACAAAGGTTAAAGCCATAGCTCACTAGCTCATATCCAATCCTATAGCATCACGAGGTAAGAATCACCAGGTGATTCAGAAGCAAGTTCGGCCAAGATGAAAGGGTCAAGAAATGCTGGTGCCTATCCCTTCTCTCTGAAGCAAAGACCAAGCAAGATATGAGGCAAAAACACTCGGACGCAGAGCATAAATCATTAGGTAGAAAGCCAAATTCACTTAATGAGTTAATAGTTCTCCTGACATAGTTCCTTAAGAAGAATGGGTGAGACAGAGAGAAATGCTTGGACTGTGCAAAAAAGACAGAGTACAGAGTACTCATGAAGAGATGAAAACAATTTGCTATCTTCAAAGAGAACATCATACTGCAGTGGTAGTAGCAAAGAAAGAAAGAAAAAAAGAAGAGGAAATAAGGTACTATGCACCTGTACTTGTCCTAAATGAAAACTATTCTCAAAGAGCATGCCACAGTACATATAAAGTACTAGTGATAATAAAGGAAGATTTCTTGTTACCAGAGGGCAAAACTGCAGCTCCAGCTCCCCCTATTCCTCTTCGATCAGATGTCTCTCTGTTACTCAGCAACCCTTTGCTAGAGTGAATAGTGTTCACCATGAATGAGCGTAGGTACATGTGGATGTGGCCACGACTGAAAACAATGAATGGGTGGAGTTGGGGTCCCCCACCCGTCTCCAGTTCTCCGCCAGATTTTCACCGTTTTTTAAACATCCAGTAAACATAACAGCAACATCAAGTACACAAATACTTCCTGTTATATTATTTCACGTTCTACTATTCAGTGCCCTGAAGATGAAGGCTCAAGCAGTTCAACAGTGCCCTGTTTCACTGAAAGGCCCTCAGATTTATGGGTGGTGCCATCGCTGCCAGAATTGAATACCGAGCAATTGTAGTCCGGAGATTGGGGGGGGGGGGGGGGGGGGGGGTACTGGTAGGGGGCTGGAGTGCTGGACGCCGCAGGGCCGCAGTGGCATCCTGCTTGACAGAGGTAGCCGTATCGTCACCGAATTGGATTCTGGTTCTCACTGTCCCGGAACCTGTAGGGTTTGTTGGTGCTTGTGCAGGACTGAAGATGCAGCACCGCGCAGCTTCCATCGTACTTGTACCAAAATTAATCCAAAAATGAATAGGTCCAACTGAAGGGAACGTAGATTCTGCCTGGCTGAAATCGTCTTCCTACGTTTAAAGATTGATATATGCTGCATAAATAGAAACAGTGTCTGTATTCTATCGTCAAATAAGATGTCCACAAGTATTGGTATTTAACACAAGGTAATAGAAGTGGAGAATCACATATAGACTGATTGGTTACTTGTATTAACTTGCGTAGCATACATATCCTATTTAGTATATCTAATTCTAAATTAGACAACGCAATTTAATGTTGTTTGGTTCAACTGAATAGGGAGTTGTATAGTATGCTTGATTGGTTGTATGCATAACCGTCTAGTTTGTATACTTGGTGCATAGTAGATGCAATGCAATGCTTGCATAGCTGAATATGATCAATTTCTAGAGGATAGTGGGATGCAAGTCCAGCCTGCTTTGAGGATAGTGCTAACCCGCATAAGGCTATATACAGTCAACCAAACAGCTCTAACTTGAATTCTCCTATCCTGAAAAAAGAGTTATACAAGTAACCAATCAACCCTCCGGAAATGGTTCAGATTTGTCACTGAAACAATGAACTCTTATCTGTTATCCATAAAGCAGCTTTCATTTGTCCTCCGGAAATCACACATCCACATGACTAATGATTCGTGTTTTTCCGAAACGTCGACCTAACGATCCAGCGATCACCTACCGTTTAGTCATTATTCATGCTAAACGGCCGTTGAGACTATCAGTGCAATATATAGAAGGTAACAGTAGATTAAAACAATAAATTGTTCATGCAGACAGTAATCTAACAACAACATAATACACGGTTACACCCTCCCTGTTTAAATAAATCAATTCCTAGAGCTGTCAACTAAAAGTATAAAAGAGATACATAATACAGTTACTCCCTCCCTCCCTGTTTGAATAAATCAATTCCTAGAGTTGTTTGATCAAATTTATGAGATATGACACCAAATTAGTATTATTAAATACATCATAAAATGTATCTTTATAACATCCTCATCTGGTGTCATAAATACTTTTTTTTTTCTATAGATTCGGACAGACTTAAAAATTTTGACTTTCAACTCTAACAATTGATTTATTCATGGATAAAGAGATACTTGTATAGCCGCCACCAACTAGTTCAATTTTGTGTGCAAGCAACTGCTGCTGCATAAAGCATATTATACACCAACTACAAATGAGAATCAAGAACCAGATCAACAATCATAGTAATGAGATCTCATGGCAGTAAAACACTTACCCAATTCAGATTTATAAAGTGTTTCTTCCATGCCCTCCCACACAATCTTTTCAGTGCACCAAACCAAAAGCAAAGAGTCCATCTCACAGAAAACTGAAACCTTTCTTGGGCTCCGAGATGCTCCGTACATCTCTGATTTTAGTACTGGCGACAGTGTCTCAGAGTCCCAGTTAAGTAATCAGAAAGCTAAATCTCATGACAGTCATTTCACGGTTTAATTAATAACATAATAGAAAAGGGTAAATGAGGCCAATAGTCAATAGGACATGTGTAAACAATGCGGAGTAGATGCACGCTTAGTACAGCAAAAAAAAGTATCTTTTTTTCCAGTGGTCAATGTAAAGTTCACCTTAAAGGATATTGCAATCTTTGGTCCCCCAATGGCTGAGGATGATCTATGTAACATGGTACAAAAGCATCAAGAGAAATGCTTCACAAGTTCAGCAAATTATGATCACCCCACGATATCCCCATCTGATATGACTGAATTGCATAATGAAATGGTCAGATCACAACTCATAAGCACCAGAAAGTTCAGATTAACACAAAAATAAACCTGTAGCATCAAATGAATGCACAAGACCATAACCTCCCCAGCCAAAACAGAGTATCTTCAAATTTTTGCCTTGATCAGTTCATACTATACTATAAATAAATATATTTCTGATTCATCCAAGTATGAATCATGCGGAGAACAAGGACATGGATATTATACAGTTTCATAACGGAAATAAGAGGCCAGTCTCATGCATGTGTCATAAACATGCATCTACGACACAGAAAATAGACAAATAAATAAGTATACAAAGAAACCATACTCAGAACCATGCCAACACACGTGAAGGTAACACAGCAGCTCATAATTTCTAGAAAGAAAAGAGAGAATCATCTATGATGCAAAACTGTTCCCCAGTGAGATGTGTATCATACAAACTGTAACAAAACAAAATATACAACTCATTGGAATTGTATTTAGTTTTGGTTGGGGTTTTGGAAAAACACATACATGACGAAGACTTACAAGCGGTCCTCATCCTGTCACATAAACTTGCACTGTAGGTGTTTTCTGTAAGTGCGTATGTGGCAGCATTCAGGAATAAACGGAACAAAAGAAGTTACCTCCTCTCTATCACTATGTTCCCTCAACCCACCGCCACTATGGATAGAGGCTTGTACCTTCTCCCGTTGAACAATTTGCATCCACCACGCAACAGCACGCCAAATAAACCATTGTGTTCAATCATAAACTCGTACAACATCACCCAGGTACAGGTACACTCAACTAGTTACATAAACATAGTCCTAGTATGTTATGTACCACCCTCTGTCCCAAACTATAGGTCGTTTTAGCTTTTCTATGTAATAGCTTTTGCAATTGCAACTAGATATATGATATGTCTAGATACATAATAAAAGTTCTGTAGCTAGAAAAGCCAAAACGACCTACAAATTGGATGATCCACATATCATTTATTTAAGACTGTAGTTGCCATTATCACAATGATTCTTCCAGGCATAGAATTTTTTTAAAAAAACATGCATACACCATCTAGTGGTACATATTACCAATAAAAGAGAACTTAAAGTGTATCAGGTTGTTTGATGTATTTAGCTCTAATGTCTTTACTATTAGAAGAAGGCAGTTCTCAACACCAAAGATATTTCACTGTTTTAAATAAAACAAAAGGACCATAATAACAATATCCTTCCATTATTTCATACAAGACTGATAACATAATAATACTAGAATAGATATAGAAGAACCTGATTATTCTATTATCACTGCGCTAATGAAAGTAACCTGTATGTCAAAGAAAAATACTTAATAAGGAAACACATATCATGTTGGCATCATGATATGCGGGTGAGGTGTAAAATTAAGGTATCAATGCTATAGGTTGCACATTTAATGCAAATACATTTAAGCAGCACCTTGAAGTTTAAAGCTATTATTATTATTATCATCTTAGCTAAAAATACATCTATCTATACATTCAACCAATAACCACATTTAGATGATTCATCGAAGGATAGAACAAGTGTACTTTATTACTAGGGCATTGGATTACATTGGCGCAAAAAAAGGCAGAAAAGTTCAACCAATAACCACGTCTAGATGATTCATCTGAGGATAGAACAAGGGTACTTTATTAATAGGGCATTGGATTACATTGGCACAAAAAAAAGACAGAAAAGATAGGATCTAAGATACTAAGGGGATATATGAGGATAAGCTGTGCACATGCATAAGTGTGCGACTTGATGATATGAACAAGATGGTCTAACCGTCTACGCACCCTTCTTACCAAATACTCTTAACATACCAGTAAAACTCATTGACATGGCTTCAAAGGAAGTTATGGCGGTGACCATCAAGTATGCAGTTCGGCGAGACATTCCTTCGTTGATTTCCAAAGTGACGCCCCATAGAACCAGGATTCCCAATAAAAGGAAGTCTATCCAAGTCCCCACCAATCAATGGCAGCCTAAGTGGGCGGCTATAAGGACTGTTTCCCCAGCCATAGTTCCAAAAGGTTGGATTGGGCCTCTTCTGCCGTCTCTTATTGGCCTGACAAACCTCCGCAAATATGGCCTTCGCACTCTTGCTCGCCCCCAAGAGCCCTCACCATAACTTACAAGCTTCTTCCAAATACTATCATCTGATGCAAGATTCCTCATTTCCTTGCACGTGCACTCAACCTTTGCAAGATCAACCCCAGGTAGAAACTCCAATACCTTAGTCTTCAGATCAGTAGGCAAAGCCATCAAGCATGGAGGCAAGCGCAGACCATTGAGTTGGCACAGTGATATCATTAATGGCAGGCAAATCTCATCCTTCAGCACTGTCCACAAATCATGAACTCCCTTCTCATGCACTCCGCTCAGCTGATCGCTATCCAGATAAAGTAAAGGCTCAAGCCCTGGCAACTCCAAGCACAACCGGCACACCTCTGACTGTGCCCCATGAACATACCCGTATACCATAACAAAATTGGCCATCAAGGAGTAGTTCAGCACCACCACCCTCCCCTCCTCAGTCACAGATAGCATTGCTGAAAGCTCTGGTATGGTATACTTGATGGTCAGTGGCTTCAGAGCACCCGACGGCCAGCCCTGAGGCAGTGAGAGGTGAGACCCCATCTGAGTAGCGGCAAGAAAGCCGACATCAAGCAGAGCTGCATGTAAGGCCGCAACCAGGCGACCTGCAGCGGTTCCCTCCGCGCCCCGACGTTGCTCATCTCCCTCTTGAGATCACCAAGCACAAAACTCGACCAGCCCTTCGTCGCATCGGAGGCCTCCTCCATCACCACATCCGGCGGACCGGAAGCGACCGGAAAGCTAGGGTTCACCACCACAGCCTGCACCTGTGACGACGAAGAGGAACCTCCAGTAACAACAGGCTGCTTCGAACCTTTCCCGCGATCGACAGCCTCAGCGATCGGCGCTGCAGTGCCAGAGCCGGGCTAGGGTTCCGGGGGAGGGCCTGAGCCGGCGCCGCTAGGGCTGTGAGGGGGGATAAGGTGAAGAAGACGAGATCACCGGACGCGAGGCCGAGGGACGGGAGCGTGGCGGTGGGGTCCGGCGACACGAGCTCCTCGCTGCGGTTAAGGGAGAGGCGGACGGACTCGGCGGGGACGGGCTGCGCCGCGGAGAGCTTCGACGCGAGGAGGGTCTTCACATCGGCCAGCGTGGCCGTGGGCGGCAGGTCCACGCGGTGGGTCTCGACGGCAGCCGCACCGCCGCGCGGCTCCATAGATCGCAACCGGAGCTTCATGGTGCGGGGGATTTTTCTTCGTGACTAAGGGAGGAAATGAGAGGATGAGGATGAGAAGCGTCGCGGTGGCACTTGACTTTGGGAATTGGGGGAGATTGAGAACTGAGATTGGGCCACAAAGAGATATATGGTGGGCCTTTTATAACTAATAACGTGCTTCCAAAGGCCCAGCTGGCAGCTTCGTTGGTGGCTTCATTTCGGGGCCATCTGATCTCACGCGTATTTCGGCCATCCTGTGTGTGTGCAAGCGAGCTCTTCTGATTTCCTTCCAAGTTCCATCGTTCTTGGTTGTCCCAGGACATTTTGGTTCAGGGAACTGGATACCCTCTCCTTTATTTTACTCGGTGATTAACAAAGCTAACTCCGTCATTAATATATTTTTTTACTGGAGGAGAAAGAGCGTTTCTAGAGATATGGAGGAGCCGAAACTGTTTTTCTGTATGAAGTGAGTTTCTTTTTTTTCCCCTTCTTCGACCTGGACTCCAACAACAACACAGTAGAGCCGGAGCAAGAAAGAAAAAACACTGAAACGGCACCTCCACCTTCATATGCCGAAGGTAGCTTCCTGGTCCTCTTTTTACCTATCCGGAAAACTCCACCTTTATATGTTGAAATATCGCTTCGAGGTCCTCTTCCACCTATTTGAAAACACTTATTCTTATTGGCCAAGGTGTGAGTGTGACTATGTCCAATACTTTGATGGAGTCAAAGTTGAAGAGTTGGAGCGACGTCAAAAAAAACTCTAACGACTAGTTTGGCAGAGTTTTCTAAGTACTTCTAAAAATGCTTCGCTTTCACTCCTCTTGTATAATAGTTTCTCGATTGGATCTAGAACCATTTTAGAAATGTTTACAAAAACTTCTTCATTGGAGATTTAATTATTATTTAGGTTGAATTTGTAGGATATGCATAGAGACCAAGTCGATTTTGGCTCCTACTATACCGTTCGAAGGTTCTCGTAACTTTGTACACTTGATTTTGCATGTGTATGTGGTTAGTCTCCTGTGTGTACGCGGTTAACGTGTGTGGTTAGCATATACTCCCTCTGTCCAGTAAAGGATACAATTTTAGCTCCTTGCTCTTGTCCGGGAAAGAATGCAATTTAGATTTGTAGGCGTATAGGGTAGCCAGCCAGCTAACCTTCTTTTCAGGTACGACCACAGTTGCATGCGGCTTCTCAGCCACACATACACCTTGTCATCAATGTTGGTGTACTGATAGTGTGGCTATGAGTGTCTGCCAACCAAATAAAGCAAGGGCATTCAGATAATTTTGCGTGGTAGCTAATCTGGTCTCGGAAACGTAGAATTGCTTCCTTTCACGGACGGAGGGAGTACATGATTAATATGCATGAATAACTATATGTTGAAATAGATTTAATATGAAAGCATGTTTTAGAGTTATCCAAATATCCTCATGATACTTACTAAATGTCATAGGTATTAGTACTTTCTGTGTAAATTTAATCAAGTTTGAATTTATTTGACTCCTCAGAAGTAACAATATTTTATAGTTTGAATAACTATATGCTAAAATAGATTTAATATAAAAATATTTTACATAGAAAGTTACTCATAAAATTATTTTTATAGTTTGATTAAGTATATATTAGTTTAGTGACAATATTTTATATATAGTTTAACAATATTTTACTTAGACAGATACTCATAAAATTATTTTTTTACGTTACTCGTAACGCTATTTTTTTTTAAAAAAAAAGAACTTCACTGGTGATCCAACTCCTCTAAACTTTGTTGCAGGGACCGTTTTGACCGCCACTGTTGGCACGGTTTCATGAGCAGAACCTTGGAGGGGACAAACTTGCTGGTCGAGCAGGCACAAAGAGAAAGGTCAAGGACCTGAATGACAGGCCGGGCCTTGTCGCCGAACTTGTTGATAGACGTGACAGAAAATTGATACTCCTCTGTCCAAGAAAAAAAAATAGTTCTCGCTCCCAAAAATCAACAAATATAAACTTTAACTAACTATATTTAATAAAATAATAATATTTATAGT
Organism: Microstegium vimineum; assembly: GCA_022036555.1. Lineage (NCBI taxonomy): Eukaryota > Viridiplantae > Streptophyta > Magnoliopsida > Poales > Poaceae > Microstegium > Microstegium vimineum. Next base: position 15,779,412 of record CM039139.1, read on the forward strand.
ACGTAATCAGTATCAGTAATTAGTATCATTAGATAGGTCTTTAAATATACTTTAATAATAAACTTATTTAGAAATATAAATATTGTATATATTTTCTACAAACTTAATCAAAATTAAGAAAATTTAATTAGCACGCTTTTTATAGTAACTTTTTTTTCTGGAATGGAGGGAGTAGACGTGACGACGTCTGGTGATAACTGGTGTGAGGGATATGACGAACATGAACCCGAGCAGGCGAAAAGCAAGCAGTTGACCGAGACCGACCGCGACCGGGCTCCAAGCCTGCGACTGCAAATAATAAAGCAATACCGGTAGACGGCAGTGCGCTATGGCTGTATGTACTCGGGCAGTCGGTCCGCTCCTCCAGCAGCAGGCTTAGGCTTAGTAGCCATGTTCCCACCAAAGAACAGGAACATGGAACGGAAACAAAAACTTAGATGCTATTTTATAATGTAGAAATGAAAATATTTGCGTTTAGACGTTCCCGGAACGTGGAACATGAGAACGTGAAACGTGACCATGTTTCCGTTACCGGGCTTCTAAGAGCAGGCCCCGTGATCCTGAAAATTGCAAACAGCAGTGGGATGTGTGCGCGTAATACGAACTGGAGTACGGAACAGGTGCACGTCCAAGTAGCTCCAATCGTTTCGGTCTCGGTACCAGTACACCACCGTCACGGCATCACCTGCACAGTACCCACGTGAGGCCGTACGTGATCGTCTACCACTAGGACTAGTATGTACGGAGTACTCAGCTTGTTTCAGTGATGGAGCTTAAAGAATAGTATGGTCCTCAGCTTCAATCCATCTCTTATGGATCCGTATGGATCCGTTTCTTCGCGCACGTTATATACTGCCATTTGCACTGCACGCATCGATCTCGGTACGACGGTTGCGCGGAGGCGCGGACGCCTAGGTCGCGCAAAGTAGTGCTGATGCACGTGAACTGTACTGTGCGTAGAAGTATGGTTACACACCTTCGACAGGACGCTGACTGATACACGACGACAGTGCTACGGTGTTTCTTTTCTCTTCTCCAGAAGGAAACAAGACACGCTGACGCAGGCAGCAGGTGCGCAGCTCGCTGCTCGCCTCGGCCGCGGCCGGCGGAAACGCAGCCGGAAGGCGCAAGAAGACACAGCACACGCTGCCGTGCCTGCGGTCTGCCGATGGCGGAGCAAGGCTTCCCCTGCCACTCCGGCCGGCCGTTGCGCAGGCCGCAACAGCCAGCCCAGGCCGCCCTTGTCGCTTCCGCGCGTCGGCGAGCGCGCGGACGGCAGACACGGCAGAAACGAACGAGCGCGCCGCGTCACAGTTACAGGCTACGGCCGGGTATCGCCGGCGCGGCGCACTGACGCACGCACGAGGCAGGGCGGCTCGCTCACCATGGTGACCATGCACATGCACGTCCGTCCCCACTAGCCGATACCGAGATGCCAGTGCCACACGGTGAGATGAAGTGGGCCGCACCTGCCATCCAATGCAGCAACCCACGCCCACGTAGAAATATGGTACTACCTCCGTCCCGAATGCAACTATAGAAAACGTGGAGGTCAAGTTTACTCATCTTTAATCAACTTTATATTAAATAATATTATTATTTATGTATCTAAATAATTTTATTATAAAAAATATATTTTATAATTAATTTAATAGTACTAATTTTATATTACGGATGGTAGTATTTATTTATATAAATTTAATTAAAATTTAAACTATTTGACTCCTCGATAAACGAGAATTACATTTTTTTAGGGACGGAGGTAGTACCACAGTAAATCATTGGCTTTCTATACATGCATAGTAGTACGTACATGGTAATGAGTTTGTGCACGTGTTGGTATTATATTTTTTTAGAACTTTATCAAAAAGGTATAGCTGCTAAACCGTGCATTCCAGACAATTGTGTTTGTTACAATAAATAATTCAAAACAATACCTCACTTATATATATTTAGATAAAAATTTTATTAACAAGCATTTATTTATTAGAAAAAGTCTACTTATCTCCCTCACATATATAACGTAGTCTACTTCAATCCCTCAATTATAAAACCATCTATTTTACCGCCTTAACTTTCAAAACCGATTAAAGTACATCCTCATGCGGTTTTGGACGATGCTTTTGCTATAGTGACAATGGTTTTGTCTTTGTCTTTTTTTTTATTTCCACAAAATCTTTGAAAATGATAGCAAAACGAAAAAAGACATAAAATAAAAAATTTAATTTTTTTGGACTTCACATGAGTAGATTTACACAGTAAATCATAATATAAAGTTTTTGTTGTAGCTATAGATTAATTGAAAAAAAATTCAATTTTGTCTATAAATAATTGGAATAATTCATAGATGTTTCATTAGAGTTAGGTAGTAGAACGTATGTATTTTTTATGACATGACAATGTATTGAATTAGAGAGGAGAAATAAGTTTTTTTTTCCTTTTTTCCTCATTTTTTTTGTTTTTTTAGATACCACGTTAGGTAGTAGAACGTGTGTACTGTGCTAGTATAAATAATACAAAAAATAAAAACAGAGATAATAGATGGAAATAAAAGAGTCGTCAGATAGATACTACTCAAATAAAATAAAAATGCTGCAAATAATCTTAAAGATACTAGGTGAGTAATCAAATATGTGAGTAAAGATACATAAATATAAAATATTAATAAAAGATAAAACAAAACATAAGACAAAAAATTACATCATCCGGTGCGCCTCGGCCTCGCTGTGCTATCGTCCGGCCCACCCTTGTCACGTCTCGGCCTCGTCATTGCCGCTCATCCCCAGCCTCGCCTCTCATTAAATTTCTCGCCATATTTAAAATCTTAATTTCCCATCAAATTTAAACCCTATTTCAAAATTATTTTATATTATATTATATATGTTGGCTTAACCTCATATGATCGTATATAACTTTTCTCTCTTATTATTTATTAAAATATGATATAGTATTTACTTAGGTGCTCTTATAAGCGTGACAATGACTGATTGACTGACCGCATCTATATAGCTTGAACTACTTTCAGTTTATTTTAACTTATTTTTACTTACAAAACACTATTCAATCAGTCAGAATGAGTCAACTTGTCTACCAGCAGAACAGATCCGTTCATCAGGATTATTCAGAGCCAAGATGTTCATCACAGGACAGAGGACACGCTATCATGAAGCCGCATGGTTGGGACATGGAAGAATGGCAGTGGAATCTCTACCGGCCTCTTTTGGAATGATTGGAGTCGGAATGTAGGCAACCTGCTTGCGGCAAAGCTCCCCTCGTATGGGAAGGGAAATGTTTATGATACCCATAGCCATCATGAAGACAGATGCCATGCCATGCAGAGAAAGCAAAAAAGAACGTGAGGCAATTGGACCTGACACTGAAGCAGCAGCCAGCAGCGGTCAAAAGATCTTTCATCTGTGTGCATATCCAAGACAACGACCCCACTGACCACAGGCGAAACCTGAATGATGGTACAAACAAACAAAGACGAGCCATCTCATATCGTGTGAACCTTTTCCTTTTTCTCGCAACAGCCTTGTTTCATGTAACGTTCAAAGGAAGCCATACTAGTAGTACATTCTGTAACCAATTTTGTCACCCAAAAAAGGCTCAAAAGAACGCTACTGCCGCCAGCAGTCCACTGTCCACTACTACTAAGATTGTGCATAAGCTGTAAACTAATTGAGGCCTATCCTCTACTGGCTACTGCATACCATTACACCAGCTAGCCATCGTGGCAACTAAAGAACCTTGCTATGCCAGCTAGCTGGCCTAACTAGCTTGGTGCTGCTAGTCTTGCTTCAGTCTACAAAAAACAGCAATGGTGAGCAAGATTGAGCAGCTACTAAGCTCCAACTCACTCAACTATCTAGGCATCCGCCCAAGCGGCAAAGACAGGTAGATGAGAGACGACGTTCGGCTGCTTCAGCACCTGGGTCACTGTCTGTGACGCCGCCGCCATCGGCATCCAGGGGCTCATGGTGGCCAGGCTTACGGCGCTCGGCTGCTGCTTGTTGCCGTAGAGCATGGACAGGCCCAGCCTCTCGGGGCTCCCCTCCCTGGAGTTTCCCAGGCTTGTCACCTGCGAGGAGGACGAGTTGGAGAAGTTGATGCTCCCAGTCGTCGTCTTGCCAGCAGGAACGTCGAGGTGATGATCATGCACTGCGCACTCGATGTCAAGTCCAACGATGCCATGCAGGGAGGGATGATGAGAGTCGCTCATGATGTTGATGCCCCTCTGGAGATCAACTACTGCTTCTGGTGGGCAATGCACAGCTTCCTGGGGAGAACCATGGAGCACCATCCTCCAGGCTGCGCTTGTCTCCTCGGCAGGGTTGAGCTCCCTGCAGCCACCGTTGTGCATCACAGGAGCAGCATTGTTGGGCGCCGCTTCAATCGCCTTGACCTTGCGTGCTTCCTCCGCGGGCAGTAGTGTGTTGCTCTCCATGATCTTGTCCACGTCGTATCTTGTTATGTCAAAGTTTGTCACCGCGTTCAAGCCACGGAACTTGATGGCTGCTATGTCGTACGCCTCAGCTGCTGCTTCTTGAGTGGCTACATGCAGCATATTCAGTAAGCGACGTAAGAACAAACTCAGCTGTCGGTGAGACGACCTATGAAAACATACCATGCATGTACTACCAACTAATCCAGATAGTGCATTGGGAAACCAAGATAAGATCCTAATGCAAAGTACAATTTTCGACCAGATTACTTTCATGTCGTGCTAGCTAATGCCATCTTTTAGTTCAAGTGTTCAACGGGGTATTCAAAACAGTCAACAGGTTGCTTTGGTCATGGGTCACAGCCTTAGGAAAAGCTAGCATAACTATCTGAAAAAGCAAAGAATGATCATGGAATGTTTACCCCACGGGTTAAAGTGAACGCAAAAGCCATGCACTTGACATTAGCAGTAAAAGCTTGTGTTCCATGCCTACCTTCTTCTACAGCAAATGTACTTTGACGAGACAATTATCATAGTACAACAGACACGACCAAAGGATTAGTACTAAAAGCTTCTTTTACTTAACGCACATTACTTTATGGAAGGATTTTGGCCCTACAAATCTGCAGTCAAATAGACAGATCTTTCTTACTGAAAGTGCCAAGGTATAGATCCTTGTTTCCAGCAACCCTTCCAATCCGAGACTGCCATCTTCCTTGCTGGTGATGCCTGTAATGCAGTTAGCATGTACATTGAGATGCTGATTTCTTCATGTACTTCTAAAGTTCTAAGGAAGCAAAATGTGATGGCGTAATCTGCCCAAACGAACCTTGTCACTCCTCGGTAGATGGAAGCGCCTCGAGAAAATCCACTGCTTCTCCTGTGATCAGTAACAACAACTTAGGAAATGCAGGAAGACATCAACAAAACAAGGTTGTTGTAATGCACACAACAAAGCGCTAACCTTCTCAAATGCGCAACAAATTCTTGCCTTGTCATGCCTTTCATCTCCTCAAGTTCATCTTGATAGTTCTCTACCTGCCAAACAAAGTGTGCTAGCCATTAAATAAATGAACATCCAATCTCCAATTTTATTCAAAAAAAAAAACTCTCCTTCCATCTCAATGTAACTTACGGGGAAATTGATGTGAGTAGCTGGACCCCAATATTTCAGAGTAGCTAGATCATAAGCTCTCGCGGCCTTGTCTTCGGTGTCGTAACCACCTAATAATCAGATAAAAGAAATAACATTTCCTATTTACGAATCTTCGAGACGCAGCTCGAAACAGCTAACTGAACAATAGAAAGCATGATTGGATAAGAAACGATTCTTCTTCTTACCTAGATATACTACAATGCACGGTCAATCACATTCAGTCATGGCAAACCCCAGAATCACCATTTCAAAAATAGAACAAAAAAAAATGTCAGAAAGGAGAGCTGTAATTAAGGTGATGGATAAGACTTGCTACATCGTTTGTTTTGGAATTTTTAGCTATCAATCAACCTTGTTTGCCTTTCCTAGTCTGCCCATCCTTTCTGCAGCTGTTGTCCCAGAGGTGGGCTTCATATCTCCCAGTCCACCTGTGCCTGCTCCAGTGAATCAAAGACAAAAAAACCCTTCATCATTCAGTAAGAAACAGTGCGGTTCAAACAAAGAAGACTGTTAGTTTGGCCTAATAAAAAAGACAGAGTAAATTGTTTGCTGCATATATAACAAGAGAATAGGAGTAGCTGCCACATTAATAGGTGGAACTGCAGGGGGGCCATAAACGATCAGAGCAGGGAGCTTTAATCGAACTGAAGTATTCTAAAATCAGGCATTAAAAAGATTTGGCGTCAAGCATGAGTTGCTGGCCAACTGAACAGCAGAGCATTTATTTTCTCTACATCGCAGCCACATCAATGCTGGAAACTAAGGGCCTGTTTGGAACGCGGGATTTTTCTCTGTTCCTGTACTTTTTCCTATGAAAATGAACTAATTACTATAAAATTCCTGCGCAATTCCTATAAAATTCTTGCGTTCCAAACAGACCCTAACAAGGGTAACATAAGCCAAAGATCCAAACTAGGAACCAGGAGTAAATTGAACTTCACAAGCTCAGGAATGTGCAAATGGCACCATACCAGATGATCAATGCCGCAAATAAGCAGATTACGTCAGAGTGTACTGAAGGGTTGCAAAGCAATGCCCGTACGAATCCTAGCTACCGATGATGAAACAAACGACGCACCGAGAGATACGACACAAAAATCTTGGTAAGCAGCTGTACCTGGTGACGCCCCTATACCGGGAGGTTCTCTGCCCAAACGTGTCGATGGATTTACGGTGCACCGGCTGCTGCTTGTGGCCTCCCTTCCCGGTGCCTCTCTTCCTCCCGACGCACTGCTCACCATCGCCATTACTGCGCCCCTGGGCTGCGGCCGCAGCGGCAGCAGTGGCTACAGCGGCCATCTGATGCTGCTGCTGCTGCTGCTGCTGCTGCTGCGGAGCCGCACTGGCGCAGCTGCTCGGCTGGGACCCGGCGGGGCTCATCATCGACAGGCTCAGAGGGTGCATCTCCCCGTTGCTGTAGCAAGCGCCGTAGCTCGTTAGGAGGAAGTTCTTGGCCGCTGCCATCGCCTCCTCCATTGGCGCCGCGTCTTCTTGGAGCATCGTCTCTGCTTCCGTCAGAGACTGAAAGTTGTAGGGGACGAGCTGGTGGTGCTGGTACTGGCGGTAATCCCTGCTCGCCCCCTCTTTCTGGTGGCCCTGCTCGTGGCTGTAGTAGGTGGCCGTCTCTTGCTCACCGCCATTGCCGCCACCCAAGAAGTCCTCTAGCTTCGGTGGGGACGACGGCATCATGCCTACTTCATGCCAAGACAAGAAGACCATAACGTTAGATGTCGAGAGAATACGATGGCGAGAGAGAGAGAAAGAGAGAAGGGCAGCAGAGACCTTCCATGTTGCAGAGGGTGCCGTCGGACTTGATGGGCATGGCAGGCAAGTGGGAGTAGTAGACGCCGGCAGCACTGGTGCCATCGCCATACGCGCCGCCCACACAGTAGTAACCAGCTCCAGGATAGGGAGCGGCCATCGGTGAGAAGAAGACGTTGGAAGTGGTGGCGTTATTGGTACTGGAAGAGGAGATCATAGTACTGGAAGGAGGTGGAGCGTGATGGGCAGGAGCGGGTTCAGAAGCGGAGGGCACCTCCATTGCCGTTTGAGGGGAGAGGGAGAAGCCTAGCCAGTTGCTGTCACTAGCCATTTCCCCCACCAACCATGCACACGCAAGCCCTTGTTGCTCTCGAGCTCGCTCTCCTTTTTTTTTTTTTTTGACGAGGTGAGCTCGCTCTCCTTTGTGGTGCGCTAGCGCTAGCACAAACTAATAAACACTACTACTAGTAGTCTGTTCAATGCCGCTGCTACAAATGCGAGAGCTAGTAGCTATATCAACTTGTCAAGTGAACCGATGAGAAGGCCCCGGGCGGTGAAACCGAGCAAGAGGAATGCGAGGGAGCGTAGCAGATTAGTGGATAATTCAAGTAACACCTTTCAATATCTAATATATACCTGGCACTCATTCCATTCCAAATTAAAGTGTTTTTGCCTTTTCAAGATCTGTAGATTTTATTAATATATACTCCCTCATCCTAAATTATAAGTTATTCTAAAAATTTTAGAGAGTCAAAATATTTTAAGTTTGACCAATGATTATAGAGAAAACTATAAATATTAATGATATTAAATAGGCATACTATGAAAATATAATTGATAACAAATCTAATGATATTTAGTTAGTATCATAAATGTTATTATATTAATATATAATAAGTTTGGTCAAACTTAAGATACTTTGACTCTCTAAGATCCTTGAGATGTCTTATAATTTAGGATAAAGGGAATACTACCTAATAAGACATTATACTACTCCATTTGAAATTAATGCAATTCTAAATTTATTCGCGATTATCCAACTTTGCCGACAACAATGACTTATGGCTGTGTTTGTACTCTGCCCTGTCACCTGGTTGGGTTAGCCTTTCGGGTGTCCTGTGTTGGCATTTCGTTTAGCTATCCTTTCTTTACATAAAATTATTTTATTTTAATTGGGAGATAGAACTCCTACCTTTTTTTATATAAAAACATATCTAGAGTTTGATCTAGATAAAAGTTTTAATGCTTATGACGACAAAAGCTGATCTAGATAAAAAAATTTAATGCTTATGACGACAAATGAGTATATTATAAGAAAATATTTTAAGATGAATCCAATAATACCCTCCGTCTCAAAATATTTGTCGCTTTCGTTTTCTGAAAAAACAACTTTGATAAAATATATTTTAAAAAATATTAATATTTATCGTATATTATTTGTATCATTAAAAAGATCTTTAAATCTAGTTTTTTTTAATAAATTTATTTGAAGATACAAATATTGCATGTCTTTTCTATAAATGGAGTCAACTTGTGACACGAGAACCAAAAACGACAACTAATTTAAGACGGAGGGAGTATGTTTTTAGTATGATATAAATATCAGTAATTTTTTATGTAAGTTTAGTTAAACTTGGCATATTTAAATACAGCATTGTTTCACCGTAAAAAAAATACAACATTGTTATGTAGTTGCATTCCCTTTAGGATAGATGTAGTACCAAACCTACGTGTCTAAAATAAATAGTTTACAGTTTGGAAAAAAAAATAGAATATTAAAGAGCAAAAATATCTCGCCTCCAAATTTGCATCATTCGCTCTCTGCTGAGCACCTCTTGAGTCTTGAGCGAAAATAAAACTATACACATTCCATGCAATGAGTATGTTTGCTAGTGACTAATAAAATAGAATAAATCTATAAATCCACCTTTTGAACGACCTGATGTTAAATTTGAAATGACCAGCATTTACTCGTCTTATCAACGAGTCCCTTAGCCCCATGCCGTCCAAAACTCACTCACACAAACTAGCCCATATGAGGATGCAAGAATTGAATTGTGAAGTTGCTGTAGGATGGGACGTGGGGTGGCCGTGCCAGCTTTTGCCCTCTCTCCTATTCTCATCTCTTCCCGTCTGCCATGCATCCTGCTCCTCAGTCCAAAGGGCATGTTCAACCCTTGCCTCCGATAAACTTCTCTTAGACTTTATTTGGATGCGCATGTATATCTCTCAAATTACATGATTTGAAGTGGATTAGAGTAAATATTAATTTAAATACATTCCAACACATGTGGTTTGAAAGAGATACATGTGCATCTAAACAAGACCTTAATGGAGATCTGACCCATTGCATATTGAGACACACCCATGTAGAGCTGAGGCAAGAGAGAAAAAGATGGTTGTATTGTATAATTTTGATAAGGTAATTTCATTTGCTAGAGAAGAGCTAAAACCGTTGAACCATTTTACACTTTGCATTTCTCTCTCTCTCTCTTACATGACGGCCTGTTCGTTTGGTCGTTTCTACGAGTGATAAGCCGACTGATGATGTTTTTGACTGTTTTGTTGTGAGATAAAAATAATATACCATGACTGATAAGAGGGGCTTCTCGTATAGTCAAATATTCTCAAATTCAGATGTTTTTTATGTATCTAGTTATTTTAGTACAAGAGGCTACTACCTCTGTCAAAAAAGATTACAATTCTAGCTCAGTATCAAGTTAAAGTATCTTAAGTTTGATCAATTATATATTAAAAAGTATAAAGATATCAAGATTATATATTTTATAATATATACTTACTCCCACCAATATTTTTTACATGTCTCATTACCTCTGTCCTAAGTGAAATATTACTATCTTTGACCAACTATTTCCAAAATTCCACAGTTTCACAACATATGAATTATATAGTATGAAAGCATTTTTGATAGTGAATCTAAAACATAAATCTTATAGTATGAACCTATATAGTTTTTAAAAATATTGAATAAATTAAGATATAAATATTTAACTTATGACGCCATTTAATAAAAAAACAGATGAAGTAATACATGATGTAGAAAACAATAATATTTTTATCTATATACTTATTTAGTCAAGCTTTAGATACTTGGGTCGAGAATACATCTAGAATTACATTGGCGCTCATGCTAAAAAAAAAAGAATTACATTGGCAGAGGTGGTAGTAGATGACCGTAGATGTAGCTGGATGCTGTTGCTACCGCTACCGGTCGAAACAAGGCACAAGGCTGCTGCTGCTTGTGCAGACTTTGATCGACGGCCGGGCACGAGAGAGAGAAAGAAAGAAAGGCCGTATCTAACATTTGTTCAAAGCGCGCAGTACAGCTGCTGCACCTGCACGCAAGCGCCAGTCACTTCGCAACAGTACCGCCTCTGAGCCCAACTGCGGTGTCGCAAATGCGAACGAACCAACCCATAGTAAAATCCCTAGTACCACCCCCCCAATCTTAGCCAAAGTCCTACTGCGCCAAAACACTGGCATACTAGGACCGAGCTCAGAAAAGGGCTGGAAAACGACGCCGCGCACTGCAGCTGATATCGATGCGTCGACGCCAGAACACCAGAACGTCGACGTCAAAAGAAAAAAAGAAAAGAAAAGAAAACTTGCATGCATATATGATAGTATGCCCATGGCAAGAAACGGGCTCCTGTTTGTTTTTCCGGCTGATCGGACGGTCGGGCGTCGGTCAAACGAACACAGGCGAGGGCAAGGCAGCTCCTGCAGACAGAGAAGGTCTGTGCTGTGTGCTGTGTGCTGTGTGCTGTGTGCTGTGTGGGTCTTGATGGCCTGCCTGCTGGCTGCTGCACCTCATATATGTTCCGGGAATGATGAGCCAAAGGGCCCCGGCAAACAAAATCCCTGTGGGCGTGATAAAAGCCAACCAGGGTGGCTTTTGAAGACACACCAGCATTCTGATTCCATGCAGCTTGCTTGGATTTTAGGAGGGAGATCAGAGCACGCAATAGCCAGAGAGAGGAAAGAGCATTTGTCTGCTTCTTTTTCTTGTTATGTGCAACTTCTTTTGGCATGCCTCTGGCCCCGCCTTTGGATTTGCAGTGAAACGCTTTCATGAAATACTCATAAAGTTAGACAAACCTTGAACATTGGTTGTGTGTATAACTACTTTGTCAAAGGGCCTTGAGTAACACACATATATATAACTACTTTGTCATATCTGAAGGCATTTAGTCAAGTGCAAACATAAACAATAACTACTTGGTGTCCTCAATGTACAGACATTACAGCTGCACTGCAAAACAGAGAGAAAAACACCATCATATCTAGCAAAAAGGCACTAATAAGGTGTAAAAAATGAAGTAATGGATATGCGAAAATCAGGGAGAAATGCCATGTATGTACTCCATCTAAAGATGGGAGTTAGAGCAAATTAAAGTAGTTTTAGGTCCACATAAGACGCTGTACCTTTTTCGATTTAGTGCGCTTCATTCAGAAATAATGAATACACTCCTGTTTTGCCATAAGAACTTAAGAAGTGGTACCTCTGCCAGCAGTTCCTCGTTAGATGAACAGCTGATGAGTTCCATAACTACCCATTGATTTTACATCTCATGCACAAGCCGCAAAAGGACTCGTATACTCTATGTTGAAAAGTCCATGGCATTAAACCTCACTTGCTCTTTACAGGTGTGCATATTTAGCATGTTTGGCAAGTGGATTACTGTATCAGATCATCGTGTTACTGTAGCAATAAAGCTATCTCAGTACGTACCAAACCGAGGCCCACTTCTGCATGCCGATCCTTACCACAAGAGGATTTGATTCGTATGCAAAGCTATTAGATCATGTGCATGCCCTGCGTACAACGTACAACTGATGAACTGAGAGTGAGAGAGTCCATGCATGCCAAATCAATTGCGTTTGGGCAGACAAAAGAAGGCTGCAGAGAGCTTCAATTTTGCGCTGGTCCTACGCCTCTCATTCTTTCTGATCGCAGCAAAAGTTGCTCGCGAGATCGAGGTAATCCCTTGTTGAGGCATGCATATGCAATGCAACGTCGACGCGGGCGCGGGGGGGGGGGGGGGGGGGGGTGGGTGGTGGAAAAGATTTCTTGCAAAAGAGGATTGTGCCTAGCTTGTCAATCGGGGAACTAACCCACATTAGGTCTTATTTAAAACTAATCGTGTTCACCTCGATCCACATGTGTTGAAGTAAATTAGAATAAAAATTGAAACTGTTTTTCACCCCTAATCTACTCCAACGCACATGAATTAAGGTCTTGTTTGCATGCGCATGTGTTGAAGTGGACCGAAATGTAATTAAACCAACTTTCATTCCAATCCACTTCAACGGATATGGATTAAAGTGAATACACATGCATCCAACCAAGGTCTTGTCTGGATGTACATTTATTTACCTCAACCCACATGTATTGGAGTAAATTTAATTTAAACTAAGTCTCACTCTAATCCACTTAAATACATATGGTTTGGGATAGATACATTTGCATCTAAACAACGCCGTAGATCTTGTTTGGATGAACATGTGTTTACCTAAAATCAGATGTGATAGAGTGTATTGAAGCATAACTGAGTTTAAATACATTCTAATATATGTAGATTAAAATAAATATATTGACATCCAAATAAGACCTGAGGTAGATAAGAATATATCTATACTTATTAATAAAGAGGTAAAATTTTAGTCTCTTTTTTTCGTCCATCCATTCTTTTTAGATCTGTCTCTCCTGTAACTACTGGATAATGGAGAGTTCCTCCCTTCCCAACTTATTATATATATATATATAACACATGCTCATATGAGTTGAAACCGCTCTTGTCTAGCACAATATAGAGTCTGATTGCAAAACGTATTGGATTATGTATGTGACATGGAATCTTAATCATAACTCAAATATAAATTTCAAGTCCTAAGTAATTGAATACAGATCAAATTGAAATCCAAATAGAAAACGATAAAAAAAACTACCATAATATTATATCGTATCCATATAAATCCAAATAGAAAATGATAAAAAATAAAAACTACCATAATCTTATATCGTATCCATATATAAGACAATGAAGAGTTTCTATACTTTTTTTAATCACCGAGTGTGGACGTACTGGTCTGCTAGGCCCTTTGCCACGCGTGGATGCTCTCCCGTTAAAAAGAAAAAAAGTACAGCGCCGCCGGCCACCGCCGCAACCACTGGGCATCGCCTACGCGGATGCCGGGATGGAAGAGTCAGCGTGCTGTGCTTCGGCTAGGCAGATGCCAAATTCGTCGAGACGTCGTGACGTCGGAACAGACTCGGAGCGGGGCGGGGGCAGCGCACACCGACGCGATTTTGTGTGAAGGAGTCGTGATAAAGATATATTTGTTTATTATCCGTTGTAATGCACGGACAATTTCGTAAGTCTATATACCTAATAATTATAAAGAAATATTAAGTTTCGTTACAACATACGAGCATGTTTACTGAACAAAGTACAAAATCCGATTTTTATACATATTGAGTTCCGTTGCAACGTACAGACACATTTGCTAGTCAAAATAATGCCTTAAGCTGCAGCAGGTAATCTAGTTTAAGCCTGCACGAGATGGAATAATCTATCGCGTCCTTTCGGCGATGATGCTGTTGGTTTGGTACTAACAAATCATGGCTTGTCTGCCCCGGGCTAGCTACTTGCTAGCTGCTTCTTTCGGTTCTCCGTTGGCCCGGCCTGGCCCATGGGGAGGGAGACGACCCTACCAGATGTTCCCCTTTTTCTACCTTTATCTAGGTTCCCCCATGCCCGACACCTCTTTTCTGGATCACGTTAAAAACAGCCAGAAATTGCAGTGATTGAGCTGGGATGTGCATTCAAGCCTTCTACAGGGTGGTAAATGAAAGCGAAGTGGAAATTCTGTGGATGCCTCGTCGTGCAAGGTGCAATGGGGTTTGGACGTTTGGTCATGTCAATATTAAGCCATTCAAAGATGTGCCCTCGTATGCCTTTATATTCACAGATGTACTATTCTACCACGTGTGACAATATTTGCCGCCACCAGATGGGCTATCGATCGCATGTGTGCCAAAAATTTAATCAGAATGTTGTGAATGGGATGTGATATGCAGCCGACAGCGAGAGTTGAGAGTGTTACTGTTACTGAATATAGGTTGTTGATTCTCAGTCATGTTCAAAAAAAATATTCTATTAAATTTTCAGTAACAAAAAACATCCTATTGCGAATCCTGGCCCAGCTTCATACTCCTGCCTGCCTCCCTCCGCACTGGATCCAGCGGACGAACGGAGAGCTACCTACCCAAAACTAGGCCTCTTGGTGGATCCAAGCCACTTGAACTCAGCTTCCAATCCGCACTGGGCCAAAATAATACGGCCCACTGCCCGCGTACGCGGATAGCGAGGATCCACACCTAACCCCCAAGTCAGCGTCGCAACTTCAGTAACACAAGCCAGGTTGGCAGACCGCACTGCCTTCCGCAACTTGCCCGGACATTCTTCCTGGGCTGGACATGCAGCATTAAACTGTTTGCCCACGCATCAATGCTGGCATAAAGGCCCCACATCAATGCTGTAAAGGCCCCGCATCAATGCTGGCATAAAGGCCCTCTACTACTGGATTCGCCTGCCACGCACTCGGCACCGGCGGAAAAAACTCTCGGCAAAGCTTTTGCCGAGAGTGAGAGGGGCTCTCGGAATAGGACTCTCGGTAAAAAGACAATCGACAAAGAATCCTTTGCCGAGAGCTATTTATCGGGCACTCAGTAAGCCCTTTGCCGAGAGCTTTTCCGGCTTTCGGCAGAGAAAAGTAACGAGACGGCGTCTTCCATCGCCGTCCGTCTTCACAGTTGTTGTGCCGAGAGCCCTCTGACATGGCTCTCGGTAAAGGGGAATTCTATGCCGAAAGCCCTCTGACAAGGCTCTCGACAAAGAATATATAATTTTTTTCCCCCGAAATTCTGTGCCGAGAGCCCTCTGACAAGGCTCTCGGCAAATCATACATTTTTTATTTTTTTAAAAAAATCTTTGCCGAGAGCCCTCCTCCAGGCTCTCGGTAACCCTGGGAACCTGGCCACAGAATGACCTCTGTTATGCCGAGAGGGGCTCTCGGCAAAGGGGTCATTTTTTCCCTTTGCCGAGAGCTACCCTTGGCAAAGCGACCATAAACCCTATTTTTTTTGAATTTTTCTGATTTTTTTATTTTTCACTACAATATACCACATATATCATATCCATCACATATACCTCACATTCATCGCATATATCACACATTCATCACACATTTCATCATATATATATATATATATAAATATATATATATATATATATATATATATATATATCACATTCATCATATCTATCTCACATTCAACAATTATATCACAAACAACACCTGCAAGTGACATACACAAGTCCATCCAAAGTCCATACACAAGTGCACAAGTCCACAAGTCTATACACAAGTTCACAAAAACATCTACAAGTTCATATCAAGTCCAACAAATGAACCACAGAGATAAAGACAACTACTGTCAAACTACCTAACCACTCCAAGCACCCCTCTGAGACGACGGCGTATTCTGACCTGCATCGTTCTGGGGTGCGTCCGACGGAAGATGCGGAGCATTCGAACCCGCCGATATAGGCTGCACAAATACAAACACGTTGGATGTGTCAGACAAGGAATCTAATATAAGTAGCTTAATTTTGAATGTCGGCTTGACCCTTAAGCAATCGTAGTCTACTTACATGAGTGCCGAGCCCGATCGGTGGAGGTAGAGGTAGAGGTGGCGGTGGTGGCGATGGAGAGGGTGGAGGACCGTAACCCGAGTGTTGCCCAAGCCCTTGCATGTACTTGAGCATGGATGTCATATGCTCCTGCATCCTTTGCAGCTCCTGCTGCTGCCTAAGTAGAAGGGCCTCGCGCTCGGCTTCCTTAGCCTCGCGCTTGGCGTCCTTAGCCGCCTACATCTACCGATCGGCCTCCCTCTTAGCGTCTATAGCCGCAATCTGGGCCTGCAAATTTTACCAATTGGTTAAATAATATAAAGGTAAGGTATGCAACAACTCAGAGGCTGAACTAAACTAAGAAAAAACATGAATCACCTGAAGTGTCATAATATGTTGCCGTGAGGCTTCTGGCCGTGGGCGTATGAGAATGCTAGAGTCGTTGCTCCAAGCCCGGATCTAAGAGAGGGAGGATTGAAGAAAACTATACATCTCATGTCATCACATATGATCATATGTGCTGGATATCATATATGATGACTATCCTCCGTCACCAACGTTTCGAAATCGTCTCAATTTTTTTCCCAAGCCTACACATGTGATATCAAGTCCACTCAACAAGTTTTGTGATTTTTGAAATTCGTTTGTATTTTATACAATTTTAAAAACAAGTCACACGCAAGTTGTTGGTCAAGTTTGGTGAATAAGATGTTTAAAATTTCACGCTTGTCCTTGGATACCGACTCAAAGTGCGCTACAAACCACGAATATCATTTTTTCAGTCATTAAATTCCATTATTTGATGCACCTGCAGTTCAAAGTTATTTTTTTAAAAGAATATCAATTTAAATAAAAAAACTAAAGAAATATAGCAAAACTAATAAAAAATATACCAAATTCTAAGATTAGGTCACTAGCAATGTAAGAAGCAAGTAAAAAAAATGAGTGGAAAAAAAGAAAAAAAATTCAAATGCTTTGCCGAGAGTAACCCTAAAGCTCCTGACATCATGACTCTCGGCAAAGGAATTATAAGGGAGAACGGCAGCACGTCGTTCAAAAGATTTGCCGAAAGCTTGACGGTCGACTCTCGGCAAAGGATAACAGAGGAGGTTGCCGTTTCATTTGCCGAGAGGAATCTTTTGCCAACGGCCTAACTCTCGGCAAAGGGATTTCTTTGCCGAGAGTTTTCCTGTGCAGAGAGCCGGCTCTCGCCACCGTATTTTCTGCCGAGTACTGTATGGTGCCGAGAGCAGCTCTCGGCAAAGAATTTTGTGCCAAGTGCCCGATAAAAAGCTCTCAGCAAAGCCTCAGACACTCGACAAATGTCCTGTTTCCGGTAGTGCTGGCTTGCCTGTGTTCACACTTGAATGAATGGACACAGAGACGATCGTCCGTCGATCGTTGAGAGTGCACTCGCGCGCCGGCATCCACAGGAGATCCGTGATCCCGTCCCACGGATTTGCCTTGCCATCCCTGCTCTTCCCAGCACGCCACGGTACGGTGCAAATACAGTACATAGCTAGCCGCACACAGATTCAGGTTGCCTACTAGGCCACTATACTACACTGTACACGTGGGGGCGGGCCAACGGAACCCCCATGCCATGACGGCATGACGCTCCGAGCCACTCCATGCGTGCTAGTGTCCGCACGGCGGTTCGCGCCTGGCCGGTCCCAGGGCGTCGCGTCCAGAACGTGTATCGCCCCATATCTGACGACGCGAATCGCGGTCGGGAGCGAGCCCAACTCCACTTGCCGCCGTGCCGAACAAGCTAGACACTAGCGCGAGCTCCGCGCCTGCCGGCGCGGGACGATCTGGCCATGCACGCAAGCGCCAACTTGCCGCCGGCCGATCGCGAACCTACGACCGCCCGCTGGGCTCTAGCTCTCCACTCCTCGACGCCGTCGACGTACGCGCACGCAACAAACGCCATCCAGAACTTGAAATCCAAGTAGCTAGCGCGCCGTACGTGCCCACGTGCTCGTCGCCGTCGCCGAGATGTACGTGACCTGACCGCGCCGGCAAATGCTTTGGTGGTGGTGTTATTGCCTCGGCGCGAGGGAGCCGTACGTAAGGGTTGTGGTTGCGTTGCATTGGCTGCCGATCGATGTCTCGTACACCAGAATTGAAGGCGGTGTGAGATGAATCCATCATGTTCCATGCGTGAGACGGTACCGATGACTACATGCCCCAACCCAACGACGGGTCGACGGCGACCGTCGATCAGGTGCCGGTGGTGCGGCGACTGAAAAGGTGACCGGCGCGCGGTTACGTACGTCGCCGAGACGACGGACGTGTAGTAGTACCTCGCACGAGCGAGCGCGCAGTCAGTGAGTGGCGCCGTCGACCAAGACCGTCTGGAAGCTCTGGTCGACACGTGCAGTCTGCATGCCGAGCACGTCAGTCCTCTCTCGTGAGTCCTCTTAAGTACTCCAGCAGATCGAGTAGACGAACCTACAGCCGATTCAACAGTGATCCGATCCTGAATCCTGATCAATCTGCAGCCAAGTACGGAGTACCAAGTGTGAATACTGAAGACAAGCGACATGTACACACATGCGTTCCTACTGCAAGCTTGTGTGTACGCACATCTTTCACGCGCACCGGTTGCTGTGGTTGAAGACGACAGGAGATTCCGGCGCGCACAAGCGTCTGCGCTACGCTTCATGCTCATGCATGACCGGAGGGGTCCCCCGGCGAACACAGAAGCAGGGGAGAAAAAAAAACCTTCCGGCTAGCTACGGCACCATCGGCATCGCTTCGCTGTTGCGCTGCATTACAGCGGTCGTTGTCTCATCCTGTGGCCCGTTTCCGGCGTGGACGGTGAGCCCATGTGGCCACTCTTTTACTAGTATAAATAGGATACTAGCTAAGCTCCCATGCTGCAGCTCATCCTCATCACCTAATAACAACTCAACAGCCGTACTGAATATCGTCACTCATCAGGTAGAGTAGCAGAGATAGAATTGAGAGAAAGAGAGGCCTAGCTAGCTACAGAGATGGCCTCCGGCGGCTCCAAGCAGCTGAAGGCCAGTGTCCTCGTGGTAGCTGCGGCTCTGCTCCTCCTCATCTGCACCTGCACTACTAGGGGCCAAGCAGCAAGGCCGGAACCAGGATTATCCAAGGACGATCACATGCCAGCACAGGTATCATCATCCACTCGCCTGGTGTTCTTGTTTCATTCATGGCCGGTCACGCTTGTGCATCTTACAATCTTTCGTCGTTGTGCTACTTGCAGCGCGCTGCTGAATCCGCCGCCGGTGTAGCTGGCCATGAGAAGGAGAAGAGTGACTCAGCGGCAGGGGTGGAAATGCATCTAGATGAGCCGGAGGAGATGAGAGAATGTGAGGGCGGGGACGAACGGGAGGAGTGCCTGATGAGGAGGACGTTGGTCGCTCATACCGACTACATCTACACCCAGGGGAAGCACAACTAGCTACTGTACTAGCTAGTCACCAGTGCGCTGGCTCCTCATGCCGATCAAACAAGTTGGAGGGACAAAGAAAAGCTCGCATGGTTAACGAGCTTGCCAACCTGAAGTTCTACAGTGCCGTCAACTGTGGACTGTGTTAAAAAATATACCTAGTCTTTTTTGTCTTCTGCAGTTCTGTCAGCTGCGGATTAAGTTCATATATACCTCGTTAATTACCTCTCTGATTTTCCATCCGCTTCTCGAGCTCATGTACGATATACTATCCACTAGATCATACTCTCTTGGCTTGAGAAGCTAAATGGAAATTCTAGATTACTGAAGTCTACTCGCTGTAAATATTAAATCCGCCATGTGTGCTCTTATGTTTCCGTTATATTCCATGCGTGCTCTTATGCTTCTGTTATATTCCATGCGTTCTAAATTTTGAGTCATTCTAACTATATAATTTGTTCGTGAAGCTCATTTGTACGTATCTAGAAAAACCATAACTACTAACTCCCTCCATTTCAAATGATAAATTATTTTAAAAATTTTAAAGAGTCAAAACATCTCAAGTTTGACTAAATTTATACGATAAGACAATGAAATTTGTGATACAAACCAAGTATTATTATATTTTTTATTAATTATATTTTTATAATACAATTTGATGTAAAATGAGTTGCAGTCACTTTAATAGATGATTAATTCTTGACAGAAAGATTACACGTCTATATCTGCCGAATATATATATTTATGCTGAACCTGAATATGCCCTTCCCCTTGATTACAAGCCCTGGCATGAAAGACGGCGTTTAGGCTAATCGTTGGTCGTTAGCCAACCCCACAAATCAAGCTGCCTGTTGCTTTGCCACGTCCAACCGTTCAGCGCTGACAAGGCGATCGAAGCCATTACTGATTCGTCCGGCCGGCTCAACAACCGGGTATTATAACCCATCGACTTTTCATTCTCGCCTCATCGGTCCACTGCTTTTCGGCGCAACTAATTGATAATGAACCTGCCATGGCAGTTGAATATGAACTTTGAATCTTATGAGTACCAATCAGACTGTCGCTCGTGCCTGGTTCACTGGTTGGTCAACTCTGTAGACTGTACGTGCATCTAGTATTTATAACATGTTGAACTCGTTCGGTCTTATCATCACCATGCAGGGTGTAGTTGATTGGCAGTTTTTTAAGTGTGGTAGGATTTCATTGTAATTAAATACGGTGAATTAGATGAAAAATCCCCGATTCAAGTTTTGTTTAGTAACTTTGAGATTAAAATGGCAGAGGAGACGACCGCTCATGTGATCTTCGGCTGCCCTGCTGCAAGGCAGTTCTGGAGAGCGGTTCATATCCCGACGAACTGTGACTGGCCGATGCAAAAACTACAAGCCATCCCCCGCCTGCCCATGTCCCGGGGAAACATTTTGGGACCTTCCTGCTCCTCTGCTGCTGGCACATATGGAAGAGGAGAAACAACACCGTCTTTAGGGACGATCGAACTACCCTCGCTGGTGCTCTCGCAGCCTGCAGAGCGGAGGCTTGCCTGTGGAAAGCCCGATTGCCAAGGAAGAACAGGGGAGTTGCTGATGTTTGGTGCTCCATTCTAGTTGATCCAATGTAACAGTAACGAGTGTTTTGTATGTCTCTTGTTTTGTCTGTTAACTCTCGGCCTTAAGGGCTAACAAATTAATATACCCAGGTGGGGGATTCTCTCCCCCTCCGTCGACCCATCAAAAAAACTTGGAGATTAAAATGTGGATGATGTCTTGAAGACTCACAAGAGTAAAACCGAGAATCTGAAGTCGGATCTTATCATGCTTGCTCTGCGAGTTTGTATGTTATCTTCATTGCCTCTCTTCTAATGTTGACGACTAAAAATTGTCTGGGCTAGTTATTGCTTCAATTTCAGCAAGGCTGGACTGAGAGACCAGTGATCAGAGTTGTGATAACTTGATCCAACATTACCAGTAGAGGCAAGGACCTAACAATCCTGGAAGTTTGGCACCCAGCAAGGGATCTATCATCTATATATAGGTTGAACACTATTAAGTTATCAATAGTCTATTGACCCATGTGTTCTGCACATGTTAGAATTTCATTAGGCACGTGAGTGGGAGTGTGGGATGACTATGTGGTGCATATATAGCCGGTGGCAGAGAGAGTCAAAAAGCGAAACTAGAAAAAGGTACTTGTTTTGTTCTAAAAATAAGTATATATCTTGTCTTCTAAGGAGTTAGTCAATCTCAAGTTTAATCAAATATAACAAAGTTATACTAATGTTGGTGATATCAAATAAGCATCATTAAATTAGTCATATTATATATTTTTATAGTAAACCTATTTATAGATACAAATGTTAAAGCTATTTATCATAAGTATAGTTAAACTTCAAATTAGTTGCCTCAAAATCTAAGATGTGCACCTATTTTAGAACAGAGGGAGTGGTAGTCTCGGACAAGGTAGAAGAGTGACTCATCCCAAGTGCAACATGCAGTGTCTGTCCGTTGAGGACTTGATGTCTTTAGGGTTAGATGGCATGTTGGGCCAATTCGAGATATGTGCATGTTGTTTCTTTTTTATATACTCATTTGGCTTGCAAGTTAGCTCATTAGCTAAATTAGTATAATGCCCGTGCTAACGCTACGGCTTCATTTTATAGATGCATACAAGAATGACAAAACTACATACTACATTGGTACTTTGTCACAAATAGATATACATCAAGACAATTAAGAGAGATTCCAATTCATTGTACGTACCATTTCAGTAAATTGTAGAAACTTGTCTTGTACATACGTCATTCAAAGAATATAAACAAAAAATTGCATTAGAAACATTTAGCCACATATAAAACAAATTCTAAATTCTCAGTTCTTGCTACCGCTACCGATCTGCTAATATTGCCTTCTAGCATCAGTTGATGTATAGACATCCCAAACATTAGACTGACTTTTTGAACCTGCGATGGCTACATACTCTATCAGTACAACAAATTAGTGAAAATAGAACAGAGTTGAATTAAGAACTACAAGCTTAGAAGCTTAGAAAAGAAGTAGGCGTCTACATTTGAGGGGACCTTATTCTTTGAACACACCAATAATTATATCAACATAAGTTGCATTTCAGCAAAAAAACATAGGTTGTATAAGTTCGAGTCTAGTGAGTAAGACAGAAGTTAAGGCAGTGGGATTACTACAACGGTGGTAAAAAAAATCCTTGTTAAATTCATAAATTTGCAACGGTAAGTATATCTAGTTATGGCGACATGTAAGGACCTGATTAGCCTAGAGGGGGGAGGGGTGAATAGGCTTGTTTAAAATCAACTTAGCAACTTGCTGTCAGTTGAGGCCGGCACTGCTGGGCTAAGGGCAGCAGTGCTGGTCACCAGAACAGAGATCAACACAATTCAAAATGTAAGGACTGAATGTAAATTGTGCTTGAATGAAAATCTTCCTAGAGGTGTAGAGAACCTCTAGCACCACCTGAAAGTAGTAGCAACACACTCACCAAGTAGATCAGATCCAAACTCTAGAAATCACCTTGCAAACAATATATATCACAATAGAGAGACAATCACAAGGGGACACAAGATTTGACCCGTGGTTCAGCTCGTCACCAAGGCTTGCCTACGTCCACGTTGTTGAGGTGCGCCACACAAGACTCAAGCTCACCACAAAGGCTAGCTCTTTCCTCGGTCTCAAGTCAAGAGAATGAACTCTTGAGATGAAGGGCAATGTATTAGCAAATTGGTGGTGTTACAAACCTCCCTAGGCTGTCACACAAGTTGGCAAGCTCAAGGGCGACGCCTAGCTGGCTAGGAGCAAAGCTCCAAGAGTAACAAACTCAAACCGCCGGCCACCACGCGAACCAAATGCTTCTAGGAGTTGAAGATCCGAGGGAGAAACTTCTTTTCAAGCTTGGAGGCTCAATCTCTCAAAGGTTAATTGCAAATCAATAGGGGAAAGTGGTTGAGAACCAAGGGAGAAGGGAGAGCAAGAAGAGAGCTCCTCTTTCTGTTTGCTGCGAAGTGTGAGAGTGAGAATCGCAGAACTAGCCGTTGGGGAGAAGTGCGGGGGTGTTAAATAGCCCCTCACTGCCAACAGGCAGTTCAAGTCGCGGCAGTGCCGGCCTCGGCCAGCCCGGCACTGCCGGCCTCGGCCAACCCGGCACTGCCGCCCTAGAGCCCGGCACTGCCGGCCTGACAGAACCAACAAAGGATGGATCTTCGAATAGTTGGCTGAATTGCCTTCTGTGTATGTGGAGGTGTAATGTATTTAGATAGATATTGCATTTGATTCACTTGTTAACATGCGTGTTAAATCCCTCTTAATAGTACGACATACTAACTCAATTTCAAAGTATAAAAGAATTTAAACTCCTTTAAGTTTGTTGCCATGCACTTTTATAATTGGAGAGGTTCGTCAACCTGTTCATCAACCTCCTTAAGTTCAACCTGCTTGTCATACTTGTAAAGTCTCATTAATTCTCTAATTGCGTTGTCATATCACCAAAACCCACTTAAGGCTTGATTGCACTTTCACGACAAATAGCTCATTAACCATGCATCATTATAGAAATGGAGTCCTAAATGCTAAAGAAAGTCCAGTTACTCTCAAAACACTCCTATATTTATTTACTCACGGATGTCTGATAAAACTCCATGCACCTGGATTCCATCCCGCTCTGTGCATCTCCAGCAAGCAAACATGCTTGTTGTATTTCCATGTTGCTAGTTCGATTGGAGCCGCTCCATCTTGTATGCGTCGACAAATTAGTCGTATCGAGGAAGCTCCTCAACACACATCATCGACTAAAAAAAGAAAGAAAGCATTAATCAGTTCTTTAGAAAAAACACAACCACAAGATGCAAGCAAGCACAACACAGGCAACCTCTACTGTAAAAAAAAATAACTGCAATAGAGAGATTTTACATTTGAGCTAATTGACATAGAGTACAGAACCATCTGCTTGTCACATATTAGGAAAGGGAATGAACAAGATCTATTTACTTGTAGATCATTGCACACACTGGTGGCAGTATCATAATTATTAGATAACCATGTACCCTTTTCACACCAGTTAAAATATTAGAATGTTTAGATTATTCCTTATGCACACATAAAATTATTCTCATCTATTAAGTGCTCTTTTTAAGCTTCTCGTCTATTAAGCTTCTCAACAGACCTTGGCTAGAAATCTGGAATTATAGATGACCATGGAGCTTCTTCAAATGGCTATCCCTCGAGAACACGCAAGCCTTGGATCTCCTCTAGCCTTTCCATGCTTGCGCTGAGATATATGTATTACAAAGAACCGAGTATTAGTTAATTATGAAAATAGTATAATGCTTGTACTAATGCTATGTCAATATTCAGGTATATAAAAATTAGTATTAAACTATATACAAAGTTACAAACTAAAACAACCAAAAGATGATTTCCCTGCGTAAGACTTGTCATTACAGCTGAACATATCACATTGCAAACTAATTGCATGATTTGGGAAATCCTTTTTAGTGACATTGATTTAAATATCTTAAAAAACAAAAAGAAGAATGTTATGCCTCACTAAATAATGTATTTCACAAACTGGTACTCTCTCAAATCACATTCTCGTATTTTTCTTTTCAAACAATTACATTGCAACTCCACTAATAGCCATATAACTAAATATATAATTGGAAATATATATTATATAACTTCTAAATTCTTTTTTACTAAATTGATCTATAGTTTCTTGAAAGAGTAAAATGATGACAGCTACCATATACCCTTATGGCCATCAGCTCGTGGAGGGTCCATTTTGCATGGCCCGAGATGAACCGCAACATGCACTCAAGTCCACCTCGACCACTGAGGGTGTCAATGCTCATATGAAACATGTGAGTAATCCAACTATCAAAAGGGCTCAAAGATTATCAGCAGGTCACTCACCTTCACCTAGATTGGGAACGCTTCATGCCTTCATCTGCGTCTGCACCTTTTCCTATCTTCAGGCGAAACTAAAACAATCGATATTTTTCTAACCCTGCTTCCATTAAAAAAAATAAATATGGTAAGTAGCAAGAGAAATTATGTGCCCTGTGCAACAATGATGAGTGGGACAAAAATATTTTCAAATCACAAGACAGTTTTTAATTTATATAAACAATTAATATGAACGGACAAAAATATGTTGGACCAAGAAGAACATCTCTATTGTTGTATGCCACAACAGAAACACATATATCACTGTCGTCTAGGAGAGATTGATCATTTATCACTCAGAAAAAAATTCCAGTTAGACAACCTGGAGAAATTTCTGAAAAAGGAAAATAGCATCTAGACACAATGATGACTACAATAGACATCTGTGCTACTACATAGCTAAGTGCAGCATTATTGTGTGTTAAAAGAAACTGAAAAAATGAAATAAGAAAGGTAAAAAAAAACTGGATACCTGTTCTGTCTAGCACAACCCAAAATCTGTTCAATCAAAATGCAATTATTTTTAGAATATGCTGCTCTGCGGATGAATCGTTTTGAGTCCTTTCAAAAATAATTAAAACAACAAGTCGTGCATTCTACCTTTACTGGATTTTCCATTCAAGTGCCTGAAGTGAGGAGCTTAGTGTTTTATTCCAGCAACGAATGACAATAAGCTTCCCAATTGGATTTCCATGCTCTTTGTCAAAGAATGATTTTCCTAGGGCTCTGGCAGTCTTCTTGACAGGACCATGCCCTCTCCACCTCCCATGAGCAGCACTGCAGCTCAAGATCCAATTCAAGTTCCCTCAAATCATGCTGATATAAGTAGTTTCATACAAAAAATCATTTCAAGTTCCAAAGAAAATTGATGACACTAATTATGGTGTATATCTTGTACTTCTTCAGTCTAGCCTCCACCTTCCTTCATCCATAAACAAGGTTATTCAGATAAATAAGCAACAGATCATGAAGCAGATAAGACGTGCAGCAACAGCTTGACGTGCTCGATAAGCGCCACCACGGTGTACACGGCTCCCCATCCGCGCCCCACCATCAGATCCCACTCGAACTCCTGCACCTGCCCACCACCTGCCAATCTGTTTGCTTCGAACGCTTACGCTCTGCTTGAGAACAAAACAAACAGATTTATGTTGTCAAACAAAAAAAAAACAGACCCTATTTCAGTCGGCTGGCGGAGAAACCTGCTGTCGCCGGCCTGATCTGGAGTTGTAGACTGTCCAACCAATCTGGGGAAGCACGTACCGCTGGTGGTGGTGGTGCTGCCGAGCGTGCGGACAGGGATGGCGGGGCCGCTCGCGAGGGATGCAGCGCCGGGCTCTCCGGGCTCGCGAGCAGAGATGCTGCTGCTTCCGAGCGCGATGACAGAGGATGGTGCCGGACTGCCGGTCGCGAGCAGATCCAGGGGGCGCCCGGGAGGGGAAGCAACCGGGGAGAGGGAAGAACCGGGCTGCGCCGCCGTCATTAGATGCGGCCATGGTGTCGACAGGAAGTGCCCCCAGTGGCCGTGCCCCGGTAGGCAGCGCCCCCGGCGGCCGAAAGGCGGGAGGAGCAGCGCGCGCGAGCGGCGCAGCCGGGGAATAGAGGGAGGAGACGGCACAAAGCGGCACGTCCGGCGAAGCCACGGCCACACGGTCCTTTTTTTCCGTATTTCTTCTTTTTTTTGCGAGGCACGGGTCGCGTGGGATTCGATCCTGTCGCTTTGTGGGGTGGTGCGGGAGCGTTGAGTGGGAAGCGGCTTCTAATTTTTAATCTCAGTCGTTGTATCTGTAGTACACGTGTTGTGTTGAGGGAGAAAAATGACCTGGAGAAATTTTCAATGATAGTAAAGATAAACTAAATTATTGGCTTAGCTCATCGTAGAAAAGTAATTATGCCGAGTGGCTCGAGCCACTAACGAGTCTAGTTGAGCGAATTAACACGCCATAGGTTTTTTGTCTAGCTCTATAACTATGCTTGCGCTTACCTGAGTTGACATAGACTAATTATAATAGATAATGAGAGCATTTACTAGTAAATACCAAATTGAGACCATACAAGATTTAAATTATTCCAAGCTAGGCACCATAGGTAAAGCATAATTTTAAGGAAAAAACTGAAACTGGTCTTTATATTTTGTAGCTAAATCAGATTTTTCTATTAGTTTATTAGATTAGATCATGTTTTAGGAATTAAATGCCCATTTTCTATAAGTACACTGTTTACTGTTTGAGAACTCTACGTGGTCTCTTTGAATTGTTTTTTTTTTGCGAATTAGTCTCTTTGAATTGTTAACGTAGTGGATTTACTCCTCTCATGACTGACATGGCACTACACATCGGCCAAAAACCGCTTTATTAGAAAGTTGGAAAATCGATTTTTCGATTGAGGGCCGATGAAGGTAGCGGAAATTCAAATAGATTTCTCCTACGGCCCAACTATTTCTCCTACCGTTGGGCCCAATCCCCCGAATACCTAATGGAACAGCAGAGCCCACGGTAGACGGCACGCTCCTGCAGCAGTCAGCCACCCTTGACTCCGCGAGTCCCTCATCCGCCACTCGGTCGAACGCCCCAGCGCACGCTCCAGCTGCTATGCTCCTCCGCCGCGCCCCTCCCTCTTCCGAGCCGTCGCGCCGCCGCCGCTCACCAGCGCCTGTGTCCCCTCCCGTCGCACGTTCTCAGCTTCTGCAGAGGCGGGAACAGCCTCCCCGAAGGATGCAACGTCAGCGCCGGTTCCGGCGGCCACGCGGAAGAACTCCAGGAAGGCCGGGTCGCCGCCTATGGGGATCGTGAAGACGGCGCTGTTTATGCCGCCCGGGGTGGAGCGGGACGCGGCGGTGGCCGCGGAGATGGTCATACCGGGGTCGAACATTGTGGTCGGGCCCTACGCTGGGGACGTGAAGGTGAAGGAGGCTGAGTTCGTCAAGTGCAGCGTGCGCGCGGGGGACTGCCCCAAGGACGACCGACCCGAGTTCGCTGTCCTCGGCCGGTCCAACGTTGGCAAGTCCTCGCTCATCAACGCCCTCACCCGTCGCAAGGAAGCCGCGCTCACCTCCAAAAAGCCTGGTGATACCATAGAACAAGCCTTTTGCTTCCTTGAAAGTGCTCTTAGTTTATCGATGCATTTTCCCTGTTTGGATTTTAATTAGCTTATCAGTGAGTTTTATCTCACTGTAATGTCGTAATGGCGCTGTAGATGGCATTATGTAATCGCCCTCTCCCTTGGCTCTGGGGCTTGGGGATATTCTGCTTAGGGTTACAGTCTTTACAGATCCCAGTGGCAGTCAGGTTTTCCAGTGGGCACTAGGAGAATAAACCCCAGCTAAGAAATATATAAATTAAAAAGTAGAGTTTCGAATTTAAATGAATTCATAGTACACAGCATGGCAGTTGTATTAGACGGGCATGCCATTAGCAATAGGGATTTAGAACCTGGTCAAATTCAAACTATAGTAGATAGCACTTTGTTTCCACAAATCTAACCCACTGCCATTGTGGGTGTGGTGGTACCAGTCATGGAACTGTTGGATTCAATCTTACCAGCCAATAGCTTGTACTGGCCATGATCCAAGATTTTATTATTGTATTAGACATCGAACCTCAATTTATTTCTTTTGCCAACATTATAAAGGCCCTTTGATATTTCTTCCATCCTAACTGTTGATCTCCTGCATCCTTGGGTAGCAGTTATTTGATTTACAATTAGCATATTTTATTTGTTTGCTAGGGAGTTTCTCTTCAATTTTAGACTTTACTAGATATATGCCCGTGCGTTGCACCGGGACCTCGAAGTTAGCCCACACTTATAATGGTTTTTGATCACTTTCAGGAAATAATAAAAAGCTAAACGATGGCGCTTGTTTTTTTTTTTGTTCGCATATGCTTTTTTTCTCAGTTCGCGGATCTGTGTTTATTACCCTACCTCATAGAAAATTTCAGATGTGTTAATAAACAAAGTCTTGCTGAATCTACAAATTGACAGAGACCATGACATCTCAAAATGACAAGTAGTCCATCTGCAACAATGAAGGCCATAACCAAAACGTGACGTAACTGGGAAGGGAGCGGTTAGTTAGGAGAGATGTACTCCTATGTAATATTTATTAATTAAATTTAAAAGGATGCGTGAGTCAGGTTGCCGTCGTCGCTGACGGGCAGGTTGCAGCTGACGTGCATCTTCTGGCAGTCCGAGTAGAAGGACCCTGAAGCCTATGGTTGTGGTGAGCTGCAGGCGCAGCGGCAGACTGGCAGTGCGGCACGCGGCCGGCCCAGACCGCCGTGGAGAAGGGGAGGCGTCGGTGTGGCGAGGCTGCGGACGTTGAGCTATCTGCCCAGGCTGGAGGCGACGAGCGCAGTGTTGTAGAAGTGGCTGCATGCGTGCATGGCTTTGTAGTAGATGCCAATGTTCCGGTTGGGGTTGTGGTTGGTGATGTTGAAGGCGATGCAGCTGGTGCTGGGCTGGGCTGGAGTCCAAGTCGAGGCCACCGGACACGGAGAAGTGTGGGCAAGATACTGAGCGTAGCCTGGTGGAGATCAATAGGCTCAGAGCGGTCTC
Organism: Microstegium vimineum; assembly: GCA_022036555.1. Classification (NCBI taxonomy): domain Eukaryota; kingdom Viridiplantae; phylum Streptophyta; class Magnoliopsida; order Poales; family Poaceae; genus Microstegium; species Microstegium vimineum. Next base: position 15,809,431 of record CM039139.1, read on the forward strand.
GGAAGATCGTGCGCCTGGTGGGATCGAGGATAGACTCGAAGCTGTCTCTGAAAGATCGTCTGCGTGCCATAGATTGATAGACTTGGAGGCGTGCGCATGAAGATGCCTTGGATCAAACCTCTTTGTATTTTTTAGGTGTAACAGATTTTGTGTTCATTAACTTCAATCTACAGTTTTTCTAATATGAATACCTCCTTATCGTTGTATCAAACTTAATAGATTTACTCTGGCAAGGCAAACTTGGCATGCCATGTTTCTTTATTTTAAAATGCAGACTTCTTATTTATGGTCATGGGTTCTAACATTATCATATTTCTGCAGGGAAGACCCAGACAATCAATCACTTTTTGGTCAATAAGAGTTGGTACCTTGTGGATTTGCCTGGTTATGGGTATGTTTATACTTTTCTATCATGCTAAGGTTTTCTCGTTGATCCAAAATTAGGAAGACAACTTGTTCACTAGTGCTTTGCATGCTATGTTCCAGAATGGGAACATCTTCTTTTTCCCCACTCTTTTACGTATGTTGATTAGAATCTAATCCTGCTGATGTACTAACTTTGTCACACTCATCTAGTTCCATAGCCAGAATGTCATTCTTTTTACGACAGAGGTAGTATTTATTTGTTGCAATCTTGAATTTTGGCATATATATATTGTTCTAGAACCTTTGTATACAGCAGTTGTTTATGCAAGTAATGTTCCTATATACTGTACTTCAGGGGCGGAGCCAGGAATTGGAGATAGGGTGTAGGGGAGGGGGGGGGTGTGCAGCATATAAATAAAGTAAAATATAACCAACCGATCTTATAGCATGGTCTGATAGTCACATATTAGGGTAATACGGTTACACTCTATTAATTTAAACTTAGCACTTGAACCAATAGGCTTAAAAACCTATGGATTGTCTTTTTTCCCCTTCATATCACCTAATCGAAAAGAGGATTTGACTATTTGAGACAAGTGATTAGATTAAATAAACGACAAACAAGTACTATTCAAAAACAGGTTGTGTACTGTAAGGAAGAAAAGGCACAAGGAAGAGCGGAGGCGGAAGGCAGCATGCCTGGGCCTGGACGTCTGGCATGGCGTCGGCGACATCGACGTCACAATGACTCAGAGGCAGAGTCTCGGTGGCTCGGCCTCTGCTCCTGCTCGTCCTGCTGCTGCTGCCTGTGGAAGCCGACAGATGACAGGGCGGATGCCGGATGGAGTACAAAGAGTCACGGCGTATGGAACTAGGTGCAGACCCGTGTAGGCACTTTTACTGCACGCACTTGTGAAAGTACTTGTTGGGCTCCAACTGAGGGAAGCCAGCCGCCCAGCCCTTAACAGTTGAACTAATAGATACAGAAATTTAAGTACCTAATGACAGGTTAGCAGGCTGTTGGGGGGTGCCAGGCCCCCCATCCCTCCGCCCCTGCTGTGCTTGTTTTACTATGATAAATTAACATAGCAATAGAACGGTGGATGCAATCCATTCAGGTTCAAACTTCTGATATGAAAACAAAGTGACATAAAAATTTTGCGCTGAAGTTAACCTGCTAACGTGTTAGTTGTGGAAGCCCATTATTATGTCTTTTTTTTTTCATGCGATATTGGATAGGGCATAAGCTCCACTTGTATCAGTTGTAGTTTTTCTTTATGTAGCATTCCTGATTTCATTTGCTGGTGTCTTGACTCTTGATAATGTTGTAACAAATGCCTCTCCTTCAGCATGAAACAAGAATGTTTTACAGACACTCAAAAGCGACCTATGTTTCCTTTCTCCACACTGTTTTTAAGATTGTCTGTTCTAATGGTGTAGTATAAACTATTTCAACATACTGTTTATTATTTTTACATACAATACAACATACTGCTGGTTCTCATCTGATCTATGTAGCGAACATGACAATCTTCCTACATGTAGGTTTGCAGCTGCATCCCAATCAGCTAGAATGGACTGGTCTTCATTTACCAAGGGTTACTTCTTGAACAGAGATACCTTGGTTGGCGTACTTCTCCTTATTGATGCCAGTATTCCACCTCAGAAAATTTATCTAGACTGTGCTAACTGGCTCGGTCGTAACAATGTACGGCAGTTACTCAGTTCAGCTGATAATATTATCCATCTGCTGTTGGTGTACTTTTTTGAACTAACTTTTTTTTGTGTGTGTATGTCTATTATGCATATGCATCTCTCTAACTGCATTCTCACTATATATATGTTACTTCTGGTAAAAAAAAATTATGTGTTGCTGTTTCAGATTGGATTGACGTTTGTGTTCACCAAGTGCGACAAAGTAAAGAAGGGTAAAGGAGGGCGGCCTGATGAGAACATCAAGCAGTTCCAGGAAACTATCAGTGGGCTTTATCCAGAGCCACCACCATGGATCATGACAAGCAGTGTTACCGGATTAGGCCGTGACGGGCTACTCCTCCATATGTCGCAGCTGAGGAACTACTGGGATAATGAAGCAGTCTAGGTAGAGCTACATAGATCAACCGCCACTAGCAACAGTAACAGTACGTGTATTGAAAGAGAGCCACATGGCCTAAACTTTCACCGATAGACATAGACCTCGCTTCTCATGGTGGGCATGCATTTTTTTTTTGGCCTTTTGATGTATAGTGAAATGCAGCTGTTTCAAGTTTCTGTTTCATCCATCCTGTGTTAAGTGAAGCCCTTATGGTTTCTGCTTGTACTACATCATAAATGTCGGATCTGGAATTTACACATTTATGGAGGTGAAGGCTCTCGAGAGAATTCAATGTACTGTAGTAGTACATCTGTACATGTACACATTCAATGAGATGAAGTTATGAAGTTGAAACCCTTGTGCAAAAACATTTTATTGCCATACAGGCTGCTGCCTTTGGGTGATTTGTATACGTGCACTAGTATGCCATACCCCATACAGGCTGCTGCCTTTGGGTGATTTATACTTGCACTAGTATGTGTGATTTGGTAAAGCTCGATTGGTTCCGCGGTACCAGGCGGTGATGTACGCATGTCTGTCGGCCTCCCAGGGTCCTCAACTCCTCATCCTCACGGGGCGAGGAACTGATCACCTCTCCACTCTGACCGGCGACGTGAACACCGTTAGTTCGGTCCCACGGCGAAGGCGGACAACGAAACCAGAAAGCGAGCAACGCATGGACTTAGAAACAGAGCCCGTGCCTCACTCGCTGTGGGCCGTGGCCAGTGGCCAGTGCCGTGTCGAACGCTGAGCGAGCCAAGCAGCGCTCCGACCGTCCGACGGACGGGTGGGGGCGGCCCTGTTCTGCGCGCGATCTGGACGCCAAACTGGCGAGCTTTGTTTGTTTCAGAGCGCGGGTCAATAATCGCCGGCCATGTCCCGCTGCCGCTGGCCGTGGGGGCAGCCGCAGGTGCGCTGACGGGCGGCGTGCCCCACCCCTCATCCCCGGCGCTGGGGCCTGGCTGCCTGGGGGTGTCTCGGTCTCATCTCCTGCTGCAGCGCGGGCACGGGCCCAGGGCTGCTAGCAGCCATATATTCCGAGAACGCCAGCGCCAGCGCCACCCACGTAAGTACCGACCAATACAATACGATCGACGGCGTTGGCAAGTACAGTAAATTGTCGCGTGCAGTGCAGCGCAGCCCCCCTCACGCCGCGAAGTTAATGGCGTCGCCTAGGAACACGGCCGGCAGTGGCATTTACCGCACGCTATCGCCCGCCTTCAGCGAATTTGTGAGGGGAATCTGGGATCTTGTGTTGTGCAGGTGGTGGAGGCCTGCCTGGTATCGTACTGATGGCGTCCAGTGGCGTACTCCGTACGTATAATGAGGTCAAAGCACAACCCCACGAAGCTACTCTATGCTAATGAAATGGAGTAGTACGTGTGTGTATAAAATTGACAAATGTGCGTGCGTAGTTAAAAAAAAAAACAGGCCACGTTTCGTTGGTATTGGGTTAGGCCCCGTTTAGTTGCAAAAATTTTTGGCTTTTGGCTACTGTAGCACTTTCGTTTTTATTTGACAAAAATTGTCTAATTATGGACTAATTAGGCTTAAAAGATTCGTCTCATGATTTCTCGGCTAACTGTGCAATTAGTTTTTTTTTTCGTTTACATTTAGTACTCCATGCATGTGCCGCAAGATTTAATGTGATAGGTACTATGCAAAAAAATTTGGTTTTTGGCTTTAACTAAACCGGGGCCTTAAGTGAGGTGACTAGTGTTTTTCACAAATCTTCGCCAAAAATTGTGACTAGGCACAGGTGCGTCGATTGGACTAGGCAAAGCGGACCGTGGCGCCAGTGCAGTAGTACGTACTCCTACAGTGCACTCCAGAGCGCTCAGAACTCAGCTCATGCCTCAGGCCCCCGGCAGCGCAGCCATGACCCATGACTGAGGCAGTTCCCAAAATTTTTTGCACAGTATCCGTCACATCAAATCTTGCGGGTACATACATGAAGTACTAAATATAGATGAAAAAAAAACTAATTGCACAGTTGGATGAGAAATCATGAGACGAAATTTTTAAACCTAATTAGTCCATAATTAAACACTAATTACCAAATAAAAACGAAATTGCCACGGTGCCCAAAACCCAAAAATTTTTGGATCTAAACACACCCTGACAACTCGCATCAACCAACGACGAAACGAGGTTGACAGTCGGCAGAGGCGCAAACTCCTACGGAGGATGGGACACCAAAGTCCACGATCATTGCGCCTCTCGTCACTCATCAGCCTCTGCACCGCCGCTGCATGCAGCCCGCAGCCCGCTGTACTGTGCTCTGCCGCGCGCCGTGGAAGCAGGAGGCTCAAGCCCTACGCACACGAGGCGTCCACGCTTCATCCACCGACCGGCCGGCCGGCATCTTCCCCTGACGAGTGACGTAGACTGTACATGCCATGATACGTACGTCCTACTTCAAGCAAGAATGCGTATCCGGTATTCCTGTGGCTTGTTTTGTACGTGCCGGCCACTTTACTTGAGGGCGTCAAGATGCGCGCGGCTGGGTGATTTCGCCGTCCACGCGACGTTCAGCGATGACCTGATCTCGTGAGTGGGTTTCAGCTTCCCCGTGAGCTCTTTTCTTCCCTTTTGCGGTAACAAAAGTTACAAAGGCATGGATGTGGGCTCATGTCATGGGAGAGGCGCCAGTGCAGGGGATGAAAATTTTCAAAACACCATCTTTTCTCCTTTGCCAGTCCCAGAGAGTTTGCTCTGAACACTCCAGTATTGATTGCACATGGAGCATCCGCCGTTAGTGATGCCGCAGCAGGAACCGGTGCAGTGGCCAGTGAGGGGCCCTCTCTCTCCTCCTCCTCGCGTCGTCACACATGTACACACACAGCCAAACAGCCCCGGCCAACGCACCGTTCCATTCAAGCAGGTCGGGGCTCGGCAGTAGCTGCAGCACCTGCACGACACTAGCACGGTATGGGGACGAGAGGGCGAGACAGACCACGCAACAGCACGTTCTCGGTGCATGTAGTGGCTCGCGCAGAATGTAATGTTGCTTTCCATGTACTTGGATCGACGACGCCTTCGGCCAGCCCTCCATCCGATCTCCACCGAGACGCACGCGATTGACCAAACACTTATGTTGTTTCCTCGTCAGAACCACTGGGGCTAGCTGGTGCGTGCTTTTGCAAGTATAAAGGCTCCAACTACACCGGAGACCCGTCGGTCCGTGCCTGTCCAGCTTGTACTCGCGCGCCTGCCTCGGCACATCGAGCCCGGCACCCCACGAACGTGCCAATCAATGGCCCGATCGGCGCACGCTCGTGGTCCTGCTCCAGCTCCAGCTCCAGCGTTGCCGCCACTCGCCAATCTCCATCCACAGTGTGTGTCACTCACCTGCCAACCCCCCAAAGCTGCCCCCGCCACATGGTTGGCCGACCGCCCACGGCCACGGCCCGCGCCCGAGGTGGCGAGGCCGACCTCTCTTCATCAGTCATTATTCACCCGCGCGCGTCATAGCTGGCGGCGTGTGCGCGAGAAAAGGGACAGCTTGTACGTGCGCGCCGGGGTGTCAGGTGTGCGCTCGCGTCGGAAACGGAGGCGTCGCGTCGTGGGTTTCGGAAAGCAGGACACGACGGCGACGGCTGCTTCGTTCGTTTCGTTTCTTTCGCTCCCAGTCCCAGGTCAAGGTGACCATCACCATTCACTCACCAGCTCCCGAGCTACTAGGGCTACTGTACGCCGGTGGCGGCTACTGCTGCTGGTAGCCATCACCACCAGCTAAGCTATCTAGCCCGAGCCCGCGGCTACAGCTGCGCCAGCGGCGCGAGACAGCAGCGCCTCTCTGATGGTGTCTGTCTGATCCCCTGTTGCTTTGCAAAGTTTTGGCCGCGTAAAGCAAAAGCCTGACGCTCCCTCCGATCAATCATGGACGGCCCTAGTAGTAGGCTCTACGTACTGCCTCGTGGCTTTATTATCCTACCAGGAGTGGAAAAGCAAAGCAGGGATAAAAATACAGTCATCATGATGGGGGAGTGGATCGCCTGATGTGATGTGATATATAAGACCAGCTTTCCCAGGATGCAGGTAGAATGCGGGTACGAGGGACATGGATCCTGCATCCACAGCTCAAGCAAACAAGAGATGCAACAGTACAAATTTCCTCATGACATCTTCAACTGAACAGACGCAACTTCAGTTCATCAGTTGGCATACAGAATTTAGGGTAACCCTAACGACACACCAGCAAGAAATAGGACTGTGCTCCGTATGCAGTTATCTTTACAGTCATAGTATATTATTTTTCTTTCCAAACAAAACAGGCAAATATCATCCATAGTATAATATTTATCTTTTAGAACAAAACAGCCCAAAACAACATAACTCGGCTCATGCATAAATCATCTGTCCAATAGGCTCTAAATTAAATCAGCCGAACATTGAGAAATGAGAACAATGGCTCAAGCATTGCAGAGCCTCGACTTTTGCAGTAGTAACGCAGCATCGAGCTTTTTAGCATGCTCTACAGGGAATGAGCACATTTCCCTAATTTAACTAGACAGTAGTCGATCAAAGAAGGACGATTCAATTTTTTCCCCAAGCAATGGCAATGTATATTCCAGTGTAGAAGCAACAGTACTGTGTAATTACAAGGACGGGAACAACATCTACAGCCCTGACATAACCACATTGCCAATAATCTAATTTTGCTGGTTTTGCTTAATGCTAGCTACTCCTAATGGCAAAACTGGCTGTACTTACCACCCAGCCTCAGGTGCTTATTAAGCTTATCAAATTCACATCAATTTGCATGTACACCCGCCTGCTTGCCATCTAACTCGCCAGTAATTATGCTCCACTGCTTGTCTGCCTGCAAATTGTTATGGTAAACCACCGGTCTCGCCATCCGCTCAACCACCCTAATCTCTTCAGATAAGATGATAGAGCTAAATCTGCAAAGTTTATCTATATACGCTCATTACCATCCGTTAATTTGGCAATTCCATTTCCTTGGAACTCTGAACTCAGCAAGGTCAATCGACAAACCACGCATCATCGAATCAAATCACATCAGAGCAGCCTCATTTGCATCTCCTCACTGAATTGTCCTTGTGAGTTTGCACTTGGAGATGAAGAGGGTGTCAGTGTAGTTGAGGCGGCACAGCTTGAGCAGCTCCGACGCTTTCTGCTTCAGCTCCGGTGCACAACCACTCTGGATGACAAGTAGAAGCTTCGCGGCCAGCCCAGCCTCCACGGCAGCAGGTGCGCACTCTTCAGGAGCCATCCGACATACCGTCCACAGCATTGACAGCGCGCGTCGCGTGCAGGCCTCTGAAACTCTCATCAGCAAGCGCACAGCATTGGGTATCGTCCGTGGACAATCCTTAAGAGCTGCCCTCCCCTCTGGAACCGCAGACAGGGAATCCAAGATGTCCAAGGCCGGCTCAACACACTCCGTGGCTAGCTCTGGCAACAATTCCACCAGCTGTGGCACCGCACCAATGCTGACAATCAAACTCCTCGCTGGCCTGTGCACCGCACAGATCGAATTCAGCAGCTCAAGCCCCGCGACCACACCGTCAGGATGCCGCTTGTCCCGGATGAGGCGCATGACACCAACCAAGAGGCTCAGGCTCGCCACCGTCTCCGGCCGGAAACCCCTCTCATCCATGAGGATGCGGATGAGGCGGACACAGTTGATCTTGGTGTCCGCCGCACCCTCGTTGAGCATGTCGACCACGAGCGACACCTTCGCGGGCTGCATGAGGGCCGCCTTGGCGTCATCGTCAAGCGGCACCCCGCTGACAAGAATGGCGACGGCCTCGGTCCCCACGGCGTGGGACGTGAAGGGGCCGAGCAGCGACGTCAACAGCGCCACGCCGCCGGCCTCGGCGATGGCCTTGGTGACGGATTGGTGGGTGGTGGCGAGGGTGCGCAGTTCCCGCAGCGCCGCGACGCGGGCCTGGCCCTTGAGGGGCTGCCGCCTGGGCACCGCCGTGCCGCGGAGGCTGTGGACGAGGTCGGCGGCTCGGCCGTGGAAGTCCGCGGAGCGCTTCTTGAACCGCGTGTACCGGCGGGAGAACCAGGCGGCGATGAGCTGTCGGAGAGTAGCGTTGGGGGTGAGGGCGTCGTCCCAGAGCTCCTGCATCGTGGTCGGGCAGGTCCGGTGGCCCAGGGCGAGCCATCGCGAGATGTTGGCCCGCTCGTACGTCTGCCCCGTGCAGAGCGTCACCGGATCCACCATGGGCTCGAGGGAGATCGGGCAGATGAAGACCGCCGGCACCGCCTCGTCGCCGCCGCCGTCCCCGGCCGCGTCCAGCTCGTCCATCATCTTGCGCAGCTCCACGGGCTGCTTCCCGGCGTCCCCCGCCGCCGCATCCACGGGCTCAAGCGCGCCCCAAGGATGCCATCCTTGAGCGCCGTGTCGATGTCGAGCACCTGCCCGCCGTAGGGCAGCTCCTGGTACTGCGGCATTGTGGCGGCGCAGCGACGACTACCCCGCCCGCGCACTCCACCACGACGACGACGACGACGACGGACGGCGAGGCCCTTTTAGCAGCGTGCAGGCCTCGGAGGCGCCGGAATGATGGGGCGAATCATGGGGTGACTTATCGCCATCATCATCACTATCCTCCTTTCTTCCACTCTTTCTTGACCAGTTGCTTTTCTTGGAATTGCGGGTTAATCCTCCGCAACAGCAGCTAGCTAGGCAGGATAGAGTCAAAAGGCGGACGAGCGAACAGGAAGGCGGAGCGGAGAGCTTTCGGGTTTTGGATTGGGAGTGGATTGCGGCGACTGATGCAGCACAGAGATATGGGGGGAAGATCTGAGGTAGGGGAAGGGGACGACGGGCGGGCCGGGGGAATGGGGGAGACGGGGAGTGGGAAACTGGGGGAGAATTTGAGATCTAGTCCAAAGCTATAGTGGGTGGACTGGAGAAGAAGAGAGAGAGAGGAAGAATATCCAGATGGGAGTATTGGGTTTTTTTTTCTTTTCTTTTGTGTGTTTGAGGGCAGAGGTGAGGAGAGAGGGGGATTGGATGGAAATGTAGGGACCAGCCCCATCCTTTGCACACTCACTGACACTTCCCGTGTGGGGTGGGCCTCCCTGCACACCCTCTGTCCTCGCACTGTATTTTTTTTGCTTTTTCTTTTGGAGGAGTATTCTTTTTTCCTCTAATACAAAACTTTCCTTCATTTTTGCTCAGGCTACTGACCAAGAAAGGTAGAGGCTGTGTTTAGTTGGTGGAAAAAGATGAAAAATTTGTGGAAAAAATTCTGTAGTATTTTTCGTTTGTGTTTGGTAATTAATATCTAATCATGAACTAATTAGATTTAAAAGATTCGTCTCGTAAAGTTAAAGAAAACTGTACATTTAGTACTTTATGCATATATCGTAAGTTTAATGTAACGAAATTTTTTTTTTATAAAATACCAAAGTTTAGTAAGTTTGAGGCAACTAAACACAGCCTGAGTATGGAGCACAAGATGTAAGTAGACGTGCCAGATGCATGCAGTAGTGGTAGAATCTTGCATAAAATGGCGGCATGTATATTTGCGTGGTGGCCTTCTTTAGCCTGATGTGACGTCTCCTTCCGTGGTTGCATTCCGAAGAAACGGGTATCGCGTTTTTACCCTTTTTTTCTCGATTCAGTTCTTCTTCTTTTTTTCTGCAAGGGCGGACGAAGGTGAAGGAGGACGAGACGACGAAAGCAAGACCAGACGATCAGAAGAGCGTGCGTACTGTGTACGACGGCGTGGCGCGCGCAGCGCAAGTCCTCTCGGCACGCGGGCAGCACGTGCGTGCAGCGGCTGATATCACCGGTCACCGTGACCGAATTGGCAGAGGTACGTCTGAACCCCCTCGTGGCCCGCGACCACCACGTTCGGTACCATTTTGCCCTTCAGTTAGTACTGTACGAGTACTGACTTGCTATGCCAAGTGCCCACCATAAAATCACTGATGAGAAATGCTAGAGTGATTTCAAACCTAACAACCCCCATCTCCCATGCACGAGCGTCAAGCAGAATTTGACAGGCCTGGCTCTGCGGATTCGCCCTATCTTGCTTTCAATGGTTTCTATTTCCACCGCGCTTGGTCTCTGACAGTCAGCGTTAGCCTGACGGCAGCCCCAACTGTTTGAAACGCCGAGGAGAGAAAAGATGGCGAGACACCACACGTGCAGCGGCGCCAGGTTGGAGGAGCCTCTCTTTTTTTAATCAAGTGGATCCGCTACGACCATGACCGAGGCGAGACCGTGACCGAAGCAAAGATTTAGCAGTACTACTCCGTATCGTTTATCAGACGAGAAAAATAAAGAAAAAGGCGCCCGAAAACATAAAGGCAAAAGTAAGGGGGGAGGGGGACGCTACAGGGCAGCAAAGCCAAGCTGAACGTGCATTCCCAAAGCTCCGCTCCATCCGAAGCTTTCAAATGCGTTGCTCTCCCCTCTCTCTCTCTCTCCGTCCCGGGTCCTGGCAGTGGCACGCAGCAGGAATTTAAAACCTGGCCGGTGGACGGTGGTGGTCTCAACGCCACCGAGCCGTAGAGAGTACGTGACGTATACGTACGGAGTACGTACGTAGTACACGCGCAAGCGTGAGGGTGCCGCAAGTCAAAGGCCCCGGCACGAGACGATCGATTTGATCCAACGGACGAGGTGGCGGGCGGGCGTTCTCCGCATTAAAACGCGCGCGGGGTTGCCGCTTGCGAGTGGTGGACGCCACGGAAGACGGAGGAGACGCGTCGGCTTCCCGCACTGGTTAAATCCGTCGGATCCAGCGGGACGCGTGCTCGCGCCCACTTCACTGATGCCGCACAGCACAGAGATGTGTACTTACTGTACTGTACCGACCGCTGTTTGTTGCTTGCGTGCTCCGCCCGGCTCGCGTAGCGCACGACTCGGCTGCTCCGTTCCTGCCGGACACCGAGGCCCCGGCCCCCGGGTGGCCGGCACTGTTGTGTGCGCAACGCTGCCGGCGATGGCGGGGAGGAGGACAGGGCAGGGCGGCACGCGACAGCGGTGGCGGGCGCGGCGGACACACACACAGTGCGCGACTGCGCGTGCCCGGCCTTGACCTCTATTTTTACTGATGACCCAACAACAACGCGCGACTGTGCGGGCACAGGAGCCGCGCGTCGACGTTTCGTAGTACGTACGTCCGTGTTTCCCGATCCAGGCGAGCTGCTGAAGCCAGCCGGGGCTCTCGCTCAGGGCGACGGTCGCCGATCATCTGCGGTCCTGCCGGCGGAAACACGAATCAGGATCGGGCGGTCAGCACGGCAGCAAAAGCCCCCGCATCAGTTCCTGCTTTTGGTGTGTCGTCGTGGGGCAGCCGAGCATGGCAATGGCAATGCCAAAGCTGCCGTGCCGTGCCGGTGCACCCCCAGCGTCCCAGCGACAACAGGTGAGAGTTGGGATTACGTTTCAGGTGAGGCTGAACGCTCGCTGGACGTTTCAGTTGGGATCACTGGCTGCGGTGCGGAGGCATGGATGCGCAAGACCCAAACCCAATTTTGAACCGGGGAAAGCCGATCCCGGCCAGCAGTCCAATCTGCATTTGTTTGGAGATTCTTTTTCAGGTTTTCGGCATCCACAACCCGCGGCGCGTGCGTGTGTCTACTACGACTGGAGCTGCACGCAGTCTGTTCGCTTGGCTTTTCAGCCGGTTTAAATCTAGCTAGTGTTTTTCTCTTATAAAAAATTAGCCAGCAGTGAATAATTCTGTCGGAACAGTGCATAATCCTGTCAAACGAACAGGTCCACGGTCCTTGAGTCCCTACCGCGATTTCGATTAAAAATACTGTAAAAAGAAAACCAAAGCCTGCGACCGCGCTGCTAAACCGGTCTGCTCCCCAGAGGCAGAAAGCAAGGCCCTAATAAAAAAAAACTTGACAGGGCCAGCAGGCATAAACGAAGCGAGCAGGGTGGCGCTCTCCCTCTACCCAAGGCCCCGGCTTCCGCGCGAGCAGCAATGCCGCTCCGGGCAGATGCTACTGTAATCCAGAGCTTCAAGCCCGGCTCGAGACGGCGCTTTATTGATCAGTCAGCTACTACCACTTTAGTCAATTAATTAATCAATCCGTCAGCTGAGCGTGATTAAAGAAGGCGTCCTAAATCCGGATCGGCGACAGGAGCGAGCGGCGGTGGGGGCTCACGAGACCCAGACGACCTGGGACTGGGAGCGGCGCGGACGCGGAGAGGAGTCGAGGAGAGGGTGCGCACCGGCACCGCATCCGCATCGCATGCACGGGGGGCAGCGTGCTTGCCCGCGTGGCCCGGTGTCTGACCGGTCAATGTGGTCCAGAGCGGGGGGGTGTCCCAGCGCCAGCGCCATGCCAATGTGCCGCCGATGCCAACGCCATCCATCCCCATCCACGGGCTGGGCCTGGGCGCGCGCGCGCGGGGGGGCCGGCCAGCAGCAGCCAGAGGCAAGGCAGGCAGGCAGGCAGGGATCGAGGAGGAGGGCATTTCTTGATGCTGCCAACCACCTTTGCAGCCTGCCGCTTGCGCGGGGCGGCTCGCTTTGACCGTGACCTCACCCAGGCGGGCCGGCACTCGGTCGCTTCGCTTTCTGGGACGGCCTGTCCGGTTCCTCGGTCCGCCTGCCTGCCTGCCTCTGGACTGGCGTTGCCGCCTGCAACTGCAAGCAACTGTATCTATCCCGTCCGTCTCTTCTCCCTCCCCCTGCTGGCTGCTGCCCACCTTTTCCTTTTGCTTCATCAATGGCTGGCGTGCGCTGAATCATGAGATGATGAGACGGGATTCCGTCCGTCTGGGCGTGATATAGTAGTAATAGTGACGCCACGAGAGGTGGGTGGAGGGGATCGGCAGCCCTGATTGGTTCCTTTGCCGTGCCGGTAGGAGACTCGTTGCGCTGGGCATGGATCCCACGGTCTTGGGGCTACGCTACACGAAATCCCCGGCTGGGGCGCTGTGGACCGCGGAAAAAGACTACAGACGCGTCTAGTGTACCGCACGGTCGCGCGCATCAGCATCAGCATCAGCATCAAGACCAAAGACTGATTGGCGTATCTAGCTAAACACCATACCACTCCAGCGTGATTAAAGACCCTAGCCAACCGACTCCGAAACGAGTACGAGACGGTGGGTAATCATGGCCTCCAACTGATAAAATGGCGAACTGTTGGGTTGAAATTATTATGAGATAAGGTACAACTTTTTCTCTCACACAACAAACATTAGAGTCTTTTTATTAGCCGCAGAAATCATGAGAGTAACAACCCTAAACAATCAACTGATTTTGAATACACCGTGTGTACCGTTTTGTTACAGAAACCAGAACTTTATTTTGATGAGATTTTCTTCATCTAAAAAATAGAGGGGGGCTGCAGAAAGACCCGGTTGACTGCTTAGGCAAACCAAACCCAAATACTTTGGAGCCACACATGTACCAGGGCCCATTTTGTCGCTCATCGGTTGGACCTGTCGTCCTAGTGTAGTGCCATCAACTTCAATGTGTACTGAGACAGAACAATGGGGCCGGAATATGCCAATCCAAATGGCCCCCACATGATGACCGCCCGAGCGAGAATGATGGCGCGTCGCTTTGCTGCCTCTGACTGTCATGGTTCTACCTTGTAGAAATCTTATCGTTGTATTGTAAACTCCCTCGACTATGGAAGCAGAAACGGACTACGGACTAAGTACGGAGTATGAGCCAATCGTGAGAGCATCTTTAAGAGACTCATCATATCTTTTCTAAATATTAGGAATAGAAATTTTGATAAAACACTATTCACCAACAGCTTAAATATAGAAGACGAGAATGACTCTCTAGAGTGTGCGTAAGATAAAAAAAAACTGTTGAAAATGAAAAATATACAAAACGATTTTTATGTAAATGACTCTCTAAATACTAATTTAAAGAGTGAAATTTAGAAAGACTCTTGAAGATGCTATAAGAAGAAGTGGAGTATGGAGTAGTACTGTAAAATAAGTGCAGGCACGAGAAAAGAGTTATGAAGTTTTTTTTTTCGTTCTATATAGAAATATAGTTATTTTTTCGTTCTAGAGTTACAATGTGTGTGTGCCCCAAACAAACTTGTCAAGCCCATGTGCACTAACAATGGCCCGAGCAAGCCTAGCCCAAAAGACCCCGTTGAGCAGCCCGTTTCAAGAAATGTATACTGAAATTATGGCTGAACAGACTACACACTGTCGACTGTCGCCTACCGTGTAACAAATAATAGTCTCGCATGATGAGTCTAGTCTAGTGTGGTACAGGATGTATTCCCAGGAGGAGTGGGAACAATTGATCTAGCGACTTGACATCCAGGATTTAATCCATGATACTAGGAACTCATCACTCAGGATGTCAACTCGATAGATTTCAATCAAATAGTTAAATGCATGTATGCTTATCACCCTTGTATCCCTGATGATGTCATCTACATCGCTGTACCAACTACCAACTGCCATGCTCCCTGTTCTTCCAGTTCCAGTACAAGTCTTTACACCTTGACGAAGTAACCACCATCTTTTTCAAAATCGCAAGCTCAAAGTCTCGCACGGCCTAACGTTCGTGCCGGTTCTGACGTTCCAAAGTCGTTGAGGACAAGGCCCGTACCGGATAGTATGTTGTACTGAACACGACGGGACTCGGCCACAATTACAATATGGACCCAATTGAACTCAGCCCGTAGAGAAATAGGAAAAAATATTATTTTTTGTGAAATGCACGGACACAAATACTCATATATGAGACGACATATGACCCATGAAAAAAATTGTGAGCTATAAAATTTACCAGGAGCTTGGCAAAAACGTTATTTTGACGCTATTCGACGCTATTTTGACGCTAATAAGTATTACGATAGCTTCTTGTGGACGCTATTTCGGCGTTATAGCGCGCTATTTTTTCAGTGCATATGACATATCACGTTGTTCACAAGCACATCACCTACCACGTAAAAAATAACGCCGTTAAAATCTTTAAATAAATCTAGTAAAATACAAGCACTCGTATCAAATTGAGCATTTGAAATTATATGAGATGACCATGAAGAAACTCTACTAACTGAGCTACACTTAGTTTGCATTTCTTTTATTTTTCTAAACTACCATGAGATTTTTGTAATTGTAACTTTAGAATCAGACGTCTTACCTCTACACTTTTAAAATCGTTTAAGTTACCTTTTGCCTTGGTTGTAAGTGGTTGACGTGGTTCCATCCTTTTTGTCCAAAATTCCAATAAATTATGTGATAAATTTTTTAAACTCGAGAAATGTCTCTAAATTTTAGAAATTTAGAGGATATTCTAGATATATAGATTGATACACGACAAACCAAAAATATATGTAGAACCAGTGAAAAATATCTCTAGAAACTTTAAAAATAGATTTAGCTCTAGGAAAATAAAAAGATATCCTGGAAAAATTAAACAAGTCTTAAAAATATTTCAACCAAAGTCTAAGCACAAAAGTTTCTACAATAATAAAACAACATGCAACCACCACAAATGCATTTATCATTGCTTTCAAGCTAGTTGCATCTCATATTTTTGTTGCACAAGTTTTGAAAACATATTTAGATATCAATTAGATGTTAAACTTTCATGAACTCTAAATAATTTATTTTATTTTTTCATGTCCTAGTCTATCCCTAGGATTTTCTAAGAAATTTTAAGGCTTAGGGACATCTTTGTCATTTTAAAACTCTTACTTGGTGTTTACATGGGTTTTTTTAACTATAAAAAGATGAAACCGCCTCCAAAAACACTTCTAACCTAAACATAATTTAAATGGTCTTGAGAGTTCAAGGGGAAAGAGCATCTCCAAAAGTCTTTCTAAAATTTATTCTCTAAATCATCATTTCAAAAGTTATTTTAGTAAATATCAATCAACTATTCTATATCTTATGTGCGGTCTAGAGAGACATTTTTATTCTTCTTCTTTAGTTAGAGGATGTCTATATCTTGATATCCAATTTAAATGACTGTTGGATGGTATTCTTTTCACCAAATTTCTATTTCTTATAAGTTAGGAAGTTATAGAGGAACTCTTAGAGTTGCTCTAAATTGGTTTTCGAGTTTGAAGAGAAAATCATACCGCAATAGTTGAACTACGTAAAAGATACCTTTTGCACCTAGTGACTGGCTGAGACCCTACAAACAAGTCCTCTCCTTAAATTGAAATGTGTGTGGAAATGATTTAGCAAAAACGGTGGGAGGAAATTTTTTATTTGGACCAAATTAAGCGCCTGGCTAGGACATTTTTTTTTAATTTTTTTAAGTCCCTCTCAACGTAGAGAAGCACAACAAGTGTAGACTAACACAATTAACATTTCACACTAGTGCTCCTACCATTTAATCTCAAATTCTCAATCCTCAAGCACGACACGTTTTAGGACCCGACCACCAATTTTCAGTAACCAGTGCATTTTTGCTCAGAAGATACAACGCCGATCTGTTCTATACTCTCTCCTGCCTCCGATATCTCAGCAACTATGCTCTTCATGGCGAAATCGGTACTGAAGAAGCCATCGTGATGGACGCCGGGCAACCTAACAACCTTGAAGACCTGGCCTTCCACCTCCGACCATTTCTCGACAGCCGCCAGGCTTACCATGTTGATGTCCCCGTCGCCGTCGCCGTACAGCACCTCGGCGGCCCCATCGAGCCCATCGGTCCCGAACACGTACGTCTCAGGCGTCCTGACACCGAACCCGATGACGCTGGTCACCGGCACCATCGGCGCCGGCAGCGCCTCCCACATGGGCAGCACCCGCGTGCAGTACGGCCGCACTCCTTCCGCGAAGCCGATGGCCTCGAGGAACTCCGACACGTTGCGCGCCGAGTAGGTGGCGGTCCTGGTCACCGCCAGCGGCCGGTCTCCGAA
Source organism: Microstegium vimineum (assembly GCA_022036555.1). Lineage (NCBI taxonomy): Eukaryota > Viridiplantae > Streptophyta > Magnoliopsida > Poales > Poaceae > Microstegium > Microstegium vimineum. The sequence continues at coordinate 15,826,706 of CM039139.1, forward strand.
CACCAGCGGCGTGGGCAGGCGCCACAGCGCGCTCTGCTGGGTCCGCGCCAGCCGGAGCATCGTCGGCCGCGTGACGTTCGGGAGGCCGTAGTCCATGCCGGCGCTGAGGGCGTACATCCCCTCGGCGAACCCGCCGAGCGCGGGGCCCAGGAGGACGACGTGCTTCACGTAGCGGCGGCGCCAGGCGAGCGGGCGGGAGAGGAGGAGCTGGTAGGTGAGCGCGCAGCCGAAGCTGTGCGCGACCACGATGGCCGGGCGGCCCTGGGTGAGGCGGCCCGCCTGGATGAGGCGCGCCAGGTCGCGGAAGTAGCGGTCCCCCACCGCGGACGGGTGGCCCGGTGGCGCCACGGCGTAGCGGAAGTCGTACGGCGCGGCGTAGAGGGTCTCGCCATCGCGGTAGCCCATGCCTTCCAGCTGCCGCACCAGCCTGCCCCACCTGGCAGAGGGATACAAATCGGCCGTGCGTATGGCGTCAGTCCTGTCCTGTCGGGCTGTCCCACACGCAGCAAGTGGGACCAGCACGGCAGCACCAGGGTGCCGGTGAAAACGTGACAGTGTACTATAGGATAAGACGACTGTGAAAGTGACGCGACACAGGTGTGGTGTGCGGTAGGTAGAACGAAGGGCTCACCCGATGAGGGCGCGCGCGGAGCCGAAGAACGGGGTCCGGGTAGCAACGCCGACGGCGTCGCGGTAGTCGTCAGCGCCGGCGTCGTAGACGAGGCTCATCTGGTCGGCGAAGCAGGGGACCTGGCTAGCATCGCGCATCGCCGCGTGGTTTGGCCACAGCGGGAACCAGACCTGGTCCGCGACGCCGGCACAGGCAGCCGCCGGGGGCTCGTACGCCGCCGTCAGCATCGCCTCCAGCTGGTTGGAGCCGTAGCCAGGCACGAGCACGACCGGGTGCAGGTTCCCGGCCCCGGCGTCGCCGGAGCGGCTCCCGAGCGGCTGCGCCAGGAGCGCCGCCACGATGAGGAGCGCACGAACGAGAACCATGTGTCTGACCCTTGGTGGTAGCATGTTCTTCTGAGATATTTGGGAATTGGGATATTTTTACGTCTGCAGCCTGGGCCACGGCCGACAATTATAGAGCTCCGTCCCTTTCGATCTACATGCTCCTACCTTTCACCGTGGATCGACGACGGAAGCCTGAATGACTGTGTCCTGCTGTGCGTATCTTCTGTTAAACACTGACCAGGCAAATCAAATCCACCGATACTGCCTCCGGGGAGGGTTTCTGTTAAACAACTGTGCCTGGCAGCTCACCAAGGCAATGCAGCATCTGCCCTGGCTGTTAAATCTTGTCTGCTCAAGTGCTCTTTCCCCATTGAGGATTTGAGATAGACGGTCTGAACGCTGAGATATACAGGTAGGACTCCGCCATCCGGCAACACGATGACAACAGGGAGGACGTCAGAGTGGACTGTCTGATGCACGTCCTGTGCAAGCAGTAGTTGCTAATGTGACAGCTTAAGACAGCGTCATAGCGGAACGGATGATGGACCAATCCAAGTTGCGAGATCATAAGTGTCATAGCAAGCAGTAGTTTCTTGTGACGCTTGGAATTTGCACGATTTCTCTGGTAATGGATGGAATTTGGACGCGCGCGCATCATGATTCATGACATGACAAGAGTATGCTGCGTTTGGCACTTTGGATGGGTTCGTGATGGTATTGTGTGCACGCGATAGCCTTACACAGTTACACTAGAGACACAAGCACATCTCACTTTCTTTTTCTTCGAATCCTGATGCATTGCAAGTCGGAATCGGACAGGACGACCTCAACAGAGTAACATGAATTTGTTTTTATTTTATTGAATGCTTATATTTTTCATGCAAGGCATGCCAATACTAGGAAGATTCGAATTTGTGACCAGTGTTTATAATTGTGAATAGGTGACAATCTTGTTATATTATTAATCTCACCATAAATAAATTATTAATTTTACCGTCTAATCCACATCCAGACTGACAAATCCAAATTTTGAGATGATTTAGATATTTGATCACATGTATCAGTACTGAAGCCAATTTTTCCTAGACTAAAATAATATTTGCTGATCATAGCAATACACAAAACACATATAAACTGTACATGTTGCCTGTTCTCTCCAACCTGACAAATGACCAAAAACACTGATGCAAAGATGAACCACATACAGCTACAAGGAGGAGCCCCCGACCAGTAAGTGTACATGAATTAGCAGGACGGAGACTGGAAATGAATCATCGCATCAGTCACACGAATATTTAGTAATACTAGTATAAATACTAGTATTCAACTGATTATTCATTAAAGCCCGACTTCTTTGTAGACTGGTAGCAATTTGTTCATGTTTACTGGTACAATTTACAACAGACCATGATCATCAGCCTGAATTCACGGAATCTACAATCTATCCACATCCTCAACGATGCAACACCTTTCAGCAGCCTTGCAGGTCTCTCCACTTGAGGTACACCAGCCCTGCGTGGTAGTGTGTGTAGGCTCCGGCAACAACCAATACGTGGAACAGCTGGTGGCTGTGCCCGGCGATATCAAACTTCCCAGGCATCCAGCGCTCAGGTACCCGGGTTGCATATACCAGTGCTCCCAGCCCGTAGAAGAGCCCCATCAGAACTTCATATCCGGTCGTGTGCAATGCCTCCGGTTGATGCCAGAAGAGGACCAGCTTATGAAGAACAGGTATCACACCGGATGCACCCATGCCAAAGAAGAGGCATGCTCTGATGGTTCTGAACTCGGGGTTCTGGAAGACTGGAAGTAGAGAGAACGCGATAGTTGCCACTCCTAGGATGGTTATGAAACTGAGGTACATGTTGCAAAAGAAGGGGTAGCACATAAAAGAATAGTATACTGGAGGGTAGAAGGATGTGGCGATTAGAGCTGCAATGCCTGCGTAATCAAGCCGAAGCATAATGTACGCTAGGCGGCGAGAATGGCAGGAGAGAAGGTGGCAAGTGCTGCTGGCAAGAAGGCAGAACATGGCTCCTCCCAAGAAGGCATAGAATGGCCACCGCGCAATTGGTCTGATCAGTTGCGGCGCAATCAGGTTTGCTATATCCTCCTTCATGCTTTGCTGCACAAAATGAAAACAAGAAACGTTGTTGTCTCCAGTTCTGAACACACAAGTTATGAGCCACTTTCTAAAGCAATGCATCGCTTAATCTGACCAGAACAGATGATCAAATTATCAGCCTTGCTAGAGAACCCTACTGAAAGGTAAATAGATTTTTATCAATATTATCTTAAATAAATTCATCACAAAAAGGCCAAATAGCTTGACTTAACCTACAATGCTAGTAATTACACTTTCACTAATTTTGGGTGAGTACTAAGTAAACTAATGTTATTTTATTTTAACTAGACTTAACCTGCAAGGCTACAATGCTAGTAATTAAACTTCCATTAATTTGGGTGAATAGTACGTAAACTAATGTTCTTTTCTTTTAACGAGAAGAACAAGTCAGTGCAAGTTTCTATTGATATATGCCAGAAAAACACAGTAGTGTAGCCCTGGGACATTAATGTTCTTAATATAAATCTCATAAATCAGCAACTGCCTGAATGGTACTGCTTTTCCAGTAATCACTGGTTTTCAGATTTTTACTGATATAAACCTCTTCAAGTGAAATGTTGTTCACCTCAGAGAAGTTAACCTCCCTGACCTTAATGCAAAGCAATAACACTCTTATAGCAAAAGTAAAAGAATGTAATCAAGTGATTCAGCGATTTGTAGAGTACTTACAAGAACAGACAAACTTGTTTCATTGGGATGGGTGAATCTTTGTGGCAAACAACTTGCGAGTAACTCCAAGAGGTGCCAACGGGACAGAGATGGAAGAACCTCCATAGAATTCCAAGAGCTCTTCAGCTCATCCTTCAGCTTTTGTAAATCCGAAAGGTGAGGTAACGACGGAAGACATGACACAAGCTCCGCCTGAATCTTATGAATATCAGCCTTTCTCAGCACATCCGGCAAATGCTGCAAGCTCTGGATATCAACTACATTTGGGACTTGTGTTGCTGTGTATATGGTCAGAGCGAGAAAGATGAAAAATCCAATAAGATGCCTGAAATGTACATAGACAAAGCCTTTATAGTAAGTAAAAAGATAGATAGGTTTTAGAGGAATTATGGCAGGCTTAATGCCGACCTGAACAGTTTATTGATGACATACAAGTCCAAGCATGGGAGATTGTGGAAAAATCAGCACATCATGTAACTATTAGACAAAATAACATATTACAAGTTGTCAGATAAAATTTTCAGAAATCATAATCCTCTGATTTTAGTACTGTGCTTTCCCATCATTGTTAAACGGATTCTGTCAGAAGCCCATGCTAGGAACACTAAGGGCTAGAAACTCCAGTCCCCTCGAGATCCTGGAATTTTCCCGGGGCAAGCAATCCATGTGCTGATGTGCACGCCATTTAAAGTAGCCACTTAGTTCCATACTTCCATCCCTGGGTTTGCCACCCTACTTCCAAATTAGATCTACAATAAGGAAAGGGGTGGCCCTCCTGGTCGTTCATGCAATGCGCCAACTAATTTCAAAAAAATGCATACCCCACCGAAAGATGGCTGGCTTCTTTAATTAGTTGGCGGTCCAGTCCTTTTCCATGGGATTTTAGACAAGGACCACGCTACCGATTCAAACTTTGAATACTAGCAGAGGTCGACGAATTCTAAGCTTTGTTGAGCCATCACAAACATGAAGGGGACAAAAGCAGCTAAATGAATGAAACTACAGAATTCCAGATATTTCGCCAATCCATAATGAATTGTAATCTGAACTCTGAAACCTATAAGCAAGCATTAAGCACAGGCAGGAAACAAACGCCCAGAAATCTCATGTACTACTTCCAAACATTTCGAAGCATTGCAATCTGTAACAAGTTCCTCCCGTCCCGAGGCAGCTAACATGAATCAATTAGACCAAACAAACGACAATTAAGGGGGGAGGGCAGAGAGAGAGGGTTGACGTACGTCCAGACGTTGAGGGTCTCGTTGTGGATGGAGAAGGCGGAGAGCAGCACCTGCGGGAGCGGCCACTCGCAGCGGTAGTGGCGGTGGATGTACTCGTTGTCCCGGAGGTAGGCCGGCAGCGCGCGGTACTCCACCAGCCCGTAGCGCTTCCTCCTCCTCATCCCCTGCTTCCCTTCCTCCTCCCACTCCGCCTCCACCATCCTCTCCGCCTCCTCCTCCGCCGTCGTGGCCATCGATCGCCGAGAGCCGGGAGCCCGGGCCGGGACGGGGGTATGCGGCTTCCTCGGTCGAATATTCGCCGGGGTGCGGTTGCGCACGCACGCAAGGAGCCGAACACGCGCCGGTGGTCCGTGCCGCTCGCGTCGTCTCCTTCCTGGGTTTGCGTCGGCCCGTGGGTCTCGGCGAGGGGGCCGGCCGCGCCTCCGGGGTGTACGACCCGTTCTCTCTCACCCCGGATTTAGGAGGAAGGAAGCCGCGCGAGCGCGAGCACGATCGCTTTTGGCGGCGCGGCCGCTGCCTGTGCTTGCTGTGCTGGGCGGGCGCCTGCGCCGGGGCGTGTGTCCAGATTTATAACTAAAATTGTAATTTTTTGTTGGGACGGACCTCGGTAGTGGTGGCTGCGGTCGAGCACGGCTCGGTCCCTCCCCGCCAAGCGCCAATACCCACGGGCGTGTCGTCCAACGCGTGCGCTCGGGATGCCAGGTGGGCTGCACGGTCGCATGGATCTGACGTGCCGCGCTGGCGTGTTGGTTTTTTTTGGGGAAAAGACGGAAGCGTGCGGGGATCCCAAGCCGTCGCACGCAAAAGACGTGATCGGTGGCGTGTCACGACTGTCTGCTTCCTCCTTCGACCGTACCGGACGGAAAGGAAAACCAACAAGAGACGATTTTGACGGTACGTTTTATTTCAATTTTTTTTTGACGGTACGGGTACAGAAGATTTATTGTTTATGACCGTGCGTAGGAACCGAGACTGGCGGCATTCCAGAATCCAATCCAGACATCATAACACATACTCTCTCTCTCCCAAAATAAGTGACGTTTTTGCTTCCGGAGAAACAACTACTAATAATTATATATTAAAATATATAAATATTTATGTTAAGTAATTAGTATCATCGGAAAGATTTTTAAGTCTAGTTTTTTAATAAATTTATTTAAAGATATAAATGTTGCACGTATTTTATATAAATCGAGTATTTTATATAAATCGAGTCAAATTTGTGGCACGAAAATCCAAAACGTCTTATTTATGGACGGAGGGAGTACTCCGTGGATATTTGTTCACGAATCACGAGAAAGTAGATCTGGGCCATTGTTGGGCTAAAATTTGTTGGCCCAAAGTGAAGATGGATTTGGAAGAAAGTGAGGATGGGCCATTAGTGATTACAGGCTCGCGTCGCGCGAGTGCCAAAATACGGAGTACTGATTTAACGCTCGGCCCAACGGCCCAATATATCTGGCTCGATGCCTCCTGTTTCACTGTTTGGTTGCAGGAGCAGCAGCATTCATAATAAACAAACTTAGTGAGTAAAGGTTGACATCAGCAGGTAGTGCTGCATGACACGGAAGCAGCAAGAACAATACGTGTATTCTTGTCGATGTGGTGGGCGTGGCCACCAACAGCTTTTGCTGCTTTCGGCTTGTGCTAGCTGCATGCATGTGGTGCCCTTCTTTTCCCACAAGTATCTGGATTATATTCAGGCGGCAGGATAAAGCATCCAAATCGAACCAAATTCAAATACCATTCCTGCCTTGACGCCACACTCGTATGTACGTGCTCCCCGTATCCACAAATACTGAAAGATCCAAGATATGGTGTACCTGTCGCATAGTATTATGTTCCATTTCCACACTCTGCCAGGACAAATCTGTACTACGTAGTATCTTCTGTCTTTTTTCTTCTTCTTCTTGGAAAATTCTGTGCTATATATACGTATCTGGCATATTTTGCAACCAACTACAGCTGATGAACGATTGGATCGAGACTCTATCTCGCCAGTTATATGAGTCTTCTCTTGGAATCTAGTGGATTCCAGTGGAGGGAGTTGATGTATCGCGCATTCACCTCAGATTCTCATTCTCCCAACAAGTCCCAAGAACATCGCTGATCGAGCTCCTCTTGGATTCATTCAGCTTTCTTCCGTGATTATCCACACAGACAGTGCAGCGATGAGGACACAACGCATGCATGCCGAATTCTGACTTACGTGGCAAGTTCCCTAGCCTAGCAAAGCATACAGCTAAATTATACGATATCTAGCTGGGCTAGTTAAGTCCAGTCGTGTTGTTTACTCGGATCGATATTCCGTTTTATCTGACCCCTAGTTGTAATGTGAGATTACTTAGCCCTAGAACCAGTAAAAGTCATTTTAACCGCCATATATTTTGGTGTGGGTCCTTGCTTGCTGACAATAAACTTATTATGAGAGTCCTGTATCTTTCAGTCTGACTGATCTAGCACGATGGAAAGAAATCATGGGAAGTAAAGTATAATTTCCATTATGTCAGTAAACTAAGCTTCAATTCTCAGTCAGCTTTCACTAACCAACCGACTAAGCAGTCCCTAAATATTCTAGAAAAGTAGTAAATCGGCTTGATTCTCAGTCTTCACTCTTCAGAGTCGCGGGACTTATTGGATGTTGAAAGTAATATGCAGTACCAAATTTGCTGGGAGTAATTCGGTTGCGAAAGCATATTTGTATGGACCAAAATTGAAGAATGAATGATTTATCACTTGGCACTAATTTATCTAATTTTATTTTACCAAATCAATAATATATACCTACTTCATGACATGCATGTACTCACGGAACACTAGGACACCACTTCATGACATGCATGTACTCCTTCCCCATGCTGTGTCTTTTTCTTCTTTTCCTGCCCTTACTAGTCACAGCTACGAGTACTCATACTCATACTGTCATACATGACCGTCACACGTCTCGTTCAGTTACTTCAGGCCAGTTTCAAAAGAGCGTTGCTTCAGGCTTCAGCTTCAATTCACACCCTGTTTCACTTCACCCCACGAGAGGCTCTGCAACCTCTGATTATTATGACGATCTTGACCCATTTATTGAAAATGTTTCCAATGTAATATTGTCTGGCTCTAATTGTTTTAGTAATTTCTATTTATAGAGAAGAGGATGTCTAGCACTACATTAACACAGAGCCATAACAGGAACTTGAAATATACCTCTTCTCATGCCAAATTTCCCCCCTTCAACTAATCAACGGGAGCAAGCCGCCCACGCGAACAAAAGCATGCAGACTTGAACAAAGGTTTGGAAATGGGGGGTGTACTGAAAGGCGGCAAGATCGTATAAAACAAGCGTCCAAGGGAACTTGGTCATAGACCATCCAATTCCGCACATGAGAAACTGTCAGTCTGTCTATCGACGTGCCATTTTCTGGACCAACCCTGAATACATACACTACAGCTACAACGAACACATCTGAACAATGCCTGAACAGGGACGGGGCGTACTACTAATTTCCTCCATGCATGTTCCCACAGCTCCCACAACTTGGGCTGGAATTAAGGTTCCATCAGGTGACTCGACTGCTACTTGAGGATCCGAAAGCAACTGTGACTTCAAGTATTCAGAACACGCATCAGCATTCAGCATCAGCACCGGTCCACTCCCGCCGGCCGTATCCGCTGGTGCCGTCCTCGTCGATCCTCAAGGCCGGCCGGCAGCACCGCAGCAAAAGATCCAAATAAAACAAAGCACGGAGCAAGTGCCCCGTCGCATATGTCCGCAGCATGTCATGTCCTAGTGCCCGGAATACGGAGATCCCACTAGCCGTGTCTGCCCGTCTCCACTCCTCCACTCGGGCCCCGCCTCTCCGTCCGGACTTCCTCGTGGCATCCACCATCGGTCGCGGTCGTTGCGTCCGAGGAAATGCATTCGGCCGGAAGAATCTTTCCGGCGCAGTTGCGTTGCAGCGTGGCACGGAAGCCCGTCGTCCCGGAGTCCCGGTGAGCGATTCCCCGAGAACTTGGTGCTCCTGCCGCTGCCGGGTAGGCGGCGGGATCGCCGATAAGTTCGGGGTGAACGTGGATTCCAGGGACCGGCGTGTGCATGCTAGCCGCCTATGCAGACGATCCGAACTTCTAATCTTTGAGGACAGTGAGAGGCTGCTTTGAGAGGATATGCATGCATCATCGGCCGGATCGGGGTCCTAGTCTACTGCCAACTCGCACAGCAAGTTGAAGTTGTGACGGAACAAATCAACGCCAAACGGTGAAGCGGTGTCGCTGCCAGAATAATTTGCGAACAGTTGAGTTCGTGACACTGCGTGAATGGGGCCGTCAGTCAGTACCCAGTGGGAATTGCGTTGGGTGGGATGATATCAGTATCAGAGGTGGGGGACAGGTTCCAACTTCCAAGGGCTGTGGAAGCGAAGTCACCTCCGGATAGAGAAAGAATCCCTATATAGTTCATCATCAGCATGCCTTTAATTAGCATCAGACGCAGTGCTGGCTGCCAATGCTTCCACCGGGTAAAAAAAAACGCATACCATCAGTTTGATGACGATTACCACAGATTCAGCTTTATGTTTGTCAAGTTCCTACTGGATGGATGCAGCAGAGATACTATGGCGAAGCTACTCACCAACATTGTACGACGATTTAGATGGAAAAGATCGCAAATGCATATAAGCGCTTCATGTTTGAATCACTCGTACCCGTAGAGCAGAACAAGCAAAAAAAGGATTCATATATACTGTAGTGCTGGGGAGCGTTGACTTGAGCGATGAGGACGACGCCACTCAACCAAACCAAGAACTCAGCTATACTAAAATGCGGCAACATTCGTGAGAACTGATTTAAGGCCTCGTTTGTTTAGATGTCGTCGGATACACCTCAATTCATATGTATTGGGATAAATTGTTGTAGAATTTAATTTGAATTAATATGGATCCAATACATCTACACAAAGCTTCAGTGAGTTTTTGTGGCCAACAAAAAATCTCCCTATGTACGGATCTTTCCCTTGTGTTGGGAAAATGCCCAAAACTTTATTGAGCGCATGCAGGCTTATTGGTTCCTTGCCAACTGTACTATGGTTGTTCACTTTGTTTGCTTCGCCAAATCATAAGATATAGATACTCTCTCAACCGTGAATAAATTGGAGGCATGCACTGTTCATCGATTTGATTTTTTTTATTTATTTTTTTATTATAATTTTGAAATTTCAACTTTTTTTAAAAAAAAATTCTTTTATTTTTAGTTCCGAAACAAGCGATAAAGAGCCAGTAGTATTTCTATTTTTAATTTTTTTTAAACATGTACGATCCTAAGCATCGGAGTACATGCAGCGTGGTAGTCTATATCAATTATACCAATAAAAAACATGTAGTCTTTCTATCGGGCCAGTATGACTTTATATTGAACTGTTGAAGACTTTTTTTTTTGTTTTTTTAGTTCCTACTTCCCAAAAACTTTTATTATTTTTAAATTTTAAATTTATTTAAGCTTTTAAATTCTCTTCTTTTCCTTATTTATTTTTAAATCTTTAGTTTTATACAAGCAACAATCCCACGCCGTAAATTACGTGTAGTAAGGTGATTCATATCAATCATGACAAGAACAAGTTCGTAATGTTTCTACCGTGCATCTTTATATTGGGCTGTTATCTTTATATTGGGCTATTATTAGACCATATCAGCAATTTTGAGTACTTATCCATGCTATTGTACATACTCCTATATTGTTTGAATATATACAAAAAATTAACCCACTTTAGCTCTTGTAACAAATGCTTAGCAAGAATCGGCGTAGCGGAGTGCGCCCATTTGTCCTAGTATCTTTCATCCGTGCATAAATTGGAGGTCCGAGAGTGCCTCTGGCACATTTCATCGATTTGATTTTTTTTATTTTTTTTATTTTCATTTTTATTTTTTTATCTGGCACGCTCATCGATTTAACATTTTTATTTTCCTATTTTTTATTTTTTTATTTTTTTTATTTTTATTTTTAGTTTTTTATTATAATTTTGAGATTTCATATTTATTTATTTTATTTTTAGTTTCGAAGAAAGCGATAAAGAGTTTGTAGGATTTCTATTTTTAATCTTTTGTTTTACACATGCGCTTAGCATCAAAGTGCATGAAGTGTGTGGTTGTCTATATCAATTATAGTAATAAAAAACATATAGTCTCTCTATCAGACCAGTATAACTTTATATTGAATTGTTACATACTTTTTTTTATATATTTTTTAATTTTTACTTCCCAAAATCTTTTATTATTTTTTAGTTTTAAATTTATTTAAGCTTTTTTATTCTCTTCTTTTTTTTATTTATTTTTTAATCTTTTGTTTCATACAAGCGGCGATCATACGCTATAAAGTGTGTTTAGTATGGTGATTGTTATTAGACCATAACAATAATTTTGAGTACTTATCCATGCTATTGTATATATATTATTTCAGTATATAAAAAAAACTAATTTTATTTACCGCTTGCAACAAATACTTAGCAAGAAACGGTGCAGCGCGCCCCTCTGTGCTAGTAATATTATGCAGACAAATCCTTCCGGGCCCTTATCTCACCAACCATTGGAGAGTCCATGCATGTGACACTCGTGTTGCGTCGCTCATGGCTGTATAGTTTCAACTTTCAAAACCTTCAGTTATCACGTGTTGTGACGCTCTTTTTGTAGTTTAGCATCCGTCCAACTCAAAGAATCATGACTTGACGATGATTTGATTCGAACAGTGAAGGTTTCTTTTGCAGAAGATCATGCAGCAGATAAGTTTGCTAAACATGCTTTTAGAACGAACTATTAGTTTATATACTTCATACTTATTAGTCCATGGTGGGTAAGGATTCAGAATTTCAGTCAGTTTTCGCAAAAAATAGAGATCTTTGTTCCTACAGGTGACCTCCGACAAAGACACATACCAGCAATATAATTTTGGTTCCATTTCATTTAGGTTTTCCAAATGTTGGCTAAAATTTTATGAAATAATTTTTTTGACCGAACTAATTTTCGATGCTATTGGTCTCCTCCTGTAATTTCAGTTAGTAGAGTAAAATTCAAGACATTAGCATAAGAGTTCGCTCCTCCGTATATACAATATGCCTAAGAACGTCCCTAAGAGCAACTTTAAGAGTCCCTTAATCGATAAAAATAGAGATTTTAGTAAAAAAATACTCTAATAACTTTTTTAATTACATCTCTAGATATAGTCATCCTCTATTCTAAATCTCTTACTAGCTAAATCCGAAAAGCAAGGCTAACTCTTTCGAATGATATAGAGAAGCTTTTGAAAGGTGAAAGATATAGAGAGTAATTTTATTAAAATGACTCTCAAAATGATGATTTAGATAGTGAGTTTAAAAGAAGCTTTTGAGATTATCAGAAAATTTAGCATTGGCAGTATATAAAAACTAGTCACATAAGATGAATCAGATAATAGCACACGAGACACAAGATTTATATTGATTTAAGCACGTGGGATTAGAGAAAATACTACAACAAGGTTGCTGAGATCCTGATCAGTATTCTAAAATCTTATGATAGATTCTTCTAAACCAAAAAGATATATTGTATAGAACAGGAGGAGCGTGCCCCTACTATTATATCAATTTTCCACACGAAATTTCATAGTACCCCAATACTACAACATTACATAATGATTTTACATAAATGGATTTTTAAATGATCACTGATTTGTGATAAAAAAATAATAATATTTAGAGTTACATTGAAAGTAATGTCAACAGGTCCACTTAAATTTACGAAAAGGCAGACAATTGAATTAATAAAAAATATGGTACTAAATCTACTGGAGATTTTATTCATATAGAAACTAATAAGATTTGGATTTTACGATTCCATTATATAATTCGATAATGCATAACAAGATGACACAAACAAACCAGATAGACCAACGGAGGAGGCGGACTCTGGGCTCATCGTTTATCTGGGAGTGGGGACTGGTTTGCTCCGTTGGCCATCCTCCAAACACGCGCAGTCCCCCGTGAGACCGTGCTCGTCTCATCTGATCTGAAATGATATGGTTGGGCCGGTTGGCAAACTGGCAGTTTCCCTTTTTGTTCCATTGCTTACGCACTCACTCACTACAATGATAAGATAAATAATACAGAGTACTATAGAGATACAATGATAAGATAAATAATATGGAGTACTATAGAGAAAATCCAGCGTAAAGCATATCGGCACGCCTGTCCCGTTTCTGTGCCACTCCCATTCCAATCGAAGCTGCTTGTTTGACTTGTGAACCATCATTAGTATAATGAAGCATTTTTGCTAGACGATGACTCGACGAGACGATCGATCCAGAGCACCTGAGACTCTGTACGTGCGTAATTCAAATCAGGATAACCATGCGACGCGGCGACGCGCCTTCCGTGCTTATCCCAGTCTGGTCTTCTGCACATGCACACTGCTAGTAGGAGTACATGCCAGGCCAACATGTCCCACAGGAGGTTCTTGACCAAGGTTTCCTGTCCAACACCCAAACAAACCTGCTTAAGATTTGACTTTGGTGTTCTGACTTCTTGGCAATGCCTGTCAGGTGGTGGGCTATAACAGCCTGTTTGGTTTACTCTAAATAAATCGGTCCGCCATGGAGTCGTTCAAGACTGTTCCTGTTCTAGGAATGAGTCCGTCCATCGTTAATGACCTACAGAGATACTTTTATAGTGAGATTTAGAAAAGCTATTGGAGATGCTCTTAAACATGGTCTTGCAGACATATTCAACTAGTACTTATCGATTATTGCAGGTACTGGTTTGTATAGTCTCACAGGTCGCACATACATTTGGTTCGTTAAAAAAAAAAGACATTGCTATGATACTCTTGTTATCCCATAAAAGTTAAGATCTCACATAAATCTCACCCCTTAATTTGTGAAATACACCTAAAATTTAGGTAATAATAAATATTTAAATATTTAGAAAACTAAAAAAATCGACTCGAAATCTCATTCAACCCTCCTTCCTTATCCGTGAGAGGCATGCTTCATTATCTTCATTGTTACATGGACAGTTTGACAAAGCTCCCTTCCTAGTTCTTGAATTTCACTTCTTGATTCTACCATTTGGTAGAGTGATTTTGATGGGAGAGCCATGAGAATCGATTCTAAAGTCATCCTAGTTATGGTAATTGAACCAGATATAGAGAGAAGCGATGGAAAGAGTTTTGTTAGCTCCCAGCTCATAGTATATAAATGGAGACGCGATATACGTTTGCATTTTAAGCGTTTGGTAGGAATCCGCAAAATCCGTTCCAAAGAAGGTGTTATCAAACTGGCCCTAAAGATAAGGAAACATAATATATTTTAAAATGAGATAGAAAATGAAATAAAATTGATATTAGAGCATAACTATATATAACATGTTGCAACAATATCGTCCAAGGCTGGAGCGCCTCACGATCAACAATATTATTCTACACTCTTGACCTTAGAAATTAGCCTTATGAACCTAAAATTTTGAGCATACCTTATAATTATAGTTTTTTTCCTTGATCGTACATTTCATTAAGACATCTCGTGCACTCATTTATCTTTTGTTCACATCAGAAAAAAAATGCTATACAAAAATTTACACATTTATCTTTTCTTGTGTTAAAAAAGTAGTTACACAATAACACATGTAAGGTATGCGTGTAACATTAGAAAGATTCATGTTGCAATCTCAATGTAAGCTATGCGTCAACACATGTAAGGTATGCGCGTCACATTAGAAAGATTCATGTTGCAATCTCAATGTTGTATGCGTGTTAGTTTGTGTGCGTCTTTAAATATAACAAGGTAAAAAGTTACAATAATCATGGATGCATGTTACATATGTACATTTGTCACATCCCAAAAGAAAAATGTTAGAACTCACAGGTCAGCCAGGGCATTCCGTTCTTAGTTCGGTTTCGGTTCGGTTCTTCGGTTTTTGAAGAAATTCAGTTCCCGAAAAATAGGAACCGATCGGTTCCCAAAAATTCTAGGAACCGACCATTTCGGTTCTAACCAAACTAATCGAAGTTTTTAAAAAAGGTCAAAACAACAATAAATATATATGTTCTAAAAAATTTATGCAACACTATATCTATTTTTAATAATTAATTCACTAAGGAACATTGACAATATAGTAACACAAATATATAAGTTTAAATATAAAACACTACACATAAAACAAACATAATTCTTACAAAATACAAGTAAGTGAAGTATAATTCATGTAATTTGGTTAATTTGGTTATTTAACCGAGAGTAGGAATGATTTTTTTCGGTTATTTCGGTTCGCCAATATCAGGAACCGAATTTTCCAGTTCTTTTGGTTTCGGTTCCGGTTATTTCGGTTTGGTTCTTCAGTTTCGGTTAATTTTACTCAGGCTTACTCACACGAGTCCTACACGTCTACGTATGTTAAATTCAACAAAATACTTACAATTCACGTGAGACCTACACCTCTACGTACTTCCTCCGTACTCCTAAAACATGTTGTTTTGGACAGCGACATGTTCTTCAAAGCGTAACTTTGACTATTTATTTTTTAATTTTTTTATTAATATATAATATAGGTATATTTTTTATAAAATTATTTTTAAGACAAATCTATTGATATGATTTTTATATTTTCAAACTCAACAACTTAAAAGTTATTCATGATTTATATTTTCAATGTTTGACTCAAATCTTGTCCTAAACGATATATTTTACGATTATGGAGGGACTATATTACATTCTAGAAAAAATTCCGAATCATGTTCACATAACACTGATACTTGAAGAAATTACAACACATAAAGATCCATCAGGTGAAAAAAAAATTTCATGTCACGTTAAATAAGCATCCGTACATATCCATGTTGTATGCATGTGTGTGTGTGTCTAATTGACAGATATTTTCTTTTTTCAAGTCACAAAAATGATATTTTATTTTTCCCATTAATATGATCTCTTAGGAAGTAATATTTAATAATAACCATCTTGACCAATGATCTATAATTATTTTGGAGTACCACAGAAAAACCTAAACTAAGGTAGAAGTGCATAATTAGTAGTGTTATATATTTTATAATATAAAAGGTAAGTAATTTAGATGCATGCTTTTGGGTTCCTTATGCTATTTTAATAATGTTAAAGGTGGGTAATTTAGATGTAAATTTAAGAGGTTTCTTTCGCTTTTGTTTATAATGTCATATGTGAGTAGTTTTGGTGAAAACAAATAGGGGTAAATTTAGTTTTTTTTCCATAATAGTGGAGATGATAAATCCAAATATAGATTGAGTAACTTTGGACTGGTTTTTGTAATTTTTGGTGGTGCCTAATTTTTAGAAATGTATTTTACCATTCAAATATTCAATGTAGGGTCTAATCAGTGAAAATAAAATTGTTGTCATTGATTTTTTTTAAAGGAGCTAGGTGTGGTGTTTGAGCTATCCCCATTGCTTATTGCATCAGCTCGGAGGCACGGCAGATTTATGCATTGTTTGGAACACATAGAACTAAATTGAAAGATAATAAAAATTTACTCTAGATGACATTAAAAAATTACTCTAGGTCATCTATAGAGTCCAACTTTATAACATCTAATTTATGAAAACCTTCCGGTCCCGTTTGTTTCCCGAGGACTGACCCTTTTCTCGAGGAATGACTCTTAAGGTCAGTCTCAATGGAGTTTCAT
This sequence comes from Microstegium vimineum, assembly GCA_022036555.1. Lineage (NCBI taxonomy): Eukaryota > Viridiplantae > Streptophyta > Magnoliopsida > Poales > Poaceae > Microstegium > Microstegium vimineum. Next base: position 15,843,357 of record CM039139.1, read on the forward strand.
GCACATTACATAGAGTGTCACATTAGCAGATTTATACTTGTTGCATGAAACGATGAGGAAAGAGGGAAAATGTTTTATAGTGATAAAACTATACAACGTTGTTTCCAAAACGTTAAAATCGTGTGAAATCCCCACTAAGAGTCTTTCTTAGTTTCATGAAATATATACAAAACAAATGTACGGTGAAGATGAGAGAGAATTGATAACCGTATGAAACTGTGCAATGAAAATATACATTAAGAAAGAGACTCATTTTATGTTAATTTTCATAAAGTTAGGAAAGCGTGAGGTTAAACATTACATTAAGACTGACCTAAGAAAGAATTTTTGGTCGAATTCGTTAATTTATATAAGAAATTTTCTTGTCCGATCTTGAATTGATATGCCCTATCAAAACAACAAGAACGAGGCCTTAGTCCTCTCCACCTAGCTATTATGTGGCTTATAAAACCTGGAAAGATCCAAAAGATCCTTAAAAATATTTAGATTCGCTATGAGATATCCGGCAAGGAACACATGCAAATTAAGATGTGTAAACGGACCCCAAAATACAGTGGATGTTGCTGCGCCTTGAGTGTCCACTTGAACGATGAATGGATGCCTGCCAAGTTCTCCAAAGATTCAGTTTTTTGTTAATTTGGCCTTTGCGTCTTAGTTTATTTTTGATTGAAACCGTTGCTAGTACTACCTCGGTAGCACCAGGAAGAAGGGGGAAAAACACACGAGTCTTTGGCCAGCGTTCAACGTCCCAAGTATATAAATACCACCCCTGTCCATCCCACCAATCCATCGGCCAGACACGTCGCGCCACTTCTGTCACGTAACACGGAACCATTCTTGTAAGCCAAACTACAATAAATCACCAGAGCTCGTGTCAGAGAGGCCAACACAAATGGCGTTCCACAGAACAATGGCACGGTGCCTATGGGCAGGCAAGAACGCGGGCGCGGCCATGCCCAGGCCCCCCGCTCCCCACCCGCCGGCACGGCGGTCCCTGCCGGCCGTGGACGACTGCCCGACGCTCGCATTCCTGCGGCCCAAGCCGACCGCGGTCGGGTACGCCACCGCGACCGTCCCGCTCCCGGCACACTGCTTCCCCGCTCTCCCCGTCGGCGACCACCTCTTCCACCGCCTCCAGCTCGACGGGCTTCTACCTCCCGTGAGCACGAGACCGCGGCCGCCGCCGGAGCACGCGGGCGTGACGGTGGAGCAGGCGAGGAAGGTGGCGAGGGCGGCCGAGATGGAGGTGGCCAGGGAGAGGCTGAGGTCCAACGCCCAGAGCGTCGTGTCCGGGTCGGAATTCGCCGCGCTCTGCGCCGACATTGCCGGCGGCGTCGAGGGCGGGCGCAGGCTGGGCCGTGCGCTCGACGAGTCCAGCGTCGTCATCGTCCTCGGCGACGCCGTCTTCCTCCGCCCCGACATGGTACGTAACGTGCTCGCAAAACGCCCACGACACGTGACGCACGCGAGGAGACAGAGTACGTAGTCTCTGATCTTTTCCCTCTATGTGTCGTCGTTCAGGTCGCGGAGGCCATCGGAAGCATCATCCTCCCCGGGACCGGGAAACAGCAGCAGCAGGCGCCGCGCGCCGGAGACAGGAGCGAGGCGCGGAAGCGCGAGCTGGAGGCGATGGAGGCGCGGAAGGCGGCGATCGACGCGGACGCGGCGGCGCAGGTGCGGCGGGAGCTGTGGTGCGGGCTGGGCGTGGTGGCGGCGCAGACGCTGGCGTTCATGCGGCTCACCTTCTGGGAGCTGTCGTGGGACGTGATGGAGCCCATCTGCTTCTACGTCACGTCGCTCTACTTCATGTCCGGCTACGCCTTCTTCATGCGCACCGCCACGGAGCCGTCCTTCGAGGGCTTCTTCCGGAGCCGCTTCGCGTCCAAGCAGCGCCGCCTCATGCGGGCGCGCGGCTTCGACGTCCATCGCTACAACGCCCTGCGGAAGGGGCAGGGGCTCGTTCCTCTCGGCGAACCTGACGCGTGTAGGCACGTCAGCCATGTACAATAGGTAGAGCGTCGTCGGCCCAGGACGAGGTCGCTTGGCTTGTGCCAGGGGGCACACGGGATAAACGTGCGTGACTGCGTGGCATCATCGACCCGTTGTCTAGTCGTGAACCAACAACTCTCCGATCGATTCAGGAGGACAAGCTATTTTGCACGTACTTACTGTAGAAGAAGAAACAAAAAAGTGTCATCAGAACGGAAGGTAATTAACATGTGGCACACACCCCTGATTCACAATCTCACACGCGTGATGATTGAAGAAGAAACGTAGCAGGCACTTTCTATGCTCTAGCAGCAAGTCCTACTGGCAAATGCAAAATTACAAATATTTTGTTTTTTAGATAAGATGAACAAAATGAACAATGGGCACTGGCAATTGCAGTTTGAGCCGCGGTCGCGTCGCACACGGGCACGGCCACAAACTCCGCCCACCCACTACTGGTGGCCCGGGCAGAAGGTGACGAGGTACTGCGCGCCGGTGCCGCAGGTGAAGGTGCTGGTGGGGTCGTCGTACGCGTAGCTGTAGGCGGCGGGGCACGCCGCCTTGAACAGCCGCGAGTACCTGGTCGGCCCGCAGGTGCTGGGCCCGCCGTGCGCGCCCGTGCAGCAGTACTCGGGCGTCCCGAACGCCTCGCACGCGCTCCGGCACGCCGCCACCGCCGCGGACATCTGCAGCTCGGGCGGACAGCGCGTTCACGTCCCCAACGCACCCGGCGTACCCGCACGTGGCGTGGTTCACCCTGGCGCCCCTCGCCGCCACGCCGACGCCGACGTTGTACCCGTCCACCAGGCTCACGTCGTAGAAGTCCTTGCCGTCGGCGCCGCCCAGGGTGAACTCCGCCAGCGTGACGGGCGGCGCCCCGCCGAGGGAGCAGCTCGCGGCGCCGCTGCAGTCGCCCGTGGCGCACGAGAGCCCGGAGCCGGAGGAGGAGGACGCGACGCAGCCCGTGCGCGCCCAGAGGCGGCCCGACCAGCCTGCCGGGGCCGGGAACGAGACGGTGGCGCTGGGCGACAGCTCGAATCCCCCGCCCCCGACGGCCGCCGCGCTGTTCCCGGACAATGTGGCCGGCCAGATCGTGTGGGTGCAGTTGTTGTGCAGCGTGAACACCGTCGTGCCGGCGGCCTCCGCGCCAAACATCATCGCTCGTGCTAACCAGATTGCCCCTGCATATATACTGCAGACATCAGCAACGCCATTTTGCAGTACTATGAATACAGAGCACATGAGTTTGCGAATGTACAGTACCAGCGAGGAGTAGCAGGCTTGCAATTCGCATGGCTCCCATGGAAACGGATTGAATGGAGCTGGGACTTGACGAGAAGAATCAGCAATGGTAGTCGTGGACAACGTATGATCCAACTACCTGCAGCTGGAAGAGGAATGAGCAAGCAGTAATTTTTCAATGACTATGCAACTTGTCAGGGTTTTTTTTTTATATAGAAGTACTACTAGGTGTGTGTACTAGTGTTGATCTGGGTAACGGGACACGAGGGAGATGGCGATTTTTTAGGTGGGAACCCGGAGGAAACGTCGGAGTTCGTTGAGAATCGGGAGGAAGGCACGGCCAGCGCGCAAGCGCCGTGGTCGTGGGCAGTGGGCACCTCACGTATGCCTAATTGTAGGTGCAGTGGCTGAGATAAATCAGCGCACAGTTTTCAGGCGTGGTGTTGGGTCGTGGCGCTTTTGTTTAGCCGGAGTATCCGCAGCAGACTAGGACTGGAAGCATCTCTGCACCTCTCTCTGCTTCGGGTAGCCTTGAGAGGATAGTGGGCTCCTGACCATCCTATTGGGCCAAACAAAGCTCAGTAAGCCCAACAGAACCTCCGCGATCACGAGATGGGCAGCCTGGCCCAGTTTTCCTCATCCAGGTTTGGCCGATAGAATCGGGTGGCCCTTGCGCCCCGATGAGACACTTGGCCAGCCCATATAGCTCCTGGCCGCACCGGATGAGGTATGGGCCGAATTTCCTGTCGATCTGTTGCACACAAATCTCTTGCTTTATCAAAAAAAAAAGTTTATAAAACTTATAAACCAGAAGACTGAGTCAAACTTTCTTCTTGTTTCCTTTGCCAACTATTATGCCTTGGCGAGTGAGATGGAAAGTGAGGGTTGATTCTCTCATCTAAATCTTTTAATGACGGTATTACCAAGATTTGGCTCTCTCTCATGTGGGAGCCAAATCTTCTCGTTCTCCCGAGTGAGTTCCTCATTGAGGCAAGGCGAGGTGAGGCACCTCCAAAAACCAAGCAGCCCCTTATAGTTTAACTAAGTTTAAATATTGTTAATACTTATAAGTTATGACTCTACATATGTATACCATGAAAACATATGAACTAATATGATAATTAAGGTAATAGTTATTTGGAATCATAGAGTTACTATATTATTATAGATTTAGTTAAATTTAAGTTTTTTTAAAAAATAAATAAATAAAACTGCTTGACATTTTTTTGAAAAAAAACCCGAGAATTGTATTTTTTTTTTTCTCGAAGGACACTACCGATTCCTCCTAAATCCTTCATAACACAGGTACTTAAAATGCGTTATCACTCCTATTGAAGAGTCATGACAAATGCACTTCCCTCCGCTGTTCCTTGTGAATTTCCCAAAGTGAAGATGACAAATGGTAGTAGTACGTAAAGATTGAAAGATATATACTAACACACTAGAGGTTGAACATGAACTAGTGTACAATGCAAATTTGAAATCCAGGGATGGGCCACCATTTGTCATCTTCAGTTTGGAAACTAGTAGTAGGTAATAAAGACAGAGAGATACTAGTATACTAGAGGTTGAAGATAACTATCATACAATGCAAAATTAGTGTCCAAGTGAAGTAAAGTAGTGTACAGTGCAAGTTCACAGCCAAGGAACTAGCAGCTACAGTACTTACAAAATGTACGTATCTGTTAAACGAAGTTTTGTTTTCATTTTATCGAGCTGCCACCGAGCCGGCAATCCGGATGTTGTCCTCGGAACTGGGTTGCCACAGTTTCTCGAACCCGTCGGCCACTGACAGCGGCTGCGCCAGCATGGAGAGGCTGAACACGACCTCGGTCATGTTGGGCCGCCTCGCCGCGTCCTCCTCGGTGCAGGCCCTCGCCATGCCGGCCAGGCTAAGAGCGGCCTCCATGTGGTACTCCTCGCTTCCCAGAGCGGGGTCCATCCACTTGCTCAGCTTCGCCTCCCGCTTGTCGCCGGCGTCCAGCACGCCACGGATCTCCCTCCACAGCATGCCGATCTCCGAGCCGACGCGCGCCTCCATTGCCCTCCTGCCGGACAGGAGCTCCAGCAGCAGCAGCCCGAAGGCGAACACGTCGGAGCTCGTCGCGGCGGCGTCGACCATGGCTGGCTTTGCCAGGGAGAAGCTTGATATTTTGGCCCTGAAATCCGCCGTGAGGAGGATGTTCCGCGCGCGGATGTCGCCGTGCACCATGCTCGGCTGCGTGTGCTCGTGCATGTAGAGTAGGCCGTTCGCGACGTCCAGCGCGATGCTCAGCCTCTGGCCCCACGAGAGAGTTGACACGGTGCAGCACGACGACGACGACGACGATGGCAGCGCGGACGGTGGCTTCTGGTACAGCCACTTGTCGAGCGAGCCCTTCTCGGCGAACTCGTACACCATGAACGCGTAGTCCCCGTCGGCGCCGATGGATATGCCGGCGAGCTTGATCAGGTTGGCGTGGTTGACCATCTGCATCATCTTCAGCTCCGCCGACACGTCGCCTTTCGCTGGCTTCACCGCGAACACCTCCCCGTCGAGCTTCGCCCGGTAGTACGTGCTGCCGATCTTGCACCGCTCGTCGAGGCTCATCGTCGCCTCCATGATTTCCTCTTCCACGAAGATGATGGGCTTGTCGATGAACTGCGACACGCCGGTGAGCAGCTTCCCTCCTTTCATCACGTGAGCGAAGGAATTGCTGCTGTCATGGCCGTATTGGTTCCTGGACCAAGAGGAGAGCTTGTTGTTCACGGCGAACCGTGAACCCAGGCGCATCGACGGCGGCGTCTTTCGGTACCTTCTGTGCGCCAGGATCGCCACGAACAAGGCAGCGAGCGCGACGAGAGATCCGGCGACGCTGGCGCCTATGACGACAGCTCGACGTCGCCACCGGGACTTGCCATCCCCTGTACTAGCAGCGTAGAGCAGCGGCGGAAACCGCGGCCGCTGTTGAACTGGGATCAGCATCGGCTGCCCCACCACGATGGACGCGGACGCAGAGCCGCTGCTGGTGACGTTGTTCGCCTCGGCGATCTCGTCCACGCTGGCGTTCATCAGCTTGCTCACCTGGGACATGGTGTCCCCTGCTTGCCACACGTAGGTGATGAGGCTCTGCACCCCACGGCTCCGCTCAGCGCGCGCCGGGCACCGGCAGAAGAGCGGCACCGTGACCTCCTGCCCGATCTGTAGAGCGGTGGGTTTCGACTCCGGGTTCAGATCGCCGATGAGGTGGTACTCGGTGAGGTTCTCGTAGTAGAATTTTGCGAGGTTGAAGAAGATGTCGCCCTGCCGGATCGGGTACGTGACGTTTGCGAAGGACCAGCGGCCCGTGCAGCTGCAGCTGACGGGCACCAGCAGCGGCTGGCCTGGCTGCAGCACGCCGTCCTCGGAGCTGAGATTGTTGGCGTTGGCTATCCGGGCCTGGCTCGTACCGAAGAGGTCCGAGATGCTGCCGAGGTCCTGGTAGCCCTGAGACTGCGTCCAGTACACGACGTACGTGTCGCACGGCGATGACACGTTACAGGCGAACTGCGCGGGGACGGTGTAGTTTGTGCTGTCCTGGGCACCGGCCCGCTGCCGGAAGCCGAGGAGGAGGGTGACGAGGAGCAGCAGCGAAGCGCGGCAGCAGAAATGGCGGGGTTCCATTTCGCTCTCGGTGTCGGTGTCACGGCCTCACGGGCTGCTTTTCTGTGAGCTCCTTGGCTAAATGAGCCTGTGAAGCAGTGAGGCGTTCGATGGCGGCTTGATTAAACTGCGTAGCGTAGTATAGCTAGCAATAGCATGCAGTCCGGAATTCCAAGGACGAGACCGTTCAAGTCAATAGCGCGGTGGCCATTTGTCGCGGCTCGGGTGCTTTGATTCGGTCCTCCAAGTCTCGCTCCGCGATGCAGATGCCATTCGCTGATCCCAGCCTGCACTAGGCCGTTTTTCTTTATACTAGCAGTAGCAGGCATGATTTCATATGAATTAGTACAAATGTAGCCGCCTGTTTAGTAGGGTGCAGCCGGGACAAAGAATGCAACAACCATCATGCGAAGGTCGCTCTCATGGCGATTGCTTTCAGACCGGAACAACGGAACGAGTCTGCCGCTGTCTGATTGAAGCAAAGAGTTGCTGTCATATGATGCTATTGCTACGGCGTCGTTGTCAAGAGAAGAAGAGGAAGGGGATTATACTATGCTGCCAATAATCAACATCCATAAGATATCGCTAAGCTACGAGGTGTTGATGCACCCAATGCCTATGTAATTTTTTTTTATCTGCAGGAAGAACTGTTTATACGCAGATGGAGACGTTCAGGTATCTGGAATCTGGATGACAAGGTGATAACACGACATGACACCTTCTACTCGTTGTACTACGGACTAGCTAGGATTTTAATCTGATCGACAAAGCAAGCGACAAAAAACAACCTAAACCTATACCGGAGATTAATGGGCAAGTTCAGAGCAGCGCTGAATGATTGTGAACTGATGGAAATCAGCCTGCAAAACCGAAGGTTCACTTGGTCTAATAAGAGGGAAATCCGACACTGGTGTGGCTGGATTAAACGTTCTGCAGAGCTGTTACCCAAGTATTTTTTTAGAACGCCCTCTTGACTCGGAGACCATTAGGCCATTGTCCGATCATTCTCGATCAGCAAGAGACCAACACAAGGAAGACTGCATTCTAATTCGAAACGGTAATATATCATAGCGGGCGTCCGTCCGTCCGGACGGACCCAACCCGCAACCCGCCTGACGCACCCACCAACCGCACGCAGTCTTATCCTCGCTCGCTCATCCACTTGCGCAGTTGCGCTCGCTCCCGCATCACGCTCCCACACTGCATCGTCTCCTCCGCCCCTTTCCCACACCGCTCCGCCTAGGCTCCTCCACCCGGCGTCTTCTGCTCTGGCTGCTCCGTCCTCCTCTGCTCCGGCCTCCTGTGCCCACACCTCTCCTCTTGCCTTCTCCAATCTGGTGACCACCAGGCCCGCTACCATGGTGGATGCGGTGGCGACGGCGGCAAGGACGGCGGCGGCTGTGGATTCGCCGGATCCGACGACGACGGCCATGGATCCACCGGATCCGCGCGACGACAGTAGTGGATCTGAAGGATCCATGACGAGCTCCTCATCCTGCTCCCTCTTAACTCGCGCTCCTTTCCTGCTCCTCTCCCTTCCCCTCCGTGCCTCGTCAGGCTATGACTTTTCATGGTTGCTCCGTCAAGGTAGGTCACGAGGACCCTAGATCTTAGGTCTGCTCATCCTCGTCCTTCCCCTTCCCCACTCCTCCTCATCCTCCTTCCTAGCTTTTCCCCCCTCTGGATAGTGGCTTGTTTTGTTTCATTTTTTTTTTCAATTTTGTTGTTTTAATAGTACAAACATGTTGTTTCAAAGGCTTGAGTAATTTGTTTCAATGGGTGTACACGTTGTTTCAGTTTTACATTTTTGTTGTTTCAGATGATTTTGTCATTTTGCTTCAATATCGTTTATCTATTGTTGCAACAGTTGGTTTCTCTCTTGTTGCATCACACAATTTCTATGTTGTTGCAATATTTTTTGTTGTTGTTTCAGTTCATGTTTTAATTTGTTGCAGTAGAGGTGGTCATTTGTTTCATTGTTTATTTTGTTGTTTCAAGGGGGCGGCGATGTTGGAGGCGGAGCGATGGCAGATCCGTTCGCATGGGGGGGGGTGGCAGTATGGGGAGCGGATCCGTGTCGTGACCGCGGTAGTTGTTGGCAGCGAGGGGGAGCGGATCTGCCGGCGCAGTGGGTGTTGGCAGCGAGGGGGAGCGGATCCGTGCCCGCGGCGGGTGTTGGCGGCGGATTCGTGCGCGAGCAGGGTCAGCTCGGAGAGCGGGGAGGGTGCGTCCGGATTCATCAAGCGGGATCGATCTGAGCGGGTAGGGACGTGCGGAACGTATCCGAGCGGGGAGTGGGGAGCAACGTCCGGACACGAGCGTGCGCCGGACGTCTGGGCGCTAGTGGTGCCCATGAAAACCAATTGTGTTAAAACTTAAAAGTGGATGGTTTCAGGGAATCGGTGAAAGAGGCCTAGAACAGTGAACAGGCCTCGGCTCGGATCGACACACCTCTAGTTGTGTTAAGTAAAACTAGAAGCAACCACGCAAACCCCTATTAAGTAACACGAGATTGCAGCTACACATTGCTAGGGGAGGTGTGTTTTTTATTTTACACCGGTTTTGACCTAATCCAAATGTAAAATTAGTGTTCATTAGTCGTAGTCCTCCAAATAGCCAATTTTGACTCGTGTTGCAAAATTGCAAGACCTGTAATTTACAAGTGTTTTGAATCAAATATTGGTCTTTCAAATGGATACGACATAGAGGGAACATACTCGCATCGGCAATGGCTTAGAACAAAAACACTAATGATAGCAAAAAAAAATACTAGCCAATCGCTCCATATCCCTGAGAAAACGGCCCGCATTGCTCCTTAGAGCAAGTATTATAGCAAGATGTAAGCTAGCTAAATGCTAAGGTGGAGGAGAGAAGGGAGGAGGGAGAAGAAGCGGGTTGTAAGCTTACAACCAGCTTGGACACAAGAACCAAAGAACTATATGAGACAGACATGTGGGTCATGTATTAATAAAGTAGAGCACACTATTGTATAGGTGGGTGGAGAGAAGGCTGTAAGAGCAATCCACTTGTGAGATGTACTATAATACTTGCTCTTATAGAGCGACCCGGGCGAAACCCCACACCGTCGCAGCAGCAGGACTCCACGCCTCCAATGCGCGTCGTAGCCACCACCTGAGCACGTTGCCGGAAGCCGTGCGGTCGCAATGATGGTGGTGGTAGGGCGATGTTCCCTCCATCCCTTCCCCTCCCCATCTTCCTCTCCCCTGGGGTTATTGGCTTTCGCGATAGCCCTAGGGTTCCTTGGAGTGGGTTTGCGTTGGTCGCATGGTGGTGTGGTGGCCGGCTCCATCTGGCGTCTGTCTTGCGAGCTCAACAACGACTTCGTGCATGACCTTCTAAGTTCTAATGCGTGTTCCTGGTGGCCAGATCAGCATGGCAGTCAGCATGTGTTGAACATCGTTGTCCTGAAGTTGGTCAATGCTTCTCCAATCGGGGACTGCAACTCTTTGGTGGCAGTGGCCGCTCCTCCTACGAGTCACGATGGTGGGCGCTGGATGTGGCCTCATTGGCAGATCAACGCTCCATCTACTATATTTGGCATCCTTTTGCTTGGATCCGGTTCCTTTTGCTACAGGGAGTCGGCATGCAAACAATGACAGTTCGACACGGGTGTGGCCAGAGGCCCTGCACGGGCGTGGGTTTGTGCTAGGACTGCTCAACAGGGGGTTGTGACATTGGTGAGCTACGCAACTGGGGTTTCTTCTAATACCGAGCCACTTCTCCCCGCCATCTACCTTCCTCCTTGCTCATGCGGGTTTCCATGGTGGAGCTGGCTGGATGAACTTGCTATTAGCGGCTCTGGGGCGCAGGGGGAGGGGGGCAGCTCCTCCAACAAGCTTCTCTCAGCACCTTTCCTGGGCGCCGTTTTCTATTGTGGTGGCGTGGTGGGGCTACTGCCGACCCCTCACTGCATCCTACCTCCCTGGTAGAGTTGAGTCTCCGTTGGTGGCGGTGTAGAGGTTGCATGAGTCCTAGGCAAAAGCTCAGACAACGATGTCTATGAACGTCGTTCCCTTCATGCAGGTGTGTTTTTCTACCACCCCTCCTACTATATTGTATTTTGCAAGTAAAAACCATCATTCATTGGGCTAGCTTGTCGACACTATTAGCGGTGTTTGCTTCTTGGAGGCTCTACTAGGCTATCAGTTTCCGTTATTGATCTCTTGTCATGTGCAATGGGGCTTTTCCAAGAGCGGTGGTTTGTCAAATATTTGGGGCAAGGGTACCCTCATCACTCATATATTTGGCTGCATCTAGTCATCGAGCTGATGGTTAAGGCGAAGAAGGCCCATGAAGGCCACGCGAGTCGATCTACTTTTAGACCAAGGCACCTCAAGGATATCTAAAGCCATCACACTTGGACGTAACGTAGGACCAATATGTAACTTATTCTTAGTAACAAACTAGGAAACCAATCTATTAGCCCAATTGTCCTCATTGTAATCCTATCTTTCTACCTATATAAAGGGGTAGGGACCTTGCGATCAGGATCAATCCATCTCTTATTCCCTCATCATATCTACCATGTAGCTAGGAGCAACAATCTCTCTGTAACCGAGCATACGAATACAAGAAGAGCAGTTCCACCCTAGCTCGATTAGGGTATTACAATACAGTAGTGGCCTATACCAATATAAATATTGTGTCACGTGTGCTACCATGTGGATCCATCCTATAGGAGCAGTTGCTAGGTATTGCCGAGCTAAATCATCCAACAACAGTGGTGCTCGGTGCTCCAAGTCATCTTTGCTAGTTGTCTTCTTAGTTGGAGTTGTTCTTAGTTGTTCTAGCAGTTAGATAGTCTGAGTTGCTAGCTGTGTTGTTTTTTCGAGCCTGTTCATCCCCTTCAGCACAAAGACACCCCAACGCTGCTAGCTAGTCAGCCCTGTTACATTCTCAAAACTTGAAGACACACTGAAAACTAATAAAGTTTGCAACCACAATGAACTTTAGTTCATCAACTAAGTTACCAACTAAAGATTCTGAATAAGCTCCCGAATTGATCTATTAACCTTACTTTTACGAGTCAATTCCTGAGTTGTGAGAGTATTATAGTATAGGATAGTATGGGCCAAATTTGCACCGATTTACACTCAATAGTATCTATAAATCCTAATGTGCACCACACCTAAGGTTTTCATCGGTGATGTCTTTTGGCAAAAGCTCTATACACGGTAGGATTTATACTATAAGAAGTATTCATAACTTCGGTAAAGACTGAATTATAAGAAAAGTGTGCCACTAGAGCCCAGACGTCCGGCGTCCGCGGTGTGTCCGGACGCATCTCCCAGCCCCCGCAAACCAAAATAGTGGGTTAGCGTCACGACCCACCAACCCTCGTCTGCCTGCATCTCATGCCCCCCCACGCAGGACCCGCACAGCCTGGACCCCGCACGCCTGCATCTTGTGCCTACCCAAGCAAGACCCGCACCGCTTGGACCCCGCTCGTATTGCCTGACTGCACGCAAGGAGTCCCTGCTTGCCCCCCCTCCGCTGCTCACGAGCATACATGTGACCGCTATAATAGATGACTACAGTAGGAGGCTACGCTAGCATCTAGAAAAAAGAGGGAGGGGCATGGCAGATACCCAGCCGGCATCGAGAGGACGAGGAGGGGCATGACAGATACCCAACCAGCACCGGGAGGATGAGGTGGAGACATCGAGGCGATGGTGAGACCACAAAAAGCGAGGTCAAAATGCAATAACAGATCTACTTTTGAAACATTCGAATGCAACACTTGCAACATACATCTGAAGACAGTTAAAACATATGAAATATGCATCTGAAACACTAGCTACAACATCAGATTTTCTTTTGAAATATCCAGATAAAACATTGCAATATACATATCTGAAACACTCGAAAAATATGCATCTAAAAACACTTAAAACACCTGAAAAACACTTGAAAATACATTTGCAAACATATGCAACATCAAGATAAAATACTTGAAACATAAGTATACAACCACTGCACCATGTGCAACATTCCAATCTACTTTTGCAACATCAATGCGAAATAGTTGCAACATCCGGATGAAATATCCGAAACACTTGAAATATACAACTGCAACATGGTCTTAAAAAGGGAAGCGCGCGAGGAGGCAAGTGAGGGTGGTGTCAGTGAGCAGCAGTGCGTTGGCATCGAGTGCAAGGTAGAGGCGAGAGGCGACCTCTATGGCTAGCTAATGGTGGCACACAAGGGAGTCGTGCTTGCAGTCGCTTGAGCCAACCCGTGCGGGCAGCGCGAGGCGGCGCAACAGCACAACGACAATGGGCGCAGAGGGGGCGCGCCGGGGAGAGCAGTAGGTGTGCGAGGCTCAGCGTGAGCGCGTCCAAGTGGGAGTCGCAGAGAGCGTGGAACTGCTGCTCCGCGCGTGACTGCGCCTCGTTGGCCGGGGAGGTGAGGTCCACCAGCAGCGCTGCCGGGTCGAAGCCCAGCACCGCCACTGCGCCCGCTGGGTCGGTGCCCAGCACCGCCTCCATGCACGCCTCCGCTTGCAGATCCATGGGTGCGTGGAACGGAGCAGCACGAGGGAGGCGAGGGAAGGGGCGAAGGTGGGTGGAGGAGGAGGGACGAGGGAGAGAGAGTGGGAGCGTGAGACTGGATCTGACGAGGAAGAAGGGGAGAACACGGAGGGGCATGTGCTATGGTGGATCTGCTCAGGATGGGGATGAGAATAGGGCAGTGATGCTGAGGATGGGGATAAGAACAGGGAGGGATGAGTGGGTGGGGACGGACGACGCCTGCCAGAGTGAGAAGGCATCCGAACGGGTTTCGTGGACGGATGCCCGTGAAGGAGCGTCGATAAGAAAAGGCTAAATTGGCTTAGAACATCTGAGAAAAATGAATAGCTCTGGGAGGCCCACTAACAAGGAGCGTGCAACCCATGATAGCCAGTGGTTTTTTTCCTCTAGTCATTTGTAAATAAATTCTTTGTGCTTTACGTATTCAGTCAACAATCGAGTTTTTTTGTTTTGTTTTGTTTTGTTTTGTTTTGTCTCGAATTTCTTCTCATGCAATAGAAATATGGCTTATCATCTCTATTTTGCACTTTTGCCTCATCCTAAAACTGGTGGATTCATTTTTTTCAACCGTATTTGAGTAGAATGAATCCTGCGAAATGAAAAAAAAGGTAAAAAGCTACTCCCCTGATTGTTATTTTAAGAATAAAAAAGGTAAAAAGCTACTCCCTCCATTGTTATTTTAAGAATCCATCACAAGTTTAATTAAATTTATATAACAATATAGTAATATTTATAATGTTAACTAAGTAGCATTACATTTCTCATAAAAAATATTTTCATAGTATATCTATTTGATATCGTAAAACTTTATAATTTTCTCTAAAATTTTGGTCAAACTTAATATGCTTTGACTCTCCAAGATTCTTAAAATGACTTATAGTTTAGAATGGATGAAATAGATGTTTATCTCCCATTTCTCCCTTGATCATAAGCATTCAATAAATGACTCATTCATATTGCAAAAGTCAGTGCAAAGTGCATATAAATTGAGAAATTATTGCTGACAAAATTATCTAATTGAGCTGAAATTTAAGATAACCTGCGTGATGGGCTGAAGTGAGAAACATATACTACAGATGAAACAAAACAACTATACTCCGTAAGTAGGAAATGACAACACTTTGCACAGGAAATTGGCCAGGAAAAAAAAGCCCAATAGCAAGATTAAGACCCACAACAAAAACACGCCACACAGAGTAAGCCCAGTAGATAAAGCAAAAAGACGGAGCAATATTAAGGGCCTGTTTGGTACAGTTAACAACAACTTCATGAACTTGTTGTAAGCTGTTTTTTTTGTCAAACTCCTCCTCCCCTCTCACAAAGATATAAAGTGGGGTGAAGCTAAAAATAGTAGCTTATCACAACCCTCTCTTCCTTTTCTCTCTCATATTCATGTTGTCGGTGTTATGATCCAGAGGGTCAAGACCACCAACTAGTAAATTTATATATTGCGTGCTCCCTCTCCCAGATGTGATGCAAAAAGAACACAAGATTTATCCTGGTTCGGGCAAAGAAGGCCTTACGTCCAGCGGGGGAGGATGAATTGTATTATCTTGCACCAAAGTGCTTGTACAGGGGGTACAAGCAGATTTACACGGGGGTGCTCAGAGTGAGCTGAAGCCTAGGACTAGCAAGGCTATCCTAGGTGAGTTGGTGGATTGCTTAAGATGTTGATGAAGCAATCGGGTGTGGTGTGTGCGGCTTGACTCTTGGTGTATGCGGGTCAGAGCTGATGTCTCAGCTCGTTGAGAGATCTCTGATGTCCAAATGCGTGAGCCGATACGAATGCGCATGCCCTTTCTTCTATCCCAGCGTCCCCTTTTATAGATCAAGGGGAGGTCTGAGGGTATAGAGATCCTAGACTGTAGAGGCATGGGAGAGGTGTCCGCGGCGCCATGCTTGCGGTGGGACATCAATCGCTGTAGCGGCGTGGCCTTCCTGTCCTTCCGATGTTCAGGGCATGGTGATAGCAGGCTGGACGTTGCCGAACGTCATGGCGCAGTACGGTTGGCCTCCTGTAGATGGGTACAAGCTCCACAGTTGAAGCGGGACGGAGCGGACGGGCCCCATACCGTAGTGGTTGGAGACGGGGGTCGAGCCCCCGAGTCGAGGAGTATCGAGGCATGTGGGACCCTGACTCATCCCTGGAAACGCGGTCGAGGGCTTGTCCCATTTAAGACTCGAGGGGGTGCCTTTGACCTCCGTACTTGAGGCGTGGCCACAGTGGTTGTACGATCAACGGAGAGTCGGGGCATGGGCGGCGAACTGATGGATTTGACCGTGGTAGTGGGCACCCATGGCGTTAGGCGGGAGCAGGTAGGCGCATTGGATTCTCTTTACCCCATACTGGGAGTAGGTGAGCTGATCGAGCCTCCTGCTCGTGGGTCGTTCGTTCGACCCCCTGTCCGTCATTCGAGGGGTCGAGGCGGAGGGGTCGTTCGTTCGACCCCTGTCCGTCAATCGGGGTCGAAGGGTTGAGGTTGAGGGGATTCGATCGACCCCTCTTCCGTCATTCGGGGGGTTAAGGCGAGGCGGAGGGGTCGTTCGTTCGACCCCTGTCTGTCAATCGGGGTCGAGGGGTTGAGGTCAAGGGGGATTCGATCGACCCCTCTTCCGTCATTCGGGGGGTTAAGGCGAGGCGAAGGGGTCGTTCGTTCGACCCCTGTCCGTCAGTTGAGGTCGAGGTGGAGGGGTGTCCTGCCTACTGTTTTTCCAGTAATGGGCCAACCCACGACTGGTCACCGTTGTCGGTGAGGTAAGCCTTCGTTTGATGGGCCTTCTCCCACTGATTGGGCGGCTGATCGGATTCTGCCTCAAAAATGGTGGCTATGTTAAGCATTAGATTATCGCAGGTTAGGGTACCCTTACCTTTGTACCCGACAGTAGCCCCCGATCCTCTATGCGGATAAGAAGAATCCCCATAGGGGCTTTTGCCATTGATCTGCAGAGTTAGTAAGATGTTCGATTCTCCGCGGGGTGCGCGCCGCGGGGGTAGCCCCCGAGGCCCCATAGGAGTGATTAAGAACTCCTCTGGGGGCTTTGATGTGTGTTTTATCGAGGGGATTAATATTAACTAGAGTCATAGCACCCTATCGAGGGGCCAGCTCTGTCTACCAGGCTACGAGTGTTTTCGTCCCTCTTTCGTCGAGGGGTGCCGTACATAGTCTAGCCCTCGAGCCTCGTGTGGCTGGGCCTTCACTACCTTATAGCGTTCTTCCCACGGATCCTTGCGCTCGGATTGTGGGGTGAAGAGCATCGTGCTATCCTCATTTTCGGATGAGCCTCGAAGTCCTCTGTGAGCTGGTAACGGGGATATCCAAGTGAGAACTCGTGCCCCCTTCGACGGGGGTCGACAGAAGCCCTGAGGTGTCCTCATTAAGCAAACTGTGTGGATTATCTAGGTGCCAACTCTGTTCGATGAGAGTTGGTGGCTCAATGCCTCCCATCGAAGGGATCCTTGGGTATTCCGTGGTTATGCCTCGGATATGTCCCGGGGGGACTCGAGAGTTCGTTCTCGAGCTGGGCTTCGTACTGGCTCCCCCTGGGTCATCCCTGACTCGGGTACTCGAGGGCGGCTGTCGAACCCCGTTCGTGGGGCCAGCCTTCGCCCCCTCGAGATTTGGGGGTGGACCGGAGTCCGTTTTACCCTAGGTCCTCCCTGACCTCGGGGTACTCGAGGGCAGCTGTCGAACCCTTCTCGAGGGCCAGCCTTCGCTCCCTCAAGATTTCGGGGTGGACCGGAGTCCGTTTTACTTCCCTAGGAAGGAACTGCTAGAGGGTGGTTGTCGAAACCCCTTTCGAGGGCCAGCCTTCGCTCCCTCGAGAGCTCGACAGGGTGGTCGACGTCCGTTGCTTACCTCCGAAGACATCGCCCATCATTGCCTGTCGTCCGCCGTAGGCGCGCCCTTTTTGGAGATGTCCGTTCGGCTGCAACCGTAGCAGGCGTAGGGTGCGGCGAGGAGCGCGGTGACGTGACAGGTGTGCCCTATCCTGTGGAATACGAGGGGGTGGTAGGTGGGCGC
Organism: Microstegium vimineum; assembly: GCA_022036555.1. Lineage (NCBI taxonomy): Eukaryota > Viridiplantae > Streptophyta > Magnoliopsida > Poales > Poaceae > Microstegium > Microstegium vimineum. Next base: position 15,860,783 of record CM039139.1, read on the forward strand.
ATTAAATGCGGAGATTTACCTATCTTTTTGTTGGATCCGCCCGTTGGGCTTCTGGTTATAAATACGGGGACGAGGGTTTGGCTTCTGCACGCTTGCCATTGCCTCCCTTGCCTCCTTCCCCTTTCGCCATTGCCTTCGTCACCCACCGAGCCGGATCTCTGTGCGCGAGAGAGTAGGGAGAGGAGAGATTGGGAACATACCTTCCACCCCCGCATCCGAGCGCATCCGCTTCCCTGCTCGCATGGCCAGTTACAGCTTGCGCGGCCCTGACGCCTGGCTTCCATCGTCGGCGACCGTGGGGCGTTTGGGAGATTTGGTGGAGAGCGGCCTTCTCCGGCCTATCAACTCCGCGGACCGGCCGGAGTGGATAGTGCCACCGAGGGAGGATCGTGAGCCCAACCCGTCGGAAGGTTACGTGGTCAGCTTCGAAGCTTTCTACTGGGCGGGGCTGGGATCCCCCCCAACCGTCTTCTACGCGGGATCCTCCACCACTACGGCGTGGAGCTCCAACACCTCTCCCCCAACGACTTCTGCCACGCGGCGGTCTTCACCGCCGTGTGCGAAGGATACCTGGGGATGGAGCCGCATTGGGAGCTATGGCTCCACCTGTTCGAGGCGGTCCTGTTCCACGCTTCGACCGGGGGTGGTAGCCGCAGGATGGTCAGGGCTAGGTGCTGCAGCATTGTTGGAATATGCCCTAGAGCTAATCATGTAGATGATTATATTCCGGTTGTATCCATGATTAATATAGTGTTCTTTGAATATCCATTATAGACAACTAGTATTGATTGACAATTATGTGAATTGTTTGTGGAACTCAATTACTTGAATGGTTATTCTAAAAGTTGTCCTGGTCGGCATTCTTGTAAGAGCACACTTGAATATTAGACCAGCACATGTATTAGTTGATGGCTATGTTTCACAAGTCATAGACATGGAGATGTCAAACTAATAATGTGGGCACATGTGAGACATGTAGGCTGGACTGACCCAACAAGAGAAAGTCTCTATTCATGTCATGTACGTTATGTCCTTAGACCTGAGATTGTGGTATGTACTCAAGATGTGAAACGATCTACTTAGAGACTATCAAACGCTACTCCGTTATTGGGTAGTTATAAAGGTGGCCCTTGGGTGGTCGGGAAACATGCTGTGAGACATAGACAATCAAGATGGAATTTGCCCCTCTCTTCGTGAGAGAGATATCACTGGATAACTCATGTGATTGGATCAACAAATGCATGGCCGTGCTTGGGTTAAGTGTTAACCCACGAGTTGAACCATATATCGAGTAGCGAAGGGAATAACTTGTACATGGTCATAGTGGTTCGTCTGATATGATCATAGCGTATGCATAGGAGTTGACACGCCTTGCTAGAGGCCGCTATCAACTATTGGTCGAGTAAGAGTACTTGGGCCATGTCTATGTATGCGTGAGCCCATAGGGTCGCACGCTTAAGGGGCTGGAAGCCTAATTCGGGTTGGACCCGAATTAGACTAGGTTTAGGGTTTCTAATGGGCCTCCACCGTGGGGGTTCGTTAGGACGCCTATATAAGCAAGGGGTGGGCGCGGGGCAAGTTCGATCCACGCCTTTTGGTAGCCACCGTCGCCTCCCCATGCTCGCGCCCTTTTGCTCCTTGCGGACCTAGCAGTCCGGAGGCGCAACGCTTCCTCCCTGCACGTGTGGGATTCCTCGGAGGTGCTGCATCTGGAGCACAAGGACGAACCGCGCGAAGGGGACGTTGAGACGGACGACCACGCAACTGCACTGCCTGCTGCGACGCGCATGACTACATCAAGTCGTCTTCCGCTGCACCTGCGCGTCTAGTGGTAATCCCGTAACCTGTAACTAGCAGTAGATCCTGGTTTATGAGGTCGAAAAGTTTTGTTTTTCGGCTAGCGTAGCAACCTCGTATTCCTTCAAGCATCTCCCTCAAGAGGGCGGAGTACTGGATCCCGGCCAAGCTCACGTCGAGTCACTCAGGATGGCACTCCGGGTGGTTCTATCTGAGAAACGACGACGGCCTGTTCCCCGCCTACACCGGGAGGACAATCGACTCGAGGCCCGACCACTGGAGGTACGGCGTCGAGCAGAAGAAGCAGAAGCGTCTCGCCCACCTGTTTGAGGCGATTGCTCGTCTGAAGAAAGCGGGGCTTACGGTGGCCATCGTGACGTCGGCGTTTCATCAGCAGCGAGTCGTACCGCTGATGGTCCGCCCACTACGCCTCGACAAGATGCGCCCGGGGGCGGACCTCACGGGGTGCCACCTCATGGGGGACGAACTGCCCCTCAAGAGGGTGGTCCGCCGAGTGCGCGCCTCCTTTGCCGGCGTGTTCGAGGTGGAGAACGTCGCCAGCGTCCCCATGGTGCCAGACCAGGACCACGTTCAGCTGGTACGACATCTCTTCTCTGTCAATGCCCCTTGTTTGTCTTGTTCGTCCCCTTTTGCCCGTTTTCTGACCACGCCTCGCGTTCCTCAGGGGAACGTCGTTTACCGGAAGTCACTGCCACCGGTGAAGGAGGAGCGGGACGACTCCCAAGTGAGACGCTTTCAGGCCGAGCAGGACAAAAAGAACAAGGATAAGGCCAAGAAGGATAAGGGCAGAAGGGCCCGAGAGAAAGAGGAACGTGAGCAACGCCGGTCGCGACAAAGGCAGGCCAACCTCCCCGAGGAGGAGTCCCCCTCGGAGGAGGATGAGGATGAGGAGACAAGTAGTGGCGAGGTTGTTGGCGGCATGGCATAGTGGTGTAGGATTGTGACCATTTCTTTGGTCCTGACAGATATTGTTCTTTTTGCAGGAAGAGGAGCCGGAGCAGGAGCAGGTCGAGCCGCGCAAAGGGCTCGAGGAAGACAGAGCGACGCCTGGGCGCCAAGGGTCGACGTCGAGGTCGGCCCCGACCGCCTGGATCGAGCCGGGGAGCAAGCACCCTGCGGCCTCTCAGGGCGAGGGGGTGCGGCGACCGCGCAGTCGTTCGTCGCAGTCCCCGTCGAGGGGTGGGTCGAGCACGCCGCCAGTGCCTGCTCAGTCAAGCGCACGGGCCTCGAGCCCATCGACCCAGGGGGGAGACCAGGACGGCGGCGACAAAGACGCCATCGGCCCCTGCCAAGGTCACAGCGCCGGGAGCAGCCTCAGCCCCGGTGGAGGAAAAAAGCGGCTCCCGGGGTGCCGGCCTGAAGCCCCCGAGCGGTTCGAGATCCGCTGGCCGAACCCCTTGATCCCGATGGGGTAAGTTCTTTTCCTTCTGGTCCTGAACTCCCTTGTGCTTTGGTTGCAACTCGCGCTAATCGTAACGCATGCGTTCCTTTTTCAGGGTGAAGCGCTCGTTGGAGGCCGCGTCCCCCACCCCGGCCAAGAGACTGAAGGTGAAAGCTGCGGCTAAGATGGCGGCCGGAGCCAGCCCTGCTGCCCCGTCCCCCTCGACCCTCGCCCCAGAGGTGGCGTGGGCGGGCAAGGCACGGGAGGCGATGTAGCGCGGGCATGCGCAGTCGGCCGCCGAGCGGGCTCGAGCGGAGGAAGAGGCAGGTCGACCCGCCTCGTCGTCAGGGTCTGCCGGTGTGGCGGTCGAGGCCGTGCTCACCGCCCCGTCGGAGGGGGGTGCGCCAGCAGCCTCGGAAAGCGTGGAGCCGGTGTCGACGTCGGCCGTGGTGGAGAGGGTTGAACCCCAAGCCACCGTAGAGATGGAGGTGGTCGACTTGACCTCCGCTGGCGATGAAGAGACGCTAGAGCGCCCGGCGCCAATGTGGTGGCCCGAGAACCTTGCGTCGTGGGAGGCGTGTCAGCGGCGCGAGTGCGAGGAGAAGGCGCGGCAAGAGGAGGGAGCGATTGTCGCTGCGCCGGAGGTGCCGCCGTCGGTGGAGACCCTCGTCGAGGGGGCCTCGGCGTCGCCCGCGGTGGGGACGGCGACGACGACGGAGCTGACGGAGATAGTGGTGGTGACGACCCCTCGGCAGGAGCCGGAGGGGACCGTTGTGGTGCTGCGGGGGAGCGGCACGCCGGACATGGCTATGTCCGAGGCGTCAGCTCGGCCTATCCTCGAGGTCGGGCAACTGTCTACTCGAGGTGCTCCGCCCCCTGGCTCGGTCGAGGTGGAAGGAGGGGATGAGCTGCCAGACTGTGGCGAGCCCACCACATTAGACGCTAACCTGCGTTTCCTCTACCGCCTAGGGTTGTTCCCGCGGTGGGGGCCTCCTCCTCCTCGAAGCGATGACCCGGAGGGGTCGATGGCGGCCCTACAAGACCACTTCGAGGCTAGGATCGCCCAACTCGAGGGCGCGACCCACTTCCCCAACCTCGCAGAACGGGTGATGGCCCACGGGGGTACCCTCGAAATGGGTCAGTCCATCATGGACGAGGTGAGGGGGAGGGTCGACCACTCGAGCGATTTCTGGGGACAGGAGGTGCTCGAGTTGCCCGACCCCAAAGACCCAGGGCGCACCTTCTTCAAGCTCGATGATCAAGCCGGGCTCGGAGAGTGGGAACACCTGGAGGAGTTTCGGGCGTGGCTCGACCACATGACGCGCGTGGCGGTGGGAGTCGCATCCGAGAATATATATAAGGGGATGATGGTAAGCTTCGTTCTTTCCTTCCGTTTCATCTCGGGTGTTTTGTTGTTCTTTGTTGTGACCTTCCTTTTTATCCTTGGTAGACGTTGAGGGTGAGGTCGCACGACAAGTCCCAGTTCATCCTCCGCTCGCGGGAGCAGTGGAGTCAGCTCCCCATCCTCCGCGCCTCGCTGGAGAAGGCGGAGGCCGAGGCCACCCAGGCGAAGGTCGAGGCGGCCACCGCGCAGGAGGGGGCCAAGGCCGCTCAGGAGGAGGCCTCCCGGGCACAGTCGAGGGCCGAGGCCGCCCTCAAGGAGGTTGCCGAGGTCGGGCAGCAGCGGGACGCCGCCCAGGAGGCCCGGCGTAAGGCTAAGGAGGAGGCCACCTCGTTGAGGGGGGAACTGGCTCGAACGGCGGAGCAGGTCCGGCAGCTCGAGGCCAACCTGGAGCAGGCGGGCACCGACCGCGTCTCCCTCAAAGAGCGGGTCGGACAGCTCGAGTCGGATATTGACGTCGTCTCCCGCGACCGCGACGCGCTGAACGTCGCGGAGCAGAAGGCTCGAGCCCAGATCTCCATTTTGGAGGAGGCGGCGGCTGCCCAGAAGAGGGCCCTCGATGGTACTGGCAAGATCATCGAGGACCTCCGGGCTAAGAACAATGACCAAGTTGCAGCCCTCGTCGACGTTCGCCGCCAACTGCAGAAGGCTGAGCAGGCCTACGTCACCCTGGAAGCACGCACCAAAGGTGAGTTTTTTAGAAGTGTTATTGAGCTCGCTTGGTCTCGACCCTTCCCCTGCTTTTTGATTTTGATGGAGTCTTCTATTTGTTTTGGCAGAGCTCGAAGGGGACAAGGCCCGAGCCCACGAGGATCTGACCAGTCTTCAGAACCTCCTCGGGGCGGAGACGAGCCTGAACGAGAGGCTTGGGGACGCCATCTCCTCCTTCTGCGACGGCGTGGGTGTTGAGCCGGAGCTGCCGGTTGCGGGAGACGTGCGTGGAGATTCCCTCTTGCGTCGGCTCTTCGCCGCGACCCGTGGAGTGACGGAGCAGGTCCGTGCTGCCCTTCACATAGGCGTGAAGCGGGCGCTCGTGGTCGTCCGCTCGGGGTACTCCTGCGACCTCGACGTCGTTGCCAGCGGCTTCGTCGTCGACCCGGAGCTGACCGATGAAGCGAACATGGCGAGATGCCATGAGCTAATCGACGCCGCAGAGGTGCCCGACGGTGAGTTGGCGAAGCTGTTCGAGGCCGAGGTGCTTCCCCCGCCGGACGGCGATGGTGATGAGTAGTCGAGGCCTGTGAGGCAAATCTGGACAAGAAGGTCCATGTAATAGATTAGTTTTTGTGACAATATGATGTAGAGCCCTAGGGGCTTTCTAACTTTAATGCATTTTATTCAGGGTGCATCTGAGTGTTTTTATCTCTCGAGCCATCTCTATTTTTCTTTGCCTGAGTTGTTGCTTTCATATTAAGTGTTCGACGCACTCTCGTATCCCTCGAGGGAGGAGCGAGTGGGGGTACCGTAGCCCTGAGGCGTGGGAGAGTCCCCGGCTCAACGACCCTCGACCCTTAGGGAGTTCGAGGCGTTTTTACTTAGCTAAGAAGCGTACTCGGGGCAAAGGTGAAAAGAGAAGTACTGAGTTTTGAAAAAACGTTCGAGTTTTTAGAGGACTTAGGAGGGGGGTCCCCCCTGTCAGCCCCTGAGGGAGGCTTGACTTTGCAGGAGCAGAGTCAAGGCTACCTCAGAGTTATGAACGAATGTGAAATGTATTTCGAGAACATTTTATTCATTCATAATGCGATAAGTGTACATAATGCAGAAAATGTAGGAGGCCTCGAGGCCTTAGGGGTAGAAGCGACGTAGCTGTTCGTTGTTCCATGCGTTGGTGAGGATCTTGCCCCTGCTGTTCTTCAGCTTGTAAGTCCCTGGCTTTAGCACCTCTGCCACGATGAAGGGTCATTCCCAAGGTGGTGTCAGCTTGTAACGCCCCTTGTTGCTTTGTCGGCGGCGCAGTACCAGGTCGCCGACGTCAAGGTCCCTTTTGCATATGTGCTTGTCGTGGTAGTGCTGTAGCGTCTGCTGGTACCTTGCTGACTCGAAGAGGGCCGTGTCCCGGGCTTCCTCGAGCTGGTTGAGGGAGTCCTCTCGGGCTGCTGCGTTGGCTTGCTCGTTGTGGGCCTTTAATCGAGGGGACCCGTACTCGAGGTCAGTGGGGAGGACGGCCTCGGACCCGTAGACCAAGAAGAACGGGAAGAACCATGTAGCTCGACTTGGCGTCGTTCTGAGACTCCATAAGACAGAGGGCAGCTCATCGACCCATCTCTTGCTGTGTTTGTTTAGTCGGTCGAAGATCCTTGGCTTGAGACCCTGCAAAACCATACCATTGGCACGCTCGACCTGGCCGTTAGTTCGAGGGTGGGCGACTGCAGACCAGTTCAACTTGATGTTGTGGTGGTCACAGAAGTCCAAGAACTTTTGGCCGGTGAACTCCGTGCTGTTGTCAGAGATGATGGTATTGGGGACCCCGAAGCGGTGGACGATGTCGGTGAAGAACAACACAGCTTGTCGAGATTGAATGTTGGCGATGGGTCGAGCCTCGATCCATTTCGAGAACTTGTCTATGGCCACGAGGAGGTGGGTGTTGCCACCTTTTGTTTTCTTCAGGGGGCCGACCATGTCGAGCCCCCATACTGCGAAGGGTCAAGTTATGGGTATCATCTGAAGAGCTTGGCGGGTAGGTGGGTCTGCCTGGCGTAGAATTGGCATCCCTTGCAAGATCGAACAAGTTTGGTAGCATCGGCGATGGTTGTTGGTTAGTAGAAGCCTTGTCGAAAGGCGTTTCCTACCAGTGTTCTTGGCGCCGCGTGGTGGCCGCAAGCCCCCGAGTGTAGGTCCTTCAGTAGTGCCCTCCCCTCCTCGAGGGTGAGGCAACATTGAAGTACACCGGTAGGGCTGCATCGATACAGCTCGCGGCCATCCCCATACAAGACATAGGTTTTGGCACGTCGGGCTTCGGTGCGGTCCTCTGGGAGCTCGCCCCGTATTAGATACTCGAGGTAGGGTGTGCGCCAGTCCGTCGAGAGGTTTTGCATCGCGGCCGTTCCGTCGATCTTCATGACTTGTTCCCTGTCCGAGGGGGGATCGACCCCTTGCTCGAGGGCAGGAGCCCCCGATCCTAGGTCGACGGACGGCTTGTGAAGGTCCCTCGAGAAGACGTCGGGAGGGACTATACCTCGAGTGGATGCGGTTTTGGCTAGCTAGTCAGCGGCTTCGTTGTACCGGCGAACGATGTGGTTGAGCTCGAGGCCGTAGAATTTGTCCTCGAGCTTTCGGACCTCCTTGCAGTAGGCTTCCATCTTGGGGTCGTGGCAGCTCGAGGCCTTCATCACCGTTGACGAGGGCCTCGTACTCGGCTACGTTGTTGGAGGTGGGGAAGTGGAGGCGGATGACGTAGCGCATGTGAACCCCTGAGGGAGATATGAATAGCAGTCTGGTGCCTGCCCCCATCTTCATCAGCGACCCGTCGAAGTACATGGTCCAGAGCTCGGTCTGAACTTGCGCCGGGGGTAGTTGGGTGTCGGTCCATTCTACAATGAAATCTGCCAATACCTGCGACTTGATGGCCTTCCGAGGAGCATAGGAGAGAGTTTCCCCCATGAGCTCGACCGACCATTTGGCGATTCTCCCAGACGCCTCCCGGTTTTTGGTTTATGAGAGCACCTCGCTTATGAAGTAGACGGGCCTCTGAACCAGCAGGACATGTCCCTCTTCTGCCCTCTCGACTACTATGGCAACGCTGACTACTTAGGTAGTTGCTGCAACATAGAGCAAGAGGGGCTCGGCTGGGCTTGGGGGCACCAAGATAGGTGGCGAGGTGAGTAAGGCTTTGAGTTTGGAGAGCGACTCCTCGGCCTCGACGGTCCATGTGAAGTGTTCTGTTTTTTTAAGGAGGCGATAAAGGGGAAGTGCTTTCTCCCCGAGTCGTGAGATGAACCGGCTGAGAGCAGCGAGGCACCCTGTGACCCTTTATACGCCCTTAAGATCGTTGATCGGGCCTATCCTAGTGATTGCGGTTACCTTCTCAGGGTTGGCCTCGATCCCGCGTTGGGAAACTATGTACCCTAGGAGCATGCCTCGAGGGACCCCAAAGACACACTTCTCTGGGTTTAGCTTTATGTGATTTGCCCTGAGGCACCCAAACGCGATCTCAAGATCCCCGACTAGGTTCTCGACTTTCTTGGATTTGACCATAATGTCATCGACGTAGGCCTCGAAGGTTGGCCCTATATGTTTTCTAAAGACATGGAGCATGCATCGTTGATATGTGGCCCCGGCGTTTCGCAAACCGAAGGGCATAGTGAGGTAGCAAAACATGCCAAAGGGGGTGATGAAGGAGGTCGCGAGCTGATCGGACTCCTTCATCTTTATTTGGTGATAGCTAGAATACGCATCAAGAAAGCAGAGAGTTTCACATCCCGCAGTGGAATCTACTATTTGATCAATACGTGGTAATGGAAAAGGAACCTTAGGACATGCTTTATTTAAACTAGTGTAGTCTACGCACATTCTATCCTTTCCATTCTTTTTCTTGACAAGTACAGGATTTGCTAACCACTCGGGATGATGTACCTCCTTGATGAATCCAACCTTCAAAAGCTTGTCGACCTCCTCCCCGATGATTCTGCGCTTCTCCTCGTCGACGCGGCGCAGCCGTTGCTTCATCGGTTTGGATCCGGCCCGGATGTCCAAGGAGTGCTCGGAGACATCCCTTGGAATGTCCGGCATATCCGAGGGACTCCACGCAAACACGTCAGCATTCGCGCGGAGAAAGTCGACGAACACGGCTTCCTATTTGGGCTCGAGGGTGGCGCTGATCGTCAGCGCCTTCCCATCCGCGTGGCCGAGGTCGAGCGGGATGGTCTTGGTGTCCTCCGCAGGCTTGAAGTTGTCGGCGTGCCGCTTGGGGTCGGGGATCTCCTTGGAAAAGTCGTCGAGGGCCGCGAGGATGGCTGACTCCTCGACCGCCTCGGTGTTTTCCACGCACTCGACGTCGCAGTCGTAAGCGTGCTCGTAGGAGGTGTCGACGGTGATGACTCCCTTGGGCCCTGGCATCTTTAGCTTGAGGTAGGTGTAGTTCGGGATCGCCATGAACTTGGCGTATCCAGGTCGACCGATGATGGCGTGGTAGGTACCGTGGAATGCGACCACCTCGAAGGTCAGATCTTCCTTTCGGAAGTTCGAGGGGATACCGAAGCAGACGGGTAGCTTGACGCGGCCGATCGGGAGTGCCTTCTTTCGTGGGACGATCCCGTGGACCCCCCCGCGCTGGGCAGGAGCATGGTCCTCGGGATCCCCAGGAGGTCGAGGGTCTCGGCGTAGATAATGTTGAGGCTACTTCCCCCATCCATGAGTACCTTGGTGAGGCGGGTGTTGAGTATGATTGGGTCAACGACGAGTGGGTAGACCCCTGCCTTGGGGACGTGCTCGGGGTGGTCGTTCTGGTTGAAGGTAATTGGCGTGTGGGACCAGTCGAGGTATCGAGGAGCCTGGGCTCGAACGGAAAAGACTTCTCGACGCTCCCTCTTGCGCTGACGCGCACTGAGTCGAGTCGAGGGTCCCCCGCAGATCATGTAGCAGTCATGAATCTCGGGGAAGCCCCCTTTTTTGCCATCGCCCATGACGTGAAGGTCGCAGGGTGGGTCTTCCTTGTTATCTTCTTTCTTGAGGCCAAGAGAGTCGAAGTACTTCTTGAGCATGCGACAGTCCTCGAGGTTGTGGTTGGCCGGTCCCTTGTGATAGGGACAGGGTTTTTTCAGCATCTTGTCGAAGACGCCCCCCTCGAGAGGGGGACCTCGAGGCTTCTTCTTGTCTGTCGCAGCGACAAGATCGTCGGGCTCGATGTCGCATCGACCCGGCTGGTTCTTCTTCTTCTTCTTGTTGTTGTTGGTCCTCTTGGACCCATTATTCGAGCCCCCGGGCTCGTCCGCCTTGGCCTTCCCCTTGTCTGGGGATGCATAGAAGAACGCGCCAACGACTTCCTCGCCGGCTGCTTAGTTGACGACGATGTCCATGAGCTCGTTGGCGGTCTTGGGGGTGTTCTATCCCAGCTCCTGCACCAACTCTTTGCAGGTTGTCCCGGCGACAAACGTCGTGATGATGTCGTGGTCGGAGATGTGGGTTAGCTCGGTACGTTGCTTGGAGAACCGTCGGGTGAAGTCACGGAGGGTTTCCCCTGGCTTCTGCTTGTAGCTGCGGAGATCCCAGGAGTTTCCTGGCCGCACGTAGGTTCCCTTGAAGTTCCCCTCGAAGATCCTGACCAGGTCGGGCCAGCCATAGATCAAGTCCGGGGGGAGTTCCTCGAGCCATCTTCGAGCGGTGTCGGAGAGGAAGAGCGGGAGTTGCCGAATGATGATGTGGTCATTGTCGGCTCCTCCTAGCTGACATGCCAGCCTGAAATGAGCAAGCCAGAGCTCCAGCTTAGTTTCGCCGTTGTACTTGGCCAGACTGGTGGGTGGACGGAAACGAACAGGCAAGGCGGTTTGCCGGATCGCCTTGCTGAAGACTCGTTGCCTTGGTGGTTCCGGGGATCGACGTTGATCCTCGTCACTATCGTAGCGCCCACCTCGATGGGCACTGTAACCTTGAGCCTCAGCGTCACCGTGTCGACGTCGTTTGTTGTCGTTGATGTCGTGTCGCGCGTCTCGCGGTCTTCGATTGTCGAGGATGCGGTCTCGAACTGGTTGCCACTCCGCTTTGCCTTGGGGCGCCTTGTCTTGGTGGACAGATACCTCTCGATCTTGTCGAGGGGGCACATCCCGCCGCTCGAAAGCAGCTCCTCTGCGCCTCGAGGCCGAGCTCTCCGCCTGTTGTACGGCCGCGGTTTGGAGGAGCCCCTGGATTTCATCTCTAATGCGTTGTGCCTGGGGCGTCGATGGTGCCGGCATGTCGCGGAGCAGCATCACGGCTGCCACGACATTCTGGCTAGCACGGTTGTAGACGTGGCACTCGTTCGCCCCTTCGTTGACGATCTATCGATGGACATCCCGAGCCCGCTCGCGGGCTCCTCCACCCTGTGGCCGCCCGTGATCTCGCTCGAGGGCCTGCTCGAGCTGATGAAGTCGTAGGCGCTCCTCTTCGAGTTTGGCGAGGAGCTCCCGGACTTGCGCGGTCTGGGCGTTCTGAGGTGGATCGGCCTCGTCTGGAACCGGGGGGGGGGGGGGCGACGTCTCGCGGCGGGGTAGCATTGCGCCCCTCTCCTACATTCGCAGCTGCGGCGTCAGTGATGTGATCCTAGGAGTCAACCGGCTCGATGAGGTGGAAGCACTCCCGCGTGGGATCGTAATCCTCATCGGGGGAGTCCGAGTCAGGGTAGCCGTGGTAGAAGTTGGGGAAAGATCCCCTGCTCTCCTCCTCCAGCCGTCGCCGTAACGTGCCCCAGGTGTGATACCCTAGGGCCGGGGCTCGTCGTGGCTCCGGGCGCTCGTCCGGTGGAGGGGTGGTGATGAGGTTGATCGTCGCACGTAGCAAGTTCCCTGGGGACCCGTAAAGTGCCTGCATCTGCGGGCCTACAAAAGCAGAAAAGAGTCTAGCGCTGTTGTAGAGCTCGTGCGGAAGCAGGTTGCGTGGTGGCGTGGCCGAGTACGTCGGAGAGGCCATGGGGACACTGCGAGATGACGGTATGGCAAAGCCAAGGTCAGACCCGGCGAGGTACCCGCCCCCGACCCGCAAGCATGGGTCAAACAGGCTCCCGAAGGGAGGAATTGTGTCCCCAGCTGAGGCCGGGGGATGGCGTCCGGCGTCTCGGGATCCGCGCGGTGAAGAGTGTGGCGGCGTCGTTCACGCCTCCTCCTGGTGACAGGAGAGAGGCGTGAGTGGTGGGACCGTCATCCGGTCCTCCTTGGCCCCGGCGTACCGGAGCTGCTGCTATCCATGCCACCACCGGAGAGTAGAACCATGTCGTGGCCGTGGCCCAAGGACATGAACTCTAGACTCCCGAACCAGATGGTGGTGGCAAACGGAAGTGATGGGACGGTGGAATCCATCTGGGAGAGTAGTTCGGAGTTGACCGACACGCAAAGCCCCCCTACCTGGCGCGCCAACTGTCAGTGTTATGACCCAGGGGGTCAAGACCACCAACTAGTAAATTTGTATATTGCGTGCTCCCTCTCCCAGATGTGATGCAAGAAGAACACAAGATTTATCCTGGTTCGGGCAAAGAAGGCCCTACGTCCAGCGGGGGAGGATGGATTGTATTATCTTGCACCGAAGTGCTCGTACAGGAGGGGTACAAGCAGGTTTACATGGGGGTGCTCAGAGTGAGCTGAAGCCTAGGACTAGCAAGGCTATCCTAGGTGAGCTGGTGGATTTCTTGAGATGTTGATCAAGTAATCAGGTGTGGTGTGTGCGGCTTGGCTCTTGGTGTATGCGGGTCAGAGTTGATGTCTCGGCTCGTTGAGTGATCTCTGATGTCCGGATGCGTGAGCCGATACGAATGTGCATGCCCTTTCTTCTATCCCAGCGTCCCCTTTTATAGATCAAGGGGAGGCCTGAGGGTACAGAGATCCTAGACTCTAGAGGCATGGGAGAGGTGTCCGTGGCGCCATGCTTGCGGTGGGACGTCGATCGCTGTAGCGGCGTGGTCTTCCCGTCCTTCCGGTCTTTAGGGCATGGTGATAGCAGACTGGACGTTGCCGAACGTCATGGCGCAGTACGGTTGGCCTCCTGTAGATGGGTACAAGCTCCACAGTTGAAGCGGGACGGAGCGAACGGGCCCCATACCGTAGTGGTTGGAGACGGGGGTCGAGCCCCCGGGTCGAGGAGTATCGAGGCCCGTGGGACCCTGACTCATCTCTGGAAACGCGATCGAGGGCTTGTCCCATTTAAGACTCGAGGGGGTGCCTTTGACCTCCGTACTTGAGGCGTGGCCACAATGGTTGTACGATCAACGAAGAGTCGGGGCATGGGCGGCAAACTGATGGATTTGACCGTGGTAGTGGGCACCCATGGTGTTAGGCGGGAGCAGGTAGTCGCATTGGATTCTCTTTACCCCATACTGGGAGTAGGTGAGCTGATCGAGCCTCCTGCTCGCGGGTCGTTCGTTCGACCCCCTGTCCGTCCTTCGAGGGGTCGTCCGTTCGACCCCTGTCCGTCAATCGGGGTCGAGGGGTTGAGGTCGAGGGGGATTCAATCGACCCCTCTTCCGTCATTCGGGGGGTTAAGGCGAGGCGGAGGGGTCGTTCGTTCGACCCCTGTCCGTCAATCGGGGTCGAGGGGTTGAGGTCGAGGGGGATTCGATCGACCCCTCTTCCGTCATTCGGGGGGTTAAGGCGAGGCGGAGGGGTCGTTCGTTCGACCCCTGTCCGTCAGTTGAGGTCGAGGCGGAGAGGTGTCCTGCCTACTGTTTTTCTAGTAATGAGCTGGCCCACGACTGGTCACTGTTGTCGGTGAGGTAAACCTTCGTTTGATAGGCCTTCCCCCACTGATTGGGCGGCTGATCGGATTCTGCCTCAAAAATGGTTGATATGTTAAACATTAGATTATCGTAGGTTAGGGTACCCCTTATCTTTGTACCTGACACATGCATAAAGTTATTGGGGAAGTTGTTTTGCCAGAGACTTTTTTTTAAAATAGCTCAGCTTCACCTAAAAAGTTACTCATGAAGCTATTTTGTAAAAAAACACTTTCACTAGTGAAGCAGAGCTGTACCAAACAGACCCTGAGCACACAAATCTGATTTTATTGAGTAACGACCACAAATGTGATTATTTCTTTTTTCCAAATCACATTCACACCCATCCCTATAAATGGACACATATACATCCTATTCATATGAATACCTCGGAAAGACTGAATTTTTTTAACGCGCATTACTTCAGCTTTTACAAAAGCAAAGAGTTGGTACAGTACTGGGGACACCAGTTTAACAAAGTAGCCAAAAGAAAGAGCAGCCTAGTACAGAAACTAAATTTCGCAGATATCAGTGGACCTCAAAATCATCGGCTTGAAGTTCTTCATCTGGCGTAGGATATCATCTTTCACTTGTAAGAAGCGCTGATGTCAGAAGGAGATTTCGGAAACTTGTGCTCGATAGCCATCTTGTTCCTGCTGTTCCAGACAGCCCAAGTGAAAACTGCAAAGGTGAGGAGAATTAATCTAAAGGGTAAGAGCCCCTTGCCCTGAAGCCATGAGTCACAAAGGTCTTGAAACGACTTAGGATGATTTCCTCAGTTAAAAATTTATTTCAGATAACCCCACACATTCTAGCAATCAAGCAATAAAAAAGATATGATTCACAGATTTAATAGCTCCACAAATGCAACATCTTTCACTCCCTTTCCACCCTCCAAAGGAAGAATTTGATTTTTAAAGGTATTCTACATTTCCAAAAGTGTTTGGTAATTCTGCTCGAGATCCCGCCATTTAACATGAAACTATAAAGAGATTTAGTGGAGAACTGCCTTTTTTTTTCAAAAGACCAGCACACCATATCAGGGTTATTTTCATCAAATATGAAACTGTCCAGCTCACCCTTGAGCTCCAACCATCTCTCAAAGTCTCTCAGCGATAGAGATCTTTTAAAGTCAATAATCCAATTATCAGCTACCATATTTTTAGGAAATCTAACCAATTTGAAAAGATCATCATAAGCAACTTCCAAAGGTATAGATAGTATCCAACAATCTTTCCAAAATCGACAGTTTTAAACCATTTTTTACCTTAAAAATGACACCCCATTTGAACAAGTGTTTAACATTGTGGAGGCATTTCCAAAACTGTGAGCTGCCCTTACTGATAGCAGAGAAGAAACTACACCAATCCAAATATTTGGCTTTAATCAATTTAAACCAAAGATCGTCTGGTTCTTGAAAGATTTTCTAAATCCATTTCACTAAAAGACAGTCATTCATGAGTCTAGTATTGATGATACACAGACCTCTTGGTCTTTTGGACTACAAACCATGTCCCATTTGGCCATATGGTATCTAAACTTGTTGTTAGCACCTTGCCACAGGAAATTAGCTCTAGTACTGTCCATTTTCTTATGCACCCCATCCATCAGCCAATAAAAACCCATACAATAAGTAGGAATGCTGCTGAGGCAGGAATTGCAAAGAATTTGTCTCCCCCCCAGATGTTAGGTGTTTTCCCCTCCAAGGATCCAACCTGTTTACTGATTTTTGTCTAAGGGTAGAGAAGGCCCCCATGCCTAGGTGTGAATCACTAATAGGAATTCCTAAATATTTAAGAGGAAGAGACCCTAAGGTATAGTTCAACATATTGGCCATGTGTTCCTTATCATGTTGAGAAACACCAAAGACAAACACTTCACTTTTGTGGAAATTGATCTTAAGACCCGTCAACCATTCAAAGCAATATAGAATAAGTTTGAGGTTTCTAATGGATTGATCTGATCCATCAATCATTATCATCGTATCATCCGCGTATTGAATATGTAAAATCCCCCTGGGATAAGATAATCTAGAACTCCTTTTATATGGTCCTTACTGACTGCCTTAGTCAGAAGAATAAGCCGCCAAGATGGTAGTCAGAAGAACCCTAGAAAGATTGAAATTAAGCCGCCAAGATGGTTGAAGGCACAGTAGATGTCTCGTTATTGATGGACACATCACCTACTGCTGAAAAAACAACGTTAGTATATTATAAAAAATATGAGACCTATGTTAAATCGAGAATTTGAACTTGTGTGGACAGAAACCCAACAATACTTGATTCTTTAATTCGGTATATACATATGAAGCTATTTCAACAACGTGCAAGAAGCTACTCATTGTAATATACAAAATTGTAAAAAAAAAACTGCTCTCAACAGGGCCTATATTGACAACCACATATATTATTTGTAAAAAAAAACTGCTCTCAACTTTATAAGTCAATCATAAAAATGGTAGCGAGTGTCTAATTTTAAGTTGGAATAAGAAGTTATGACTACTATGTGAGTTAAGTAAATAAGAATTCAATTTGCAGAAAAAAGTAAATAGGAATCCACTATACAATACTACTACTGTCTTAGAAAAATCTATTTATAGATTTAGTTAAAGTCAAACTTATGTTTAATTAAGTTTACAAAAAAAATCTGAGTGACTATTTATACAATTTAAAATATATATACTAAAAATATATTTTAATTAAATTCTAGTGTATTTATTTAGTATAATAATAAGGGTCTATTCCATGGTCTAAAGTTTATCACTAAACATTACATCACTTTAGTTCTTAAGGCTCCTAAAGTTGTGTCTAAAGTTTAGTCAATCCCAAAAAAAAGGTATTAGTTCATTAGACCATAAATATGAGCTAAATCGGTTTGAAGTTTAGCCCTTAGTGTTAGTCTGCTAATTTTTAGACATACAATCTAATTGAGTCTAAATATTTATATATAAGTTTGGTTAAACTTAATAGGATTTGATTTAGCACCATGTTGTAATCGTTGATGAATGGACTAAATAGCGGTACCCCGTATGTTAAGGTTTTATTACATTCACCACCCTTTATTTTCTCACATGTATCACAGTACGCCGCATTACATCAGCCAGCCTTCCCCAATTCCGGCCACACCCGCACCCGCTACGCCTGCGCCGCCGCCTCCCCTTCTCTTCTCTTCTCTTCCCGTGCAAGCTTCACAGCCGCCATCTCCTCCTCCCTTCGCGACGCGCCCACTTCCACGCCGCGATTCCTCTATCCCCGCCTTCCCCGCTCGCGCCGGCTGTCGCACCTGACCCAATCCGCCAATCTGTTCCCCTCTTCCGTGCGAGGGGTGCTATCACCGGCGGCCGTTTCGATTCGGGTCTGATCGGATCAGCGTCGGCAGATGGGTCGCGACGCCGAGGAGACCTCGGCGCCGGTGTCCTCGTCGGAATTGGAGCAGGAGGAAGACGACGACGACTGCTACCTGAGCGATCAGGAGGACGATGCCCTAGAAGAGTCCGTCCTCCAGGTTCTCGAGGACGAGCACCTCGAGGACTGCCATTGGTCCGCCTCATCCGTGCGTGTCCTGTCCTGATTTTGTCCTCCGCATCGGTCTCCGTCGTGAGACCATCCTCAGCTGCTTCCTCTTGCTGACGCATTCCGTGCTTGTTGCAGGTGATTACCAAGGAATCCCTCCTGGCGGCTCAGGTGACTGCGGGGGGCTCTCCCCTATTCGGTTTCTACACTACACACTATTTCTGATACTGATGCTTTTTTTTTCTCAATTCCATTTGGTGGTTTGGGCGTTTGTGTGATGGTAGAGAGAGGATCTTAGGAAGGTGATGGAGCTGCTAGGGTTGAGGGAGCACCATGCCCGGACGCTCCTCATCCACTACCGCTGGGACGTGGAGAGGATTTTTGAGCTTCTCGATCAGAAAGGCAGTGATAGGCTCTTCTCGGAGGCTGGTATTCCTCTTCGGTACACCAATAATAATGCAGGCACAACCTCCTCCTCGGAGGTGACCTGCAATGTTTGTTATGATGATGTGCCACCCTCGGCTGCCTCCGAGATGGACTGTGGCCACAGTTACTGCAATGATTGTGAGTAATGTTTGTTTCGGTTGGCTCAGATGATTCCACATTTTCATCTTTTGCATGTTCCAATTAATATACTCTGGTAGAGAAATGGGGTAATGCATTGTTCATAGCAAAGAAATATGGAAGAATGACACCTCTTAACCACTATTCTATCAAACAGTTTGGCTCATGTCTATTAGGACTTGCAAGATCTGTTTGGTATTCAGAAGCTGCTTTGTTTGCTAACAGCTTTCAATCCTCATATAGTGTCAATATAATAGTCCAATGTTGTTTCTTCCTTTAGCTCTGTATACTGTACTGTATCATTTTGGGCCTTTGGGGCATTTGTATCTGTATGTCACGCATGAAACTGGCCTTGTGAATTAGGAGCTATTGATAACTGTTGCATGTATAGTTCTAATATATTTTTGCTTCAAATCATTTTGTATGTGTCGATTCATACACACTCATCATATATATTTTTATTTGAAATATCAATCTAGAGTGGGCCTTTTAATTATATCATTATATTTTTTATGTTTACATGAATGATATCATTTTTTTTCCTACCTAGCCCTTACCTCCGGTCCACCACCACAAACATAGAGTATAAAGCAAAGAATAGCCTTTATATGAATGAGCTTTTGCTGCACCTAGTTTCTTCCTGGATAGCTACTAACTTTCCTGTCCCTCGCCTAGGTTGGACTGAATATTTCATTGTGAAAATAAATGAGGGTCAGAGCCGGCGTGTAAGATGCATGGCTCCAAAGTGCAATGCTATTTGTGATGAAGCAATAATTCGAAAACTAGTCATTGCAAGACATCCAGATATTGCAGAACGCTTTGAAAGATTTTTACTGGAATCATATATTGAGGATAATGATACAGTCAAGTGGTGCCCAAGCACACCACATTGTGGAAATGCTATACGCGTCAAAGGCGATATTCATTGTGAGGTGGAATGCACATGTGGATGCCAATTTTGTTTTAATTGCTCCTTACGAGCACACTCACCATGTTCCTGCATGATGTGGGAGCTCTGGATCAAGAAATGCCGTGATGAATCCGAAACAGTGAATTGGATAACAGTAAATACTAAGCCCTGTCCCAAGTGTCACAAACCTGTGGAGAAGAATGGTGGCTGCAACCTTGTTGCATGTATATGTGGACAAGCATTCTGGTTAGATTTATGCTTCTTCATCTTTACTTCTTCCATTTCGAATTCATATAGTTGATAGACCCAACCCAATATTAACATTCTTTGTATGATGAAGTTTTCCACTTGATTGTTCTTTTGGTATTGGCCATACAACACTATTCACTTAATCTCCTAGTTTTTCTCTTTTATATCATTATTATAATTTAGATTAGCTGTTCTATACTTCTACATAGCGTGGTCACAATTACATATATCTAGTTAGAGGGTGTTTCGTTAAAGAGTCTGGTAAATCTACCTCGTATCAAAATCTGAGAGGCAATTCATGCACCGGTTATTAGGTTGTCGTTTATGGAATGTTCAGACAGACATATAGCACATGTTATGATGTCAGTCTTGATATCTAAACCACAAGCATATAATTTAGGACTGATTGGTGAATTACCTGTGAGATAATTGTTGTGTCAATATCAGTACATGTATACAATTTAGTACCTTAGTCTTAGTATTGATTGCTCTTTTCCACGCTCTTTTTTTTTTGAAAGAATAAGATATTTGTAATTTGTAAATTTAATTTCTTCTGCTTAGAGACTACTCCCTCCATCCCAAATTATAAGACATGTCAAGAATCTTGGAGAGTCAAAGCATCTCAAGTTTGACCGATAATTATAGAGAAAATTATAAAGATTTGACATCAAATAGGCATACTATGAAAATATAATTGATAACGAATCTAATGATACTTAGTTGGCATCATAAATGTTATTACATTGTCATATAAGTTTGGTCAAACTTGATATACTTTGACTCTCCAAGATTCTTGGGATGTCTTATAATTTGGGATGGTGGGAGTACCATTTAAATTTGTCACATAAAATTAGTTGCTAGTGGCATGAATGATTCTGGTATTTTGCTTGTAGTATAATACACAACTTGACAGAAGCATATGCGTGGTTGGTCTCAATGGTGTATGCTAAATACTCTTTCTCCTGATTATAGGATGAGCATATAACATGACATCAAATTACTTAGGCCTTTAATCCAAGGGGATTGAGGGGGAAATAAACTAATTATCCCCTCACCCATGTGGCACATAGTCAGAAAATTACATTAAAGTGTCAAAATTAGTGTCCCATTGTGTTGTCCTTGAAGTTGTATTCTCTACTGATTGAGGTTGCCTTCTATGTCTTTTCTGTCCTAGATTTCATCCGCTTTTCCTTTCATGATTATTTTATCAGTGTTATGTAACTTATATTTTGTTACGTGATACTTTTGATTGAATGTAGTTGGTTATGTGGGGGTGCTACGGGTAGAGATCACACATGGTCAAGTATTAGTGGCCACAGTTGTGGCCGATTCACTGATGATCAGACTAAGAAGACAGAACAAGCAAGGCGAGACCTCTATAGATACATGCACTACCACAACAGATACAAGGCTCACACCGACTCTCTTAAGCAGGAAGCAAAGCTAAAGAATGAGATCCAGGGGAAGATATCCATTTCAGAAAATAAGGAGTCAAAGATAAAAGATTATTCTTGGGTCATAAATGGGTTAAACAGGCTATTCAGATCAAGGCGTGTTCTTTCCTATTCGTATCCGTTTGCATTCTACATGTTTGGCGATGAGATTTTCAAGGATGAGATGACTCCTCAGGAAAGAGAAATGAAGCAGAATTTATTTGAGGATCAGCAACAACAATTAGAATTTAATGTTGAAAGACTATCTGGTTTCCTTGAGAAAGATTTTCAACTTTTTACCGATGATGAGGTCATGGATACAATGAAGCATGTCATCAATCTTTCCAATGTGGTTGATAAGCTCTGCAAACAAATGTAAGAACTCTTCTTGACAAAGTTTGTTTTTGCAGTTTGTTATTTCATGTACAAATTATTATACTATACGTTTACTCTTTTGCAGGTATCAGTGCATTGAGAATGATTTGTTATATCCTCTACGCACACCTCACAACATTGCCCCATACAAATCTAAGGGCCTTGACAGGGCCTCGGAGCTCAATATTAGTTGGGATTCTGCTGAACAAAGTTCACAGTCAACAAAACGTAGTCAGGATGAGCACGGGAACCAACCAGGTATGCATAATAATGAATACGGTAATTTTATATCGCATTTCCTTTATCCAGCTTCCTATCACACAAGAAGGATTACCTTTTTTTTAATAGTTGCTGATGCATATCTCTATTTGCTGTGCAGAATCAACTGTTCTGGGGAAACGAACTCATGAGTTGCATGGCTCGAGTTCTGATAATAGGGGGCACCAATCTAACAAGCGAGAGAGGGTAGGTGCTAATGGTGGTGGTGGTGCACTTTTTGATCTCAATGTGCCAGCTGAAGTGGTGGACAAGATCTGAAACTTCATTATCTGATGGGTGATGGCGCATTCCTTTGAACTGTACAGCTGACTTAAGGTTCCTCACCAACATAAAGGAAAAATACTGTTCTTTTTTGCTGCCTTACCACCATAGAGTACCTCCATGTCAATTTTTTACCCTGGTGCTAGGATCCCAAGATATAGAGTAGCTTTTAAGTTATATGTTGCATTTCATGACATGATTTGAGCCAATGTTCATAGTTCTGATAAAGCTAGTTCTACCCCTCAAGCAAGATGAGGATATTTTGGAATAGAACTTGACCATGCCTGTGTTGCAAATTCCAGATGTAATGTATGCAGCATGGTGAAGGGAATTATTTGTTGACAAGAATGGGGGTGTGCCTATTTCCTGGGAAATGGGTGGTTATAGTGACAATGCAGACAATGTTATAAAACTGCTGCTGATTCGTCGTACTAAATGTGGACTTTTGTTTGTTGCAAGTGCCAACCATTGCTCCAAGACGGGCAGGTTTCTAGGCTAGCTTTGTATTCGACCTGTGAAAATCTCGGTATTCTGGGCATGCATGCCATATTCTTACGGATAACTGTATTTAACTGTAGCAGTGGGTGGAGCTGCAAGATATCAATCATGTACGTGTTGATAGGCCTGTGTGTGTGTTCCTTTTCTTCGTTATTACTTCAGACCCCCGAAGGGCCATCGTCCTGGCACGAGCCTGGTGATACTAAGTTCCAAATTGGATCCAAATCGGAAATAGTTCTGTTTTTTCTATATACATGACTTTTATTATGTATCTAGACATGGTCTATATTTAGCATGTATGTAGACATAGCCTATATTTAGGTCTATAACAAAACAATGTACATAGTTAAGATAGGAGGACTTATAATTTGGGAAACGGAGGGAGTACATATTTGTCAAGTCAATATTTGGACCGTGCGTTGAAACGTAGCATCTGGCCATGCAGTACCTTTCTAGAACCCATGCAAAGAGACACGCATATGGTGATCCATGGAAATTGTTAGCACTTGTACGATGCACACACTTGGGAATCTTGTGCATGAAAGAACACTCTATTGTCCTCTTATAAGTAGGAAACATTTGTCCTTCGATATGTGAAGTCTCTAGCTACTAGCTTGCCCTGTACAGTACTACTAGAAGAAAATTGCTCGAGCTCTGTAGTCCTCTGACTTCGCTAATAGGACGAGGCCACAATTTGCCATGGTACGGTAGAGAGCATCAGAGTACCCGTTCTCTACTGCAGCTGGTAAGTTTAGCCTCTGACACAGCTTAGAGAACCGATGAGAAGAATCTTTCTGGATCTCGCTCTTGGGTCGATTCCATAATCAAATGCTCGTGGAGTTGGTTTCCAATGTGCATCGCCACCACATCTGCGGTTTCTTACTGCCCCAATTTCTCGCTTCACCTACACACACGTTCCAGCGATTGTTTACAGCAAGTAGCTGGACGCATCGGCACAAGAGGGTCCAAGAGCACATGAAACCTCGAGCATGTCTGTTGCTGGGGGCATTTGTTTATTCCCTCCCCACTGAGATTTTATTATGAGGATAAGTAGGGTTACCAAGGTTCCTCTTGTCGTTATAAACGGCACGGCTTTCCTTGGCCGTCATTGGCAGCATCATTTGGATCTTAGTGCTGGTCTCTGGTCATTGCGAAAATAATTGAAACCGAGCTTTGCTGGGGATAGGAAGCAGCAACGTGCATCGGCGATGAAGGCCTACCGGGCGCTCTACGAGTCCAAGCCCACAGCTTCCAATGTCGAAGCGCTCTTCCATGACATCGAGAACGATTTGCGTTGGCGGCAACGGAAACGCTAGGCTGCATCATTATCTATCATTTGTGTAATATCAAAATGCGTTTTCTATTTGTTAGGATTAGAACATCTCCAAGAGACTCTGTAAACATACTAGCTAAATTTAGCGATTTAGTTACTCTCTACTCCAACAGACTGTCTAGATGGCTAGTGAGGTAGGCTATCCAAAGATAGAGAGCGAACGAGATGGAATAGAGAGTCATTTACAGAGTCTATTGGAGACATAGTTTTTTTTTTTCATAATAACCAAATTTACATTTAGAAAACGATTTAACTAATCTCCTAGAGATGCTCTGAGGCAGCCCACCGTGTAATCCTATAGATCTACTAGGTCCCTCGTCAAAAGCTCATTGTCTATATCAAATATATTTTTTTACCTTAATTGCAAAGATATGTACTCCCTCCATCTCAAATTGTAAGTCATTCCAAGAATCTTGGAGAGTCAAAGTTTCTCAAGTTTGACCAAACTTATATAACAATATAATAATATTTATGATGTCAAATAAGTATCATTAGATTCGTTATCAATTATATTTTCATAGTATACCTATTTGATATTATAAATCTTTATAGTTTTGTCTGTAATTTTTGGTCAAACTTGAAATGCTTTGACTCTTCAAAATTTTTGGAATGACTTACAATTTGGAATAGAGGGAGTAAATATTTTTGCCTATTTGAGAAAAAAAAACCTGCGTGCACTCTTCTCCTGCCTCCTTTGAGAGAACCGGCGATGCAACAGCATCTGGGTGGCTGGCTAGTTCACAGAACCAGCACACTACACGCAGAAAAGAAAGATGATCCAAAATTCGCGATCATTTTTTTTCTTTTTGAGAAACCACCAGGATTTTGAGGAACTATTATTTGCGGCATGATTTGATTCACAAAAAGGCACGGCAGGTCCGGTGCTAGCTTGTTGTGCAGACCAAAAGAGAGGCTGATCAGATGCTGCTGTACCACGCGTGCGCTGTACCACCCGCGCATGTGAGAGTGAGACGAGAGACGCTGCGGCTGCGCCCTGCGTCCTGCGTCCTTCACTCCTGCTTCTGGAACAGGAACAGTTGGGGGCACACCACACATAGTGGCGCCAAAGCCCGCAGCTAATTGCACTGGGATTAGGGCAACCCCAGAGCGGTGAGATTCCGTGACAAGAGGCTACATGACGCCTGGGCCCGGACGGACGGGATGGTTGGGGTGGGGGCCACACAGCAGATGGTATTGAGCACCTACCAATCCAACCCTTCGACGTAGCGCTTGTCATGTACTACTTCGTATCCTACTACCGTGCTACTTGCCCACCCAAAAAGACGACTTGACACCACCGTCGACGTCGATCGAGCCATGTGTGAGTGTGGTCGTCTCGGTGTAGGATTTTCTTTTGTGCTGGATTTGGTACAGTACAGGAAAGGAAACCCTTCTTTTATACTAGTAACTCTACTGCGTCTCAGTCTCACTGGACAGTCAAAGATTTGTCGAACCATTTGAGTGATGAGTGGCCAAAGAACAGGAAACGTTAGCTGGGGTCTGTCCAGTCCCAGTCCAGACACGAGGAGGATCTGTATGGTGAAGCTGAAGCAGCATCAGGACAGTAGCGTCGTCTGTGGCGACCTTGCAATGCCATTGTGAGTACCGGTGCGATACGTGAACCGCGTCACATGACCTGCCAAAAACTTTCTTTTGGAGGCGCAACAGGTGTGTCATGTGTGGGCAGAAGTAACAGTGTGCATCGAGGCAAAGCAGCGCCTCTTTCTAGGCGGCGAGTCGAGATGACAAGCTCACCGGCTCGGCTTGTCCGGCCGCCATGGCCCAGCCCAGGGCAGCAGCAGCAGTTGTGGCCTCCGACTGCGAGCCCTGCCAGTTTCTTGGCCGTGTCCTTGGCTGCAACTCGCTCGCTGCCCCGGCCGGCACGAACTTGGTCACGTCTGTTCCTCTGCGCCGCGGGTCTGTGTAGTCATGTATGCATGCCATTGCCAATTGACATATAGGACGAGCTCTCCATCAATTACCGGAGCAGGGTCGGTCACAGGTCAAACAACGCCATGCATGCCACTGTCCTGCCGCTGCGTTGCTCACAGTCCTTTTCATCCGCATGTGACCTGCTCGTCTCATCATTGCCCAGCAAAAACCTGCATGCGATGCGACGAGGGGAGTTGGATCGATCACCATTTTCTATTCTACGGTCAGAAACGGGAAATCACAACCAGGAAATGGACACGGGATAGCAGTTTTTAGTTACAACCGAATGGTGAAAAAGAACCATTCCTTGCTTAATTAAAGAGCAGATGCTCAATGTGGCAGAAGATTCTGTTTACCATTTAGTAACCGGACTTTCTGATTATGGCCGTGACAGAGGTGAAAAGGTCAGCAGCCTTGGACGGAGTAAAATTACCCCCTGCGTGCTGCGTGCATAAACAAAAAGTAAACCGGGCAGATCTGGGTAGAAAATAGAGTGAGGCCGGTCTTCTCTGAGCTCTGCCCTCTCGACCTTGCACAAAATAAAATAAAGAAGTTGGTAAGTCTTAGGAGTCACAGACATAAATATACAAAGGACTTGTCACAATAAATAAAGCATCGGAATAACCGGACACAGGACCGATCTGGAGTGCTGTTCTGAATATAGCCTCTGAAACAGTACCAGCTCCACTCACTGTACCTGTACCAGTGTACCTGCAGTGGAGTGGTGTGGTCCGTGTGACCGTGTGGAGTGGGGGCGTGGGGGTGGTGGTGGAGTGCCTCAAGTTCATCGCCCTCGTCAGGCCCCAGCCCTCGCACTCCTCACTCTCAGTTGTCCTCTCACCCCACAGTCACAGAGCAGGGGAAGGAGGGGGAACTTTCAGCCAAGAAACAAAAGGCAAAAGCATCAGCAAGTCAAGGCTTTAGTAGGTGATCGACTCCTCGGCAACAACTCCTGCCGCTGCGGATGATTCATTCACCTGTGATGTGAGGCAGGTAGACGCCGCGTCTCCATTTCTAGCCTCTACCTGTACCCCATCTGCTCCCCTCCCGTCGCTTCTTTAACCTTCAATGCGGGTGACATATTTCAGCGGTTTCGCAAGATCGCAATGGCGAAGGTCTGCTTGAGCTCTGTGTCAGCTCCCGGCGGAGAAGCTGTTGACCTGTAGTCCCGGCCGTGCGAACTGGCAATGTCTCACAGCCGCTCCAAGAGGTGGGTGATCTCCCCCTGTTTTTGTCTTGCTCAGTCTGACGGACCTGCGTATCTAACCCTGTTTGCAGCATTGCTATATAGTGTCAAGCTACTGAAATTGGTATTAACAAAGAAAGACTGTTCTTGTGTTTTTACCAGAAGCGGTTGTAGGCTGATACCCTTGGTGATTTTGCATTGCAGCGATTCTATCAGAGTGCTCAGAATGAATAGCGCGGACTCGTCTTCGCCGAGGTGTCACGCTCAACATCAACAGGTAACTCTGCGTCCGCGGTTGTTGTTGAAAAATGCGAGACTACCACTTGCTTCTTCAGTGTCTTGAAAATATCTGGTAATATATCCTGATTTCTGTTCTGCTTGGCTCTTGTACAATGCCTGTTGAATAGAAGGACGCGGGAGAACTCAAGGACCAGAATAGCACCAGCAAGATGCCGTCCAGTGCTACTGAGCTTCCATGCTCCTTGAAGCGTGAGGTAAAAAAAAATAAATCAGATATCAGATCTTCTCCTCCCCTAGCCATATGTTATTGTTCATTCCAGACCTGTCTCAGCTAGTTGTTTCAGAGGTTTTTTGAATGGAGGGAGTATTTATTTTGTCATGTTTTCTTCACCAAATCCATTTGTCAGTATAAGAATTTGTGATACCTCTTGGTGCTCTCAAGGATGGTAAAAGAGCTCACACCTAGGCACCAAATATCGCTTACTCACTGATACAAGTCTGCAAAGGAGGCGGCAACTCTGGCGTTACTGGTTGCCTGCAGAAAACTCCTCGGGGGTCAATGCCTAGCGTTTATCTATGTTTCCAAATATGTAACGCCCCTGTAAACTCGCTTCTGTAACCCTCTCACAACCCCTCATGCTACTGTAAACGTTGTTGAGTAGCATTTGTTATTGCCCTCCAATGCAATCCAATCAGGTGGGAAGTGTCCTCCCCTGCATGACCTATAAAAAGAAAAAGGGGAAAAAAACTCCATGAGTAGCACAATTCGTAATTCATATATGTGTGATGTCATTTCTACGTAATTCATACTTACAATGTTAGTTCTGCAGGTCCAAGTCCTTGAAAAGCGACTAAATGATCAGTTCGTCATGCGCCGTGCTCTTGAGAAAGCACTAGGTTACAAGCCATGTGCTATTCATGCATCAAGTGAGAACTGCATTCCAAAGGTGAAAGTCCTTCTCTTATATAGTTCAACATCTGGACGAGCTAAAAAGGGGATGGAAAGATTTACCATATTATTCTAATGTTTTACTTCCATACCATGATGTGTTTTTTCTGAAGACAAGAGTTTTCACTTAACACATTCTTTCTTCTATGCCATTTCAGCCGACTGATGACCTAATAAAGGAGATTGCAGTACTCGAGCTAGAGGTCATATGCTTGGAGCAACATCTCCTAACACTATACCGAAAGGCCTTTGAACAACAATTTTCCCCTGCTAATTCTGCTTGTGACATGGAAAGTAACAAGCAGCCAGCAAGGTCTTTTTCAGGCATACTCTCTGAAGCTTCAGAGCTCAATTTCTCGACCCCAAGGAAGCACCAACTAATACAGTCCAGTCGAATGGCCATGGCACGCAAGTCCACACCTACAGCTTCTACAAGCGAGAGTAGCAATGAAAAGATCAATATTGGACGCAGCCATTCCTCGCTCCTGCACCGTTCCGTTAGGGTATCTCCGTCAGCAAACAACCTTGCTAGAGCTCTGAAACCATGCCATACTTCACCTCTATCTTTTGTTGAGGTACAAAATGATTTCTGAAATCTCTCTGGTTCTAAAATATTTTAATAGGTTTGCTGCAGGGATTAATTAGTTAGTGGTACTTCCATCTTGAACTATAAGGGATTCTGGCTATACAACTGTCAAGTGCATAGCCAGAATCCCTTGTATTTTAGGACGAAGGTAGTACATGTTGTATGGTAGCAAATTTGATGTGCTGAAATCCTAACATAATCTTAACCGAACCGATGACCAGGAAGGAAAGTGCATGGATCCTGGCATTGTGAGTTTGGCAGACATCTTGGGGACCAGGGTTGCGGACCATGTTCCTCAAACGCCTAACAAGATATCTGAGGACATGATCAAATGCATTGCGGCCATATACATAAGGCTGAGAGACGTCCCTGCCGTGCAACATGCCTTCTTCCCCTCACCGTGCTCATCATTTTCTTCAGCAAGTGGACTATCTTCCAAGTATACTGCAGATATATGGAGCCCCAGGTGCAGGAAAGAGAGCTTCATCGAGGCGTGGCAGGACAACGAACTAGGAAATGGTGAATCAAGGGAGCTAGGGCTGCAATATGATTCTGTGATCGAGGTGTCTGCTCTTTGCAAGGGCGATCAGAGGTCTGCTGACGTTAAGGATATGTTGCGCAAATATATGTGAGTATTTGTCATGCCATTTTTCCCCCCCTCTTCCAGTCTGTAGGGATCAAGTTACAAGTCTTTGCTGACTAGCTGCAGGTTCCACTCTGTAGGTCACTTGTACAGCTTTTAGAAAGTGTTGATCTCAGTGGAATGAAAAACGAAGAGAAGCTTGCTTTCTGGATCAATGTGCATAACGCGATGATGATGCATGTAACTGTTTTCTTGCCCTGAACCTCGATATCTTACTTGATCAGCTTCTTGAACTGATGGGGTTCAATCTAAACTTTTCTCTTCTTTGTTTTTTTTTTCAGGCTCATATCGAGTACGGGATTCCACAGAGTAACAGCAAAAGAATACTGCTTACCAAGGTGGAAATACCTATATAGAATTATAGATCTCAACTGATTTGATGAGCTTGAGTCTGACGGCATGTTTGTTTTGCGCCACAGGTATCCTACATCATTAGTGGCCAAAGAGTAAACGCGGAGCTGATAGAGTACCAGATCCTGTGCTGCCGAGCACACACTTCTGGACAGGTTTGTTCTGCCTTCTCCCCACCTCCTGTATTCTCGGCCTAAACACTACACTGGTCAGTCGATTCATGGTGGTTCCTTCTGAATGAACCCTGCAGTGGCTTCGGCTGCTGCTGTACCCGAAATGGAAGTCCAGCTCCAGCAGGGACAAGGACGAGCTGCAAGGCTTCGCCGTGGATCGCCCTGAGCCGCTGGTGCACTTTGCACTGTCCTCCGGCAGCTACTCGGATCCAGTGGTAGGTAGCACGTAGTAGGCTGCATCAAACGGAATACCCCAGCTCCGAAGCATTCATATCCTCGAATACCATCCAACTGTTAACTGTAACATTGCATTGCAGGTGCGGCTGTACAGCCCGAAGAGGGTGTTCCAGCAGCTGGAGGCGGCGAAGGAGGAGTACATCCGCGGCAACGTGGGCGTTGTCCGCGGGCGTGGGCAGCACAAGATGATCCTCCCCAAGGCCCTGGAGCTGTACGCGAGGGACGCCGGGCTGGGCGCGCAGGAGGTGGTGGCCGCGGTCGAGTGCCACCTGCCCGAGGGCCTCCGGGACGCCGTGCGCCGGAGCCAGCAGCAGGCCGGGCGGGCGCGCGGCGGCGTGGAGTGGAAGCCCCACAGCCTGGCGTTCCGGTACCTGCTGGCCAAGGAGCTCGTCGGCGGGTCCCCCGCGTGCAGCCGGCCGCTCGAGAAAGGCGGCGGCCCCCCGGTCAGTGCGAGTGCGCCGCTGCGTGCTGACCTGTTGTGATCCATCAGATCGCCGTGGGTCCTCCGTGGCCGTGCCGAGACCGAGGTGTGTGTGTACAGAGAGACTGAGAGAGATGGACCTCGCTCTGTTATCAAATTGCCAATAGTGAATAGTGGCGCCTTGAACCCAACTCGCTTCGCGGAGAAATCGGAAACGTTTCCACCTCGAAATGAAGATCAGGCCTGGTTACAGTGAGGTATAACACTGTAGTACAAAGTTAGGCCCGTCCAGAGCTGACCAACTCGGCCCAGGAACGACCGGACCGGACACCTTTGCCCGGCGTTCTCGGAACGTCCCGTCGATGTTTGGAAAGGAGCACGAATCCGGCTTTCTGCTTCTTCTTGGTGGAGAAGAAACAAGAGTTCGGGGACGATGAAACGATCCTTTGACTTGGATTTTCCTTGCTAAAACCCGCCGCGGTTTTGCTCTGCGCGCGCTTAGCCGCCCACGTTATTGACTGGCGCTGGAGCGAGAGCGCTGCTGGCCTGCTGCCGCTGCGCTTTTGTCCCAGCGGCACACGGTTTTGGCCTTGCACCACCCGACTCCGTGCTGTATGCGTAATTGCGTACCGCTACTTAACAGAGGAGCAACGCAACAGCAACATGGCCACTGCCCACCGCCCACCGGTAGTAGCCCGGTCCAAGCATCTTGGCTCGTCAGGTGCCCCAAGGGCCGCCCTCGCCTGGGCCGATGCACCTATATAAACTTGTGCTCCACCTCGGCTCGTACCACACCCAATTTTCCCACTCTGAAAGCGGAACGTGGAATCCCACCAGTGTCGATCCCAGTGCTCAGGGAAGGAAGGAATTGACACCACAGCCACAGCTCCTCTCCTCTGCAGCCAAGCTAGCACACCAACAAGCCCAATCAACAGACAACAGGTGGCATGGCGCTCGCGGAGGGCAACGGCGCGGTCGTCTTCGGCGAGGAGCAGGAGGCGCTGGTGCTCAAGTCGTGGGCCATCATGAAGAAGGACTCCGCCAACCTGGGCCTCCGCTTCTTCCTCAAGTACGTACGTTATTGGATTGGATTGGTATCTCTGTGCTAGTTCTACTGCCTGCGTTTTGGGCCGGCCGGTTGCATTGCACCGGCGGTCATCGCGGCATGCTCTCCTTTTGATTCACTGGGCGCCGCTGACTGCAGGGTCTTTGAGATCGCGCCGTCGGCGAAGCAGATGTTCTCGTTCCTGCGCGACTCCGACGTGCCGCTGGAGAAGAACCCTAAGCTCAAGACGCATGCCATGTCCGTCTTTGTCATGGTACGTACGTTCGTTCCCATTTCTCACGCTAGATGTAGCGACAAGGACTGACAGGAATGTGTGTGCTGCTGCAGACTTGCGAGGCGGCGGCGCAGCTTCGCAAGGCCGGGAAGGTCACCGTGAGGGAGACCACTCTCAAGAGGCTGGGCGCCACACACTTGAAGTACGGCGTCGCAGATGGCCACTTTGAGGCAAGTTCAACATGCCCCCCAATTGTCAATTCACCTTTTATTATTTCCTGATACTGATGATGGCTTGGAAAGATAGGACGAAAGCGTTCTTGTCTTCTAGATTGAAATGATGATGACGTCAAAGCATTGAAAATTTGAAATAATAATAATCGCAATACCGCGCGTGTTGATTCACGAATACAGGTGACGGGGTTCGCGCTGCTTGAGACGATCAAGGAGGCGCTCCCCGCTGACATGTGGAGCCTCGAGATGAAGAAAGCCTGGAGCGAGGCTTACAACCAGCTGGTGGCGGCCATCAAGCAAGAGATGAAGCCTGATGCCTAGTGCCATTGCGACCACTGTGTTTCAACTTGACCCATGAAGCAGCACCCGTCACAAATGTCCCGTCGCTTGATTGCCGATTAAAGATGTAGCGTCTGTCCTGTCTTTTCTTTTCCTTTATGGAGAAGCGTTTATTATTGTTGTTGTTTTGTGAGAGCGTGTGTGTCTTTTCTTCCTGTGATTAGTAAGTAAATACAAGATAGATAAAGATGTAGAGCATCAAATTAATATTAAGCTGTTGTTGTTACGGGATTTTTGCGAGCTCCAAAGAAAGAAATAAACAAAATGCTCTGAAAACACATTGGAGATGGAAAACAAGTCTGCAGGGCCCGGTAGAGCCCAACAAAAGAGGATGAACTAACTAACCCCACTTCCAAGGCCCAATCCAAGGGACATTCCCAATCCCAAGCCAGCATTTACCACGCCTCCTAACCCCACCGCCGGCGCTTTGCCATCGGTTCCCAAATCCCAATGTCCTTCGCCGGCAGCACCAACGACTCGGCTGAGGACTCCTCCGTGGAGGCCACCGTAGTGCGCTTCGACCCGCCGCTCCCTCTCCTCCGCGCGCCAGTCCGCTCCCCGGCACCTAGCGGCGAGGACCCCGTCCTCGCCTTTCGCGACGCCGCCAGCTGGCGAGCCGCCTGGGAAGCCGCCGAGGCCAGCCTCGTCTCCCAGTGCGAGGTAAAATCCGATCCACCCCCGTCCCCCGCTCCTCTCACCTCCTTGATCGTATCTGTGTTGGCACGGGATGACATTTTTGGGGGCGTGGGGGGTCAATGCGAGGTCGTGAGCTGCCTAAGAAATTAAGAATGCAGCCACGCGAGTAGGATGGGAATAGATCCTGCGATTGCTTCGGTGTCTGGACTCTCGAGCGTGTCGATGCAGCTATGAATATTGGAAGCCCTGCCTGTCAATTAAAGATGGCAGCGGTTCGGGTTCGGGGCGGGTGCAGCATCCACAGACCCACCCCAAAACCCGCCAAAAAACCCTGCACCCGCACCCGACCCCGATTTGGGTGAAAATCCGCCCCCGCCTCTGAACCCGACAGGGGATCCGAAACCCGAGTTTTAGCAACAAAATAACATGACAAAGTTAATATATTAATTGTATAAGTACATTCAACCATGCAAATAGCAACCTAAATACAATATTAATATTCAATAAGCTATAATTTAATTTTAATAGTTAGCCATAATAAGGTTGATGCAATACTTTGTACATAAGTTTGTATATTTCAGGTCCCCCAGAAAACCCACGGGTCTAATACCAAACCCGCCCCCGCCCCGCCACAGTTCGGGTCCTCGAACCCGTAGACCCGCGGGGAAAAAGTAGACCCGCATCCGCACCCGTCGGGTCCAAAACCCGCGGGGACCCACCCCGAACCCAACTTGCTGCCATCTTTACTGTCAATTGTGATCATGTTTGTTCTTGCATCTGGCCGAGGTGCCTCGCAGTAGTCATGCGAGGCAGTAAGGGCCTGTTTGGATGCATTGGCAAAACATTTGCCATGACACTTTTTGTCAATTTATTGGTAAATGCATCCAAACATCCTTAGCAAAACTTGGCAAATGACAAATATTTTGCCTTTTTCTATTTGTCAAGATAGGGTGGTAAATTGTGGGAAATGAGCACGAGCAGAAAGTACTCAAGCACAAAGCACACACGTTGATGAAAAGCAAAAACAAATGACACAGTGCACTAAATTGACACGCATGTCTCGCCCAAGTGCAAATTCGTCAGTGACGGGTGATTTGAAATTTCTTCTTCTTAAAAAAATAAAAATAAAAGGGAATCCTCAAGCCCATGCTCATTGTGTTGTACCTTTCCACGTGACGATCAACGTGGTGTTGGCGCTGCCGCAGACGGGGCAGAGTAGCCGAGCAGGGCAGAGTCGAACCCACCCCACCCCACGTCCCACCCCCAATCAGTGCGGTACGGGCTCGATAGCAAATCTTTTATGCTACAGTAGCCTACTCCGAACAGAGACAGTGCCGCACTGCTGCAGTCGTGGGCTACGAAAAGCGATCGGTTAGATCTGTGTGCCTGTCTCTATGCGTGACTGATGAGAAGAGAAGGCCGGTATCCGTGACCGTGAGGCGTCAGGCGGGACGTGCACCTGAATACCTGATGCCACAGGACGGCATCTGCTACAGTGATGACGTGCTAGGGATCTCCTCTTACCTTCGCCAAATTTCCAAACGATTTTGTTTGGTACTCTAGGTAGGAAGTAGCTCGGCGACAGGATCGATCGACTGGACGACGTACTACTATATTTGGTTATAGCAATAATAATGCTGTCACGCCGGCTGAGGCTGGCCGCGTCGCAATCGCAATGCGCAGCCGTTCCAGCACAAAAAAAGCACGCACCACTCATCAGTCAGCTGCCGCCATTCACCACACACACCAAGGGTTGACGTCGCAAAATAAAGAACAGCGGTGACAAGGTTGCCGTCGCCACCACCGAAGCAAACGGAGCCCACACAAAAAATAAACGAAGCCGGCCTCTCGGCCCATGTGATGCATGCATTCATCATTTGTCACACCGTGCACCGGGCCTGCAGCTCACCAACAACTCCCGATTATTTATTGTACTGTAAATAAAGTTTTCCTCTAGAGATCTAGTACCGCTCTAGGCGATTATTTATTTCCTTATATTATAGGGCACCACACAATATCTATGGTATAGTACTGGCCGGCACCGGATTTTCGGCAATGAGCGTGACGTGTTGTACGTAGTTATTATACTGTAGTTAAAAAGAAAATAGAGTCCCACCGCGAGGTACACGCGTGAAGTTGACAGGCCGATGAAAGTTCGGCGAACACTAGGTACGGTATGGCTCCATCTTTCTATATTCTGTTTGCGTGAACATTTTCCCACTTTCTACCTTTTAACTTTATCCTTATCATCATCAAGTTATCATTAGTTGTTGTGCTTGTGCCGAGACGTCAAAGTATCGTACTCCATGAAATCCACGTCTTTTCAAGTTTTGTGGATTATGGAGTATTAATTAATTCGCCCATCCCTATAAGATCAATCTCTTTTTTTCTATAAAGTTGGTTAAACTTGACAAGTTTGACTTATGGTGATTCTAAAAATTAATTTATTTTGAAAATAGAGGGAATAAATATTGTTTTTATAATAAATATATTTGCAAGTACGGATGTTGATGCTTTTGTTTTTTTTGTAAAAGCATTTATGAATTTAGGATTATATTTCTTTTTGGATGGAGACAACATCTCAAAGTTTGACCACGCAGCACGCACGCTTGAGTGTTGGAGACAAAAGTTGGAAAAAAAGCACGTGGAATAGCTTGTGGATGGCGATAGAGTTAAGACGGAAAATTTTAGTTGCAACACACTAGTTACTACAAACAATAGTGACAGAGACGTACTCCTATATATGCAAAACAGTAGTTGTAACACAGTAGTTACTACAAACGTACAGTACTTGATAATAAGGCATTATTTCTAATATGAGAAAAGTAAGTTTTTATCATAAAATTAAATGTCTCTGGAACATTATAACGAAACTATGCATTGAAAATAGACATTTCATCCATATATTTTTTTCATTTTACATAAATGTGACAATATCAAAAATAATGTCGCGAACTTCTTCAATGAAGAGGGTCCAACACGTTGAAAGGCAAGTACCTATTAACTACTCAAACCCCATTTCCCAGTACAAGCGTATACCTAATCGGATTTATTTCAAAAATTAATAACATCTAATAGGAACACATGTAGTGATTTTGTTAATCTCGATAAATATTAGTTCAGTTGTTTGAGATGCTAGTTAGAGTAGATCGGTTTACAACTTTACATGCATGCATCGGAGCAGGGCCAATAATAAATCTAAATGTTTGGCTGTAGCCAAGTTGTAAGAG
Organism: Microstegium vimineum; assembly: GCA_022036555.1. Lineage (NCBI taxonomy): Eukaryota > Viridiplantae > Streptophyta > Magnoliopsida > Poales > Poaceae > Microstegium > Microstegium vimineum. The sequence goes on from CM039139.1 coordinate 15,896,625, forward strand.
GCAAATATTATAAAACAGTGTTGTATGATTTGTCTATGAGAAAAACTTTCTTACACTCAGCTTGTTTCTTGCATTAGAGCTAAGAGCTCTTCATATCAAAATTTACTTGACTAATATGTCAATTATTGTACTTGCTATCATAGATAGGTGATCGAGTGTGAACTTATGTTGCGATGAAAATATTATTTTAAAATTGTTAGTTTGAGTCTCACGCATACTATCAGGTGGTAAAGGACATGCACATGCAAGGGTAGATCTTAATCTTTAGACGTTTGTTAAGGTGCACCCACGTACTATACGGATGGACGTGCACATGGGTGTTTGCACTTGCAGAGAGTATATGCCCTGGTGGACCAATTTCCCACGTAAACTCGTGCATGCACAGTTCGCTAGCTGGTAAAGAGCGTCAATCCCCTGGAGCTGGAGCCCAGGTAGGTCGGACTACAGAAGGTAGTAGTATGAAAACGGTTAAAGATCTAGATCGTCGTGTAGTCGTCAACATGGTAAAAAGCGTTATATTTCCCTGGAGCCCACGTAACGTAATAAGCTAGCTAATGATGTTTCGTCGTCAACGGGCTTGAATAGTATGCAAGGCAGGGCTGCTAAGAGATTAAGTCGTCGATCGATTCGTGCGCAGCGTATGAACTTACGTTACATGTTGAGATATGCTAGAATAATGTGCCTCTGTGTGGCGGCGTAGATTATTTCTTAGTGAAAGATACGTACGGTATGATTTTTGGAGCAATTTTATGCAACATATGCCAACATGCATTATTACAAAAGCGTCATTGACCTCTCATCACCCGTGAAAGAGGAAAGAAAGAGAGAAAACTTATTACGGGTACAACAAAGAAGGACCCGTGATGAAAAAAATAAAGGGACGAAATATATATACAGCAGGAAATGGGGCCGTTCAGTTCAATCATATCCGGCCAACGCCAACCAATGGCGCGCGCTTAATTTAGTCTTACTCGTTGCTGCTGCCCGGGCCGGAGGTAGCTTTGGTGACGCTGGTGAAGGAGACACTTGTGCCGAGCAGGTCCGTGCCGACCTCGGCGGTGAAGGTGTCGTAACGGAGGAAGAGCTCGACGAGGAAGAGCCTTCCGACGAGCACCACGAAGTTCTTGCCGGGGCACTGCTTGTTGCTGACGCTGGGGCTCTCGGTCTCGCGGCCGTTGGACCAGTACACGTACTGCAGCAGCTTGCTGCCTTCCTCGCCGACGAAGCGGTCGGGCACGAACTCCCTGGCCGTGTCCCCGAACACGCGGGGGTCCTTGGTGGCGCACGGCTGGTAGCCGAACAGCATCTCGCCCTTCTTCACCTGGAACACGGCGTCGTGGCTCTGGATCTGCAGGTCCTTCTTGGCGTGCCCGTACTGGAACTTGACGGGCGGGTCCAGGCGCAGCGACTCCCACACCACGGACTTGGCCAGCTCCATCTTCTCCACCGCCGCCAGGGTGACCTTGCCGCCGGCCTCGGCCACGGCGCCGCGGATCTCCGCCACCAGCCTCTCGTGGAGCTTCGCGCCTGCGCTGGCGACGTTGGCCAGGAGGCCCGGGAACAGCACCTTGAGCCCGCCGTAGCTGTTGAAGGTGGTGGCGAAGAGCAGGTTATGGCAGGCCTCCTCGCGCGACAGGCCTAGACTCTCGGCGGCGTCCAGCGCCTGCTTCGCCGCCGACGAGAAGTACTTGTACAGCGCCTTGTAGTCGCCCTTGACGAGGAAAGGCGGGAGGTGGAACGTGTGCAGCAGCGGCTCCTCCAGCACCATGGGGAGGCCCAGCGTGACCAGCGGATGGAGCTGCCAGATGAGCCACTTGGCCGCCTTGGTCGGCCCGCCGCTGCCGAGCTCCGTCGCCGAGGGGCGCACGCCGAAGTAGGCCTCGCCGATGAAGTCGAAGGAGGTGACGTCGTTGAGCTTGTTGAAGTCTGCCTTGGCGCCGGCCTTCTTGGCGAGCTCCGACTCGACGGTGGCGAGCAGCGCGGAGAAGTTGGAGCGGAAGGTCGGGATGACCTCGTCCTTGCGGGAGAGCAGCAGGTTGAAGAGCATCTGCTTCACCTTGGTGTGGGTGGGCTCGGAAGGGTCGAGGTAGGAGCAGACGCGGTAGCCGCCGGTGAGGGAGGTGGAAGGCATGTAGGTGCCCGTGAACAGGTCCTTCTTCTCCACCTTGTCCATGTCGAACAGCACGGGGAAGCTCTTGGCGTCCAGCACCGCCACCACCGCGGGTCGCGCGCCATGAACGGCCCCGGCGGCACGTTCATGCGCACCACCGTCGAGCCGTACCGCTCCACGCGGGACTCGAAGTACTTGTCTTGCCCCTGGAAATAGTAGAAGTCGAGGCGGTCGCGCACGGCGCCCACCAGCGGCAGACCGTAGCTGCCTGGCACCTCCTTGGGAGCGCTGGAACCACCACCATCGGAGCTCGCCATGGACAGACTTTACTTGAGGTGGCTTTCAGCTTCTTTCTCTAACCGATCGCTGGGCGGCTCTGCTCGGTTTTCTTTCAGAAGAAGGACTGGAGGCTGGAGACGCTGATGATGTAGTGGTGCGTCTTGGGTAACGCAAGGGCGGGGGTACAAATAGCCCGCAGCCTGGCGCGCGCGCGAGCGAGAGAAGGCCGACGTGGCAACTTGGTCCACGTGGTACTGGTACGTGTGTGTCCGCGTGCGCCTTGGGCCTTTGGCCTGTTGTGGTGTGGCCCGATCAAGCAACAGTAATATTGGTAGCATACACATTAAACACATTACTATTCTGCACCGGTGACGGACGGACGGACGGACGACGGGGCAGCGGCAGATCGACATCGACTGGTGCGTGTGCCATGGCATGGGTCAGAACGCTAGCGCCTTGGGACGCGTTTCTCCCGCTATCTAGATCTAGCGTGTGCTTCCGGTCCGGCCCGTACGTCCATGTTCTCGTTTGGCGTTGTTCGTGCGATGACGGGTCCAGGGCCGGACGGGTGATGTGGATTCCAATTTTCAACCAGAAATAACGTAGGGTGCAAGTGCAAGTAGGTACGTCCATGGAGAGATAAAACTCAACGCCCAACGAAAGGGTCATCGTCGAGCGGCGATAATAAACTAGTCCAAAGGTTGGGATGATCCAATCCAAGCAAGTGATCAGGGAAATAATGCACAAGTTGGCGTGTGTTTCTTATGTTTTTCAGCCCGATGTCAGATCCTACTAATAGATAGCAACATCATTAATTATTGTTAGGATATGGTCTCTATTCTAAATCGAAAATGTTTGAGGAATGTCCTACCTGGCGTTTGACCATTTCAGCAATTCAGCTTCGCCGCCTCTGCAGAGATAAGTAAAAAGGACCCACGTGCCATTCTTGCGTTTTTCACATGGACATACGTACGTACACGATGTTTCCAGACTGCGGCTACTATTCAACGGCAACAAGTTTCCCTGCACCTCCGGTTTCTTGCAAGGGGGCGGCCGGGCGAGGGGCATCGTTTCTTGCAGCTGTTGGTTGTTCTCATTCACATCAAGCGTACAAAATGTTCACGAAATATTAGGCACCATGTCAACTGTGTGGATGCAGTTCGGTGGCCATGCTTCAATTCATAGCACTTCTGGTTCACTCCGTGCTTGTGTATTTCGATCAGCTAGCTGCCTGGGGCAGCCCGGCTTTATGCGTGTTGCGACACGTGACTTCACCGGTGAGGAGGCTGTGATTACTTGTCCGCGTGCATGGACGTAGCTAACTCGAGCAACACCTACCGTGATGATGCTGAATTTCTGATGAGACGACGACCCATGACGTGTTGCCTAGTGGATATATTTTATTTTCCATCGGAAGCAAACAATTTTCCATGACGTGTTGGCTAGAGAGGTAGTAATATATAAACTCCCTTAGGCCAAAAAAAAAAAACTGTTGGGCAAGATATAGTCACACCTTCCCCAGTGGATGCATGCACCCATGAAGGGTATGATTTGTAACTTATATATACACGGGCTTAAGAATTGGTGATGTGGTGTATATGCAAGGAACAAACAAATTCTTTGAGATTTTATTGCTGGCTTTCGTCTTGAATTTTTGCTAGTCATTGTATAATTGCTTATAGTTCCTAGCTATACAATTGCAACTAGGCTAACATTTTTTAAAACTAGCTAGCCAGTCAATGGTCATTTTCGACAGGATGCAGGCTCTCCCAATAACTTTTCCCCAGTAACGCCTATGTATGCTGTTGGGTGCAGCTGTCTGCCAATTGTACATCGCCTCAGTATACAATTTTCACTCACATCGCCTCAGTATACAATTTTCACTCACAAAGCTGGCTCAAACGGAGTTCAAACAATTGTATGATGTATATTCTAATTAAGTTTCTATTCGATAGAATGTTTATCAGCTTGTTTTTTTGTGAAATATTGAAAAAGGAAATAAACTACATGTACATTTGCCTTGACGACTAAAGTTTGAATTAGCAAGACTTCAAGCTTATTAGTGTGCATCATATGATTAATATTAGTATTGCACTATGGGCTTAGCATACTCATAAATTCCCAATGCTTCATACTGGCCCGTATGGTGGTTGTATGATATCCATGCATGGACTCTATATTTATGTTACACGCCACAAGCATAGATCTAGGGAGATATACACCATCCATCTTAAAATAAATTAAATCAGCTCTTAGAATCAAATTAAGTTACTGTTAGAATATTAGGCAATTTCCATGTTATTTTAATTCTGTAAATTAACATAACGATGATTACATATAAAAGATTATTTAAAACTGAGATCATGACATCAACCATGTTCATTGCAACATGAAACATGTGAATGTCCAAAACATCTAAACATGATATATAAAACATAACATAGAAGCATATCATATATCTTATAACAACAATGAACAGACTACATATGAAACGACAACACAAACCTACTGAAACATATACGCAAAAGCATATGAAACAGCATAACACTAACACTGAAACAGATATGCAGAACATAAAACTAGCAGGAATAGAGAGCAGACAGATTATGAAACAACATAACAGAGCATGTGAAACAGACTCACTACAAATGATCAAACAACATGGATGAACTACTGAATCATATAAAAACTGTACGACGGAAAACAGAGGCGAGATGAGATGAAAATATCCGCCCATCCGTGCAACGTCTGAGGTTCCAGAACCTTGTCCAACCTCCGTGATCATGACGTAGAGGAAGAAGGTGTACTCTCCACCGGGAAGAAGACGACGACGACGATCACCGGGAAGAAGAGAGCAGCGGCGGCACCTCCGGGAAGAAGACGATCGGCGGCGGCGGCTCCGGGAAGAAGACCACGACGACGGCAGCAGCAGCCTCCTAGAAAAAGACGACGTCGGCTGCAGCAAGAGCATCTCCTCCGGGAAGAAGACAGCGATGACGTTGGGAAGTCGCGTAGACGCTCCCCAAAAACCTAATTGTCGATCCCCCGTGCAAGGTCTCGAACGTCAATGGCTCCGGAGGCACCTGCCCTCTCGCTCCTCCGTGCGTGCGGAGTTATGAGATGGGGAAACAATTAGCAACGGAACTGTGAACTGGAAGTGTGTTCTGTTCGAAACCGTATCGAGTTAGAACCGGGTGGGAATATATCTCCCGCAGGGAAGACCAAGGGGTTGTGCAGGCTCCTGGTGCACAGGAGACCAAGAGATGGACGCGGAGGGGCAGGTGTGCGGGAGAGGGAGAGTTGCACGCATGCATGCAAGTTAATAGATGAAACTCCCATAACTCCCTCCCATTAGTGAAAAGATGAAACTCTCTCACACATGACCAACATGCATGCACGTGACGTGAAGAGATGAAACTCCCTTAATTAATAAAAAGATGAAACTCTTCTCATAATTATTTGAAGCTAAAAAGGTAACACTTCACGCCACGTCCGCTCGCCTACCTATTACGTCCCTAGCACTTTCAACCCGGTATAAATAGTAAAACACACAATTGCATACACACAGAGCTTATTGATTTATTGAATAAATAAATAGACATGACCCATAAATAAATCCAACAGTTACGTCGTTATTTTAAGTTTGACCGGCTTTAATAACAACAAACATTGGGCATGTCTGGAGCCAGTGCAAAAAAAATTAGCTAGATCGTAGCTATAGCTAATAGAGGCTAAGTTTTAGCGGGGATTGTTTAGATCCACATGCTAATAGGTAGTGGGAAAGTGAGTTGAAAGTGCATATGAACTATTAGCACCTCCAAATCAGCTAATGGAACGAATAGTTAGTAGCCATCCAAAAAAAAATAACAGATTTATTAGCAAATCTGTTTGGATCCGCTAGTACTAAATTTAGTTGCTAATTATTAGTGCTAATGGATCAAAACAGACCCTTAAGACACCAACTAACTAGATTATATATATAAATATATTTGATAGACTTATCTAATTATACTAATTTGCTATCATCAATATTAATATTTATTTTTATAAATCTTATGGATCTTAAAATTATTTGACTTCAAATAACTGTAGAAGTTGATTTATTTTAAAACGAATAGAGTAAGTGAGAGATGATCTCTCTAGGGATGGCAATCATGTGGACTGAAAGTCAATCCGGACCGGTGAGACATGCAGAGTACAGTAGATTCGACTGTATGCATGATTTGTGACAGGAATGAGTTGCGTGATTGATGAGTGCCAAGTGACCGGCGGTGCTATAAGTAATGCCACAATATCCAATCATAAATTGAGTCACTGAGGTATTAATAAAATTCAACCACCTCATTTAATACTTAATGATTAACGAAGGCGATCACGTTTACTCATCTCACAAAATTTCACATTTAATCATCTCATAAAATCAATTTATGTAGATGATAAAGAAATAATCACCTTCTAAAACCGATTAAGGCTCGCCTATGTTAGTCGTAGACTAGGCCCAACCAAAATCACAATTTGAGTACTTTTCGGTCTCATATAAATATATGGACTTAGGGTTTCACTTCAAACTAGCGCTCTCTCTCTCTCTCTCTTTCTCTTTCATATAGCCTCTGCATGGTGCCACTCACCTCCCCGAGGCGGCGGCGCCCCTTTCTCCCTACGCGATGCACCTCCTAGCCCTTGCGGCGCCCCTCACCTTCACGGCTCCCCACGACGCCCTATCACCTGTTGGACGCTAGGCGTCCCTCTCACCTCTTCAGAGTCGCGGTGCCCCTCACACCCTGTGTTGCGCGCGTCCCTCTCTTCGGAGCAGCAGGCCGAACGACGCTTGGCCCTCTCCTAGAGCTGCACGCCTTCCTCTCTCTAGAGTGGCGGGGCAGCCGACGCACTTCCCTTAGCGGCGGCATGGATCCGGCGATGGCAGCACCTGTGAAAGCTAGATCCCACGACGGCTAAGCTTGCGAAGGCTAGATCCAACGACAACTCCCTTTTCTCCCTCCCTGAGTGGCGTGGATCCAGTGACGGCACACGTGAATGCTGGATCTGGATTCCCGGCGGCGGATCAGGCGACAGAAAGCGTGTAGGCGCAGATCTGGCGACCGAAGACCAAATTTCGCGATGGGAGGCTCGATCTAGGCATAGGAGAGGATTCAAACACCAACGTGTGATGACATTTGCGGCAGCGGCCTTCGTCGCCCACCAAGCTACTTGGTTATGGCTTGGTAACCGTCTATGTGACGTTTGTCCCCGTGAAGAGTCACCTATTCTCTAACTTCTCGACATCAAATAGCATGAAGAACCTCTTGGGATTCGTGGGTCACACCCATGAAGGGTCCCACCGTCTCGGCGGGATGTGTACGACAGTGGTGTCGTGCTGGTTGACATGTGACTTGAAATACTTGTCCTGGCCTTGGAAAGTAGCACTGTAAAGGTAGTCGAGACGGTCCTCTATGCGCCCAACAACAGGAACCCATAGGTGTACAGATGAGTCCTACAACGATGGAACCTAACACGCTCTCCACACAAGATGAATCTAACAACGTAGTGCGTAGGGGCATATGCCCTTAAGGAGAGATCTAACTTCTTCCTTGCGCGACCAAGGATGCAAATAACTTGCTTGCTCTGTTCTATTGCGCTACCTTTGAATTTGGTGGAGACATTCATACGATAGGTTAGGCATTGCAAGAAATTAAATTGCATGACATGGGATCCAATTCTCTCACGTAAACATCCATTCTTGATAGAAGACTTTGTGGCATCTTAAATTAATTACACGGCATATCTACTCTTTTGTATATGTGAGACTATCTCTCTGCATGGAATCCATAAATTTATTGATAGTGTGGTGTCAACTCTAATAATAAACTTTTCACGCTCATTTCGATCACTCCCGTCTCAAGTTATCAAATTTAGGACTTCGTTAACGTTTTATCGAAGTATAAGTGTTCCATCATTAATTAACAATTTGCAAGCTATGATGTCTTGCTTTTTATATTTGGCTGATGTGAGACTTGGTCTACGATGCAACAAAATGGTTCAACCAATACACGTATGCCGCGCATGAATTGAACATCATCACCAGTTCATTCTCCCGTCCATCGATTCTCTGTCCATCAACCTGAGATGATTTTAGATGATTTGACTCTCATAGATTCTTAAAATGTCTTATAATTTAGAGACGGACGTGCATATGTTTTATGCACCCTTATTTGTGCTCTTGAATGCATGCGCCTACGCCTACACGTGATTCACAACGTGCAAGGATACTTGTTGGCATGCATGAATGGCCAAAACTGTCATTAATTGCTTCCTGCTTCGACGACGACCGCGATGGATTTCCGCGCGTGGAGCACACCACACCACGGCCGCACCTACTACCTGCATATATCATCACCGTGCGCCGCGCCTGGACAAGAGACCAGCTGCCCCGTGTGTGGCCTGTGGGCGCGCCGTCCAGTTCACGGGCGCCACGTCCTAAATGCAAATGCTAGCGATCGAGGACTGACAGAGAGGTGCTTGCATGCAGACACAGACTTGGTTTCAGCCATATTCAGACGGTTTGGATCGTTGCTACTCGTGAGCTTGCACAGTTGTACCTCTCTCTCTCTGTCTCTCTGGTTCTGGTTTGCCTACTCAGGGCCACGCGAAGGCGCGCACGCAGCATGATTGTTCTATGGTAAACTCATATTATATTATGATTATTATGAGCGCGCATACATGCATTGCACGCTCCATGTAGTGGCCTAGTGGCCGTGTGTGGCACGCAGGCACGGCATGGCCAAAGCTAGCTTCTAGAGGTTAAACAAAAAGATCTGTAATACTCGTACTATATTTTGTTGGAGCCTATTGCTAAAAAAAAGGTACAAATATGTTACTGTGAAATCTGCACCTGCAGTACCAGATACTAGTACGTCCCTCTCGTTCCAGATGAATTTGTTTACGACAACGACACGTATCCTGACACTTTCACTTGCGATTTTTATGTTAAAAAAAAAGATATATAGTACTTTAATTAGATAGAAAAATGTCATGTAAAAGCAACTTTTTCATGATAAATCAAGTAACATCAACCGTCTATTGTCAATCTCGATAGTTTTTTTTTGTATATTCTTTATTCATGGAACACACAGTATGTGCAACTCCATATATTTTTGTGCAGTCCTGTTTCTACTACAAATTCGGGAGACGAACGCACGCGCCTACTGATGCACGTACCTGCGTGGAAACGTGTAAGATCCACCCGGCCTGCGGCCACGCTCTCTTGAGCGACACATTGGTCCCTTCTCGATTGTGAAACAGGAACGGAAAAGTAGTACGGAGACAACGTGACAGAATGGATGTACTATTATCCAGTAAGCTAAACGGAAATGTTTTGTTCTGGAGTTATATGTTGACGTCTTGATGACGACGTCATCACTAGAAGAACTCTTCCAAAGATGATTTGTCACTTTCCCCCGATGGAACTTAATTAGACCCTCTTTGAAGGTACTCCCACCATAGTAATTTTTTTTTTATCTTTTTAGAAAACGGTACGGTCTCTAAAGTGTAACTTTAACCATTTATTTTTGAAAATATTTATTGAAATACAATATATGTATATTTTTATGAAAGTATTTTTTATTGATATGATTTTCATATTTTTAAACTCAACAACTTAAAAGATATTTATGATTTATATTTTCAATGTTTAACTAAAATTTTGTCCTAAACGATAAGTTTTTTGAGTATGGAGGGAGTACATAGGATTCTAGAAAGACAGAAATAGCATACCCTAGAAATGGAATAGAAGGCGCAAATGAAAACATACATATTTGATTAAAAAAAACATACTAAGTTGCATACTGAACATTTTAATGGAACTTGTGGACAAAATTGAACGAAAATTTTTCAGATTCCTCCAAAACTTCATTGCATGGTAACTTAGTACAAGTCAGTAACATAGAAAATGATATATAAACATAATCACTGGGATAGCCTGTTGGACAAATGGACCACTAGCAATCAGATCCCATGTAATCTTAGTTGTTTCCTCACATCTAGAGATGAAGCCAGACAAATGATTCTTTAAATATTAAAGAAGGCACATCATGTTATTTTTTAATATTTATTTGAATTTTAAAATATCAACAGAAATTTCACGTGCATAGAGGGGCCTAGGCCCGTGCTTGATCCTTTTTTGTCTCCGCCCCTACTCACACCCACACTTCAATGGAGCCAACACTTAATGGTAGAACATATACTAGCTCACGTAAAGTTGCTAGATTTTGACCTACACCGTGCAGTTGCAGCCTGCTGTAGCCCGTGTAGCCTCGTCCCTACCCTCATGCATGCATTACACAGTATCATCACTGCTCCTCTTGGACCAAATTCATCTCGTATCACATTCTTCCTCCGTTCCAGAAAAAGAGTCATTTTGGGTGTTCGTACCATAAGTTTGACTCAATTTGTAGAAAATATGTGCAATATTTAGATCTCTAAATAAATTTATTAAAAAAATATATTCAAATATCTTTCCAATGATATTAATTATATGTCATAAATATTAATAGTTTTTAGTATATAATTAGTCAAAGACCGTTTCTCAGGAAGCGAAAACAACACTTGAGGGGGGGGGGGCGGAGGGAGTATGCTCTTATCGGGCCCACTCCATAATTGGCACTAAGGTCTCCATCATCCAATCCAAATATTAAGAGCTTACCTCCACATCATTGAAGTTCACGTGACAATTAATAAACTTTTCTTTATTTTACCGTTTCTAACAGCTTTAAACTTTTCGCATGGCAACACTCTCAAGATTACCAAATAAATAAAACTATGAAAATATAGGATTGCACATATTATAACAAATAAATAAAATATAAAATTGCATATGTTAGACAGAGACTAAAGACGAGTTCTATTTTGAGCCATAGGGGGCCATGGCCCCTACTCGCCCCTGGTTTCGTCCCTGTACACGGTCACTCACATCGAGGACCACTTGCGTGCATCTCTGTTTCTTTTAATCAACCAGGTTGGTCTTTCTTTCTTATGTATGCTGATTTTTTTTCACACATATTGTTTAGTCTTTTTAAAAAGGTGTTACTAGTCTATCTTTAGTACAAATTTTAATATAAACATGGTGCATGAGTATATGAACATGGTGCATGAGAGACTTTACTTTTCTGCCTCGGTTTTCATATAGCTTACCAAGAAGGCGGTGAAATCGGCGAACTTGAACGAGCTACCTGATGCCGACGCAGGTGGCGACGAAGAACGCCTGCCCCACCTGCATCACCAGGTTGCCCCAAGAACCAGACCTCCCGAGTAGCCTGGCCATCGCCTTCCTCGCCCCACGTCCTCTCGCCCTCGCCGATCACTCTTGCCGCAGGCAGCAGCGCGCTCCAATGTCAAATAGGAACAACAGTTGGCAGTGGTGGGGCTAGGAATTTGGCGTGGGGCCCAGCCAAGTACAATTAATGGATAGCTATAATCAAACTAACATGGACGATGAAAATTGAATATATGTTTCATATTTTCACTACATAAAAGTTGTTGTAGGTAAAAGTATTCATAGAAACTAACCTATTTTTATCTTAGTCTTACTATGTGTCTTCATATTATAGAAATTATTAATAAGTGTATCAGTTGTGAACTCAATTGCAATTTACTTTTCAATGTAGATTATCAAGCAATCTCTTAGAAATTCATCTCCCATTTTATTTCAGAGTCTTGTCTTCATAAGTTTCAAAGATTTGTCCGCACGTTCACGTTCCCCCGGATGGAACTTAGGCCCTCGTTGAAGGTACGTAGGATTCTAGAAATACACAAAACCTTAGAAATGGAATAGAAGGCGCTGATGAAAACATACATATTGGATTGAAAAAAAATATATTGTGTTGAACCAGTTTTTTTTTCCGGCCTTAGGGGCACATGTCCCTGCTACTACTGTGCACCTTGAGCTTTGCCTTGAGATACTTTCTCAAGCCAAATCTGGTCGGGCATTGATTTACTTGAGTACCGAGATGACTAGATTTTAAAACTGAACCAATCTAGGATAACCTTCCTTCCTGGTTTTATGTTGAGAAGAAATAAACATCAAAATTCGAATCGATGCAGACTTTGAACTTAGGTGACTTGTATGTATGACATCTACACCCTCAACAACCAATTGTTGACCTTGGCTATGTTCTTAGCCAAGACTGAATTTCATGTACAGATAGTCCCAGATTAATGGGAGGGAGGAGGCAACGAACAGATCAACAAATGCATCGTTGTAAATGTACATCTAACGGTTCTAAGCTAATCAGCTGATACTTGAAGTATATAGAGGACGAGCAATTGTATACGTTTCAGTTCAGTGCAGGGAGCAATTGTCCAGCAAGCTGTTGGAGGAAGGGGAGCTCCTCTCGCTGAACCACCTCTCCTGCACAGACACAGGAGACTCCACTGCGCCCTTCGCCGCCGTCTCTTGCACGGCCAACGCGTTCACCGCGGCCCCCTCCGTCCGGCTTCTGCCGGCACCCCACGACCTGTCCGTGCCGCGCGTCGACGCTACGGACGAGGAGATCGACGACGACGTGGACATGAACGCGGCGTCGTCCGCCGATGGCGCCCACCCGCTGCGCTGTATCTGCTCCAGCTCGTCGGCGACCTCGGTCATTGACGGCCTCATCTCGCTGTGGAACGCCAGGCACCGGAACGCCAGCTCGGCCACCTTGTGGATGGAGGAGAGCGTCCAGGCGTCCCTGTGCGGGTCCAGGTACGGGTCGACGATGTCGTCGACGCAGCCCCTGCCGATCCGTTCCACGGCGAGCTGCGCCAGGTTGACCTCGCTGGGCGCCCTGGCGAAGTCGACGGCCTTCATGGCGGTGATGACCTCCACGAGCACGACGCCGAAGCTGTAGACGTCGCTCCTATCGGAGAGGTGGAAGTTCTGGTGGTACTGCGGGTCCACGTAGCCCGGCGTGCCCTGCGGCGCCGTGGAGATGTGCGAGGAGTCCCCCATGCCGCCCGCCTTGCCCATCCGCGACAGCCCGAAGTCGGCGACCTTGGAGTTGTACTCGTAGTCCAGCAGGATGTTGCTGGACTTGATGTCGCGGTGGTAGATGGGAGGGTGCACCTCCGAGTGCAGGTACGCGACGGCCTTGGCCGTCTCGGCGGCGATGCGGAGGCGGACCGTCCACGGCATCGCGCCGGGGCCTCGCTCCCGCTGCAGGTGCTGCGCCAGCGTGCCGTTGGGCATGAACTCGTACACCAGGATCTGCTGCCCCTGCTCGATGCAGCAGCCGAGGAGGCGGACCAGGTTGCGGTGGCACACGCACGACAGCAGCTTCACCTCGTTCATCACGCACTCCACCCCGTTGTCGCGCGGCCGGATCCGCTTCACGGCCACCAGACGGTCGTCGCTGAGCCGCCCCGCGTACACGGTGCCGTACGCGCCCGTGCCCAGCCGCTTCTCCTCGGAGAAGCCGCCCGTGGCACGCTCGATCTCGCGGTACGAGTACAGGGGCACCGCGCAGGAGGCCTCGGACAGGAACCGCTTCGTGCTGCGCTTCCTACGGATGGACGCGGATCGGCGCTTCAGCAGTTGGCACGCCAGGCAGGCCACGCCCGTCAGCATGGCACCAAACATGATCCCTGCACACGTACAAATACAAGCTCATTAGCCGTGTCACGTCTCGCAAAATGAAGCCCAGCCCAGCCTGAACTGCCCCGACAATCTTCTAACCCAATCCGCAAGCGTGGATCATGTACTGCGGAAAGACAATAGGCCTGATTGTAGCTTACTTTCCTATTATAAATGAATGAATTTCAAAAGAATCTGTGGCCCATGACATGATTGGATACTCATCAAGCCGTCTGAATGAATGTATCTCGAGCTAAATTTCTAATTTCAATGAATCCGAAAGAAAAGCTAAATTTCTCAATGTTGGATGTGCTTTATGGACTGATGCCCCCCACCTTCATACTACGAGCTTTCAGTCTAGATCCTTTTAAGAGAATCTGCTACCAATCTACCATTACTCCATTAGTGTTGCACGTTGATTTCAGCAGAGACGGAACAAGGGGCAAGCAGGGGCCATGGCCCCCCTATGTCTAAAAAAACCGGAAAACCCTTATAATTTATATGCTATAAAAACATGGAAATTAAGGCTCAAATGAAAAAAAAATAATTTTCTTTATATATATATATATATATATATATATATATATTAGGCAGCTACAGAATAAGTTATTTTATAGCCACCTCTATTTACAATAAAGTGAATACATGTTTACAATAGTCATGTTACGATAACACATGAGAATATTTACCATAACATTCTGGTAAGACACATAGTAAAGAGTTACTAAAATCTCGTAAATTAGTATAGTAATTACCGTAAATCAAAGTGGCTATAGAATAAGTTATTTTGTAGCCAGCTATAAAGTAGTTGTTCTATATATATATATATATATATATATATATATATATATATATATATAGACACACACATGTCATTGTATTTTGTCTCACTATACTGGCACCTCTTTTCTCAATTCGTTGGTTCCATCACTAGATTTCAGCTCAGGGAGACAGGGATGACCACCAGTGTATCTGTCTAGGTGTCTGTTGTGGACTGAAGCTGGGGAAAAGAACATGTTCGCTAATACCAAAAAAAGATGCAATGGTATACTAGTATGTGGCCGTGATGTTTCTTCAACTATAAATGCAATGCTAAAATCAGTTCAACCACTTCTAGAGAAGATTAGGTATATCAGAGATACTATTTTGAATATTGTCATGTAATAGATATTATGAGCAACTTATATTACCTGCCACGAGAAGGGCGATTTGGACCGTCTTGCCACAATCTCCAGATAGGTATTTTGAAGGATTGCATTTTGGAGCTGAAAACATTGAATCAAAGTGTCAGATCGAAGAAAATACAAATCAGGAGAAATGAGGATGTCATATTATCAAAGCAAATTCCACACGTTGAATAGCTTAATAGGCAATCTGAACTCTGAAGGATTCTTGTGTTTCAAAAGCAGTCTATCATGCCCAATTCCGGGCGGCATCAATTAGACAAAAAAAGGTTCATATGACGGTGCACAAATACCAGTAGCATTGGATTACTGCCTCCGTCCAGGAATGATAAGCATATTTATTATTTAAACAGAGGAAACTCAAAGTTTTTTTTTTTACTAAAATTTATAAAGCTATATGCAAGTTTATGGCATAGTTCAATGCCTCGGCCCAAGAGTGCAACGTTAGAAGACTAGTAGCTGGCTTCATGTAGAGCCACAACACAAAACAATGGAGAACGATTGTGGCGATACTAATGCATCCGACTTATAACCATTTGAAAACAGAGAAATAGAAGAATCTTTGATGGTGAACTCAAACTCGCCTGTGCAAAACTGGCGAAAGAATCTTTCATGAGAGTTTCTTGTGGGAAGCCTTGCATCTATGGCATTAACTAATTGGAAACTTGACTACATCACTAGTGATCTTGGGTTTTATGTGATAAAACCAGGTTTTGAACTCGGATTCTCCTTCTGAAGGCTTTGTTCGGTTTGGTCTTTGGTGGGGATAGGACAGGGTTTGAAAGGGATTAAATTGCTTATAAGTCCAAATCTTTCTTAATCCCGTTCTATCCCCTCCAATCCCTTAAGTACGAGATTTACTGAATAAGACTAAATGATATGCAGTGCTTCTGCAAACTAACCAAATCTGTCCTTAGCCAAGTGGTCACCATTGGGACTGTCCTTAGCCAAGTGGTCTAAACAGGCTGGTACATTATGAATGTAATGGTACGTGGTTTATTGAGAAGACGATATGATTACGGCTAGTTTGATAACGGAGCCCATGGTCCAAGACATTCTGGTGGCGCGAGCTGGATGCATAAGCGGAGTCAACCATCCTATCAAATTTGATAGCTCGCATAATTTGACTGACCAATTCAACCGACGACGCTCGGAGACGACGGAAATAAAATAAACCGTAATTAAATGACGTCTAGCTGCACTGACCTTTCCGGCAACCGACGCCGTCGGCGAAGCCGTCGCCCTCGAAGCCCTCGCGGCACTGGCACCGGAACGCCTTCGGCCCTTCGTTCGGCGTGGTGACCGGGGTGCAGGTGGCGTGGCTCGAGCAGCGGCACGTCTCGCCCACCACCCACCACTCCAGTTCCATCAAGCCCAGCAGCACTGCCGGCGCCGACGCCGGCGCCGGCACGTCCCAGTAGCTCCACGCTGATAACAGCCTGGTGCATTCCGAGACGAGCTCTCGCATCTCGGTTCTGTTCAAGAAACGGTCGTCGCTACTGCTGCTGCTCGATGGTGGTAGTCCTGGTGGTGGCAGGGCGCAGCGGATGGGCTCGGTGGCGTTGCACCCGGACGACTTGTCGAGGTACGTGCTGCCCTCGCTGCAGTTGGTGGTGGTATGCGAGGCGGGGCCGCTGCACGCGCTCACAACGAGCGCGTTCTGCGAGGCCGGCGCGTAGTTCGTCGAGAAGAGCGCGTTGATGGAGGCGTTGAGTCCGCGGGAGCAGTTCTGGGGCAGAGAGAGCACGACGGTGCTCGCCGTGACGTTGGACACGAGCAGGCCCAGCTCGCGTGCGTTCCAGAGCCATGCGGTGCCGTTCGCGTGGTCGTCGCACCCGAGCGGTATCTCGCAGCCGGGGGAGAAGCCGAACGGGTACTGCACCGTCAACGCCCCGCATGTCCGCGCGCAGCTCCCGTTGCCCGCGGCTGCAGCACGCAGCATGAGCATCCACGGCAGGAGCAGCAGTGCCGCCGCCGAGCCCCGCATCGATCTCTTTAGTCTCCCACTCGGAAACTCACTTCGCTGGCCACCGAGCGACGCGCCTCATCTCTCCTCTCCTTAGTCGAAACTCAAAAGACCGGAAGGCTGCCGCCGCGGCGGCGTCGCGAGGAGAAGGCGGGCGGGCGGGCGGCGATGGGTTTGAGGCGCGGGTTGGACAGGTGCGCTTGCCGCCGCGGCTGCTGGTGCTGATGTCTTTGTTTTTTGTGTTCCATTCCATGGCGGATGGCGCAGAATTCCGCATTAAAGCCGGGGCCATTCGGACCAACGACCAGCCTACTCCTAGAGTCCTACTGGCTACTGCTCCTCTCATGCCCCATAATTTACTGTACACGCAGCTCGTCGCTGGCCCCCGCCGCGCATGTGCACACCTGTTGCGTTGGTACATCGACCATGGGCATCCGCCAAGCGTATCGGATGAATGGATGGGGATTGAGAGGTTAACTTTCGGTATCGAATGTTTGTATCCTAACTAGGAATACTAAATATAAATTAATTTTAAAACTAAGTTTGTATGCTAATTAGGAATGTTAAATATAAACTAATTTTAAAACTAATTATAAAATAGTGATTATTTTACAAGACAAATATATGAAGTCTAATTTACTTAATTATTAATACAAAGTTACTGTAGCATCATACTGTTAATCATAGATTAGTTAGGTTTAATAAATTCATCTTAATTTATATAATTAGTTTTACATAAATAATCTATATTTAATACTTTAAATTAGTGTTTAAATATTCGATGTAATAAAGACTAAAATTTAGCATGTAAACCTTGTTCCTTGTTGGCGTCTCCTTTGCTGGGACAGTGTCACCTCAGAGGAACGCGGGGGCTGTCGTGATGTGCCGGGCGCCCGTTCCCACACGGTGCCGTAAACATCGCTCTCCCGTCGCGCTCACCGTTTAGGCCGTCGCACATCACACATCATCCCGCCTGCGTGGCTGCGTGGACCGGCGACCTCGACGCCGCCCGTTCCAGTTCCGTTCCACCATCTCCACACGTTGCCCACCCTCCCCACTTGTCATTCCGCCCGCCAATGCACGGAAGAGGGACCGGCCTGATCCACAGCCAGGGTACACGATCAGACCAAATGGACGAGAAAAACCCGCAGCAATTGGACAATCTTTTATTCGTAGGAGAAA
Organism: Microstegium vimineum; assembly: GCA_022036555.1. Classification (NCBI taxonomy): domain Eukaryota; kingdom Viridiplantae; phylum Streptophyta; class Magnoliopsida; order Poales; family Poaceae; genus Microstegium; species Microstegium vimineum. The sequence continues at coordinate 15,914,951 of CM039139.1, forward strand.
AGGAAATTACTATAGTAGTGTGCGCAGCACCCCAGGTTCAAAAGTCCATGCGGCTGCTTAGATTATGATGAGGTGGCAGGTGAGTTAGGTAAGTAAGCAGACCGCGAGCCGTGGGCTAACGTAGTTCACCTTTGATCGATACATTCATTTTGTCGGTTGATCTCGTGGCTAATAAGATAGCTAATACTATTTTTGTTTATTTAGTTATGAGAGAGAAAAAATTATACCATGACTGATAAATTAGAATGGTAAACAAGCGAACAAGACGGTTTTAGACATGAACTCTAGTACTTTGATAGATTATAGGAATCGACGAGCAATTCTATAGTTTGAATCTGAGATGAGAATCATATGGTAGTTTAGGGATTGCTCATGTAATTATGAGCTATGGATCCATATGTTGGTTCACACTGGAGCGACACATCAATTAATGAACTATGACATGGCGATATTGAACAATTGGATAGTATACTTAATTAGTTTAGGGATCTATATAAACAATTTCATAGTTTATAGACATGGATGAGAATTGTGCAATAGTTAAGGACCGCCAGCGTAATTTACTCATTAAATTAAATACATCGCAAAGCTATAAATGTTAGGTTAAATGATTAATGCCATAAGGGAAATTAGATAATCTAACTTAATATATGACGTGTCTATTGTGAGGTTGAGAAAGATAGAATGCAATAAAGAGCCCCCGTGTCATCTCCCACGTCTACTTAGGCGAAAATCACGCCCACATAGCCGGGCCTCCTTCACCTCAATCCTGTTCTCGCAGCCATGTGTGTCAAGCTTTCTCGGGTTGTGATCCGCACACGAGTTTGGAGGTGGAAGTGAGGAATGACGGGTCAAAAAAATTTGTGTGGTTTAATATTAGGTCTAGACAAAGGATTTATGATTCCAGCAAATGATTTAACGTAGAATGGCCGAAGCAATTGCCTCTAAAAAAAACAAAGGAAGATACATAACCTGCCCATAGGCATCAGCCTAGGCGTTCGGTTCTCGGTTCGGTTTCGGTTCAGTTCTTCGGTTTTTGAAGAAATTAGGTTCTCAAAAA